>OY365806.1:9373918-9453918 GCA_959347315.1 Bimastos eiseni
ACAGAGAGACAGAGAGAGACAAAGAGAGACAGAGAGACAGAGAGAAACAGAGACAGAGAAAAAGCGATAGAGGCAAAGACAGAGACAGAGACAGGGACAGAGACATAGACAAAGAGAGGACCAGCATACATCATAATTAATAGAATCCATTTCCCCATTTTTGATCTCTTTCACGTCGTCACAGCAAGGGTTTTCTTGGTAACAGTTCCGCCACTCAACCCCCTCAAGTACAATTGCCTTGGTAACGACCCCACTGTCTTGTACGAACGGCGACCTTCCGTGGCCTCCAAGTGAAAACTGAGCCTTTGACTTTTTGGTTGGGAAACTTCCCTAAGTCGTGTAGATTGCGTGATCGTCGATCCACACAATTCTTCTGCCTCATGAATAGTTGGACCAGGCTTAAGCGACAATGCCAAATCCATTAGGGGATCATATGGGCAGCACGGATGTCCAGTTGGGCAGTCAATTCAAACGTAAAGGGCCTGGCCGACCATTGAATCAACAAAGATGCATTTTTACCTTAAGAAAAGCGCTATATAAACTTCCATTGTAACATAGAAATGCAGTCATCATTGTATAACCTTTTCACGGACACGGTAATTGTAATTGTAATGGACAGTCTATATAGCGCCACTCGATATCAGAAGCGCTCACGGCTCAACACGGCTAAAGAAGAACAGGAAAGTCTTCAAGCGCCTTCGGAAGGCAGCAGAGGGACGAGAGAGCGGCTCCTCCCGAAGAGGGAGGGGAAGGCTGTTCCAGCTGGTGGGACCCACGTAGGCGAAGCTCCTAGATTGTGCCGTGGCATAGCGTATGCGGGAACCACCAGAAGTCCGCGGGCAGAAGAACGAAAGGAAGCTCGGTGCGAAATAGAGGCGACCATAGTGCAGAGGGCAAAAAATGTAGGCGGGGCAGACCCAAGGCGACAATTACGCATTGAAATTAAAATTGAAATTCTTTTATTTGACATCATTTGCTCAGAATTGCACACGCGTCGACGGCGCAATTGCAGTTGTACTGCAGAGCAATTGTACGCGAAGGACTTGCTCAAGGTCCCTACACAGTGACGCTTCGGTCGAACCCGCTCACTCAGCGAACACTGAATGCTACTGGCTGACCGCCCTAACCGATCATCCACCGTACCACACGAGCATTGGTTAGAGAGGGCTCGCCTTGCATTGAGAGTTTCGAGCCTTGTTGACTATGTGGACACCGTGAACAGGTATTCACTCGGAACTGATGCTCATTGCCATCGATCGATGCATCATTATTAGAAATGTCGCCTAATAAATACATAATAAAGCCATTGTATTAATTGAGTGTCACTCATAGAGAGAGAGAGAGAGAGAGAGAGAGAGAGAGAGAGAGAGAGATTGACAACCGCACTCGATGCAACTAATACAATAAAAAGTGAAAGTGCTTTGCAACTAGACAATTTACCTCTATAAGAGTTCTAACCCAGATGTTCACAGAAGGCAGACATTAGTTTTAATACGGGAAGGAAGAGAACCGTACAAAGGCATGCACGCACGCATATTAACACACTGACACGTAGAAGAAATGCGATCTGGATTCAGACAAATTGATTAAGACAAGACCTGTCTGCGAACTACTCATCCAAAGGCATATGGAGTGGAGGAGGAGTCGGTTGGAGATAGAAACAGAGGCAGAAACAGTGACTGAGACAGAGACAGTGACAAAGATAGAGGCAGAGACAAAGACAGATACAGAGGCAGTGACGGATACAGAGACAGAGACAGAGGCAGAGACAGTGGCAGAGACAGACACAGAGGCAGAGGCAGTAGTAGTTACAGGGACATAGTGAGTGGCGGAGGATCCGGTTGGAGATACTAAGACCCGCTGTTAAGCAGAGTAATTGGTGAGGAATGTAGATCATGATTGGTGTTTTGGTGCGCAAGTAAATGAGTAAGTGCCAAGGGCAATGTTTGGAAGCTAAAACGCTTCTCGTGTTATTTTGGGTTGATGGAATCTTGTCAGTCAAATGGATCCCTAAGACCCTAGACGACGCTGTGTCTCCATGGGGACGTCTATAAAAACAACCTTTCAACCTTCACCTTTTGCGGTCTATGACATGTTACATGGTGATGGTGATTTTTTTAAAAGAATCCTATAAAGGTCGTGAGGTGATATAAAATTAGGCTAGGCTAGCTGCCGTTTAATAACACTCTGTTAAAACAAAGATGAATGGCGTTGCCCTCCTCTGGTTTCGAGGCTTGGGACTGCCATTGTCGAGTAACGACAGTGGAGGAGTTCTGACACTACAAGGGTACTGTTATTTATTTAAAATACGATAAATTGTCTTGTTACACATACATACATACATACATACATACATACATACATACATACATACATACATACATACATACATACATACATACATACATACATACATACATACATACATATATGCATGCATGCATGCATACATACATACATACAAACATGCATTCATACATACATATATACAGACATACATACACACACGCACATACACACATACATGCATGCATACACATATGCATGCATACATACGTACGTAAATACATATATGCATGCAAAATATGCGGACCGAGTTGCAAAACAATTATCTGAACGAGAAACGCTGAGCTGACGACGTCAAATCAATTACTCTGTGGTTTAAAAAGGTCTGAAAGCGTTTGGAGATTGGAGATAAAGTCGGGATCATGCTCAGAAATTGAATCGATGTTGGCGCATGTCAATTGACTTCTCTCGATGCTATCGTCATTCCTCATCAGTGACACGATGACACGAACCAGGAATGACAAGAAGTCGTCATCCTGGAATGTATTCCGTTCGCTAGGTCATACGCGTGAGCGAGTGTTGGCTTTTCCGCTGATCTGAGCCTCATTTGTCTTTCCTTTCCACTTTTACATCACTCGGACATAAATCATTTATATAAAGCGTATGTCATAATGATTATGTGCACACTTCCATGAACGCAAACATAGATAACATATACAAAATGCAACTTTATATATATATATATATAATTAAGTCTCAAACTAAGTTGTGTGTTGTATAATAATATATATATATATATATATGAATACATTCATATAATATGGTAGTGGTTGCAGTCACACTGTAGCCTGGTGGAAGCAGTAGTGGTGGTAGCGTATGACGTTGTGATGGGGAAGCACTAGTAATAATTAATAGTAGTAGTAGTAATACTACTACTACTACTACTAATAATAATAATAATAATTATTATTATTATTATTATTATGATTATATCATCATTAGCTTCGTGAGGTTGCTGTTGGGCGCTCTATAAATGTTCATGTACATTCATACATACAGTATTATCATCATCATAATAATCCTCATCTTCATCGTCATCGCAGTAAAGTGATTAACAATGGTGAATAGATAATTAATTAGCCTAATGAATGAGCTGAAGCGCTTGCCGTCTGTAGTTTTCTGTCCGTTCGCACGGCATGTAGAACGAGGGCATTCCCTAGGACGGTGAGAAGGGTGAAGGCGGTCAGTAACAAACCAAGAAGGACGTTGACCAGGACCTCAAAGGACGATGACGATCCCTGTTCTCTTAATGGTGGAGGCGGAGGGCTGATTCCGGCATCATCGACCTCTGCAGAGTAGACGGACGGCGAGTGGGACCCCTCCTCCCTCCATTCCATTGAGACAGACGTCGTCGTCAGCGTTTCTACAGCCATGCTATCGAGCCATCGTCGTAGTCGTCGTCGTCTTCTTCGCACGCGTTGTTACGTAAGGCTCTCGTCACTTACAGCAGTAAATCCTTGTCTGCGGTCGACAACCGGCGACAGACAACCGAGTTCTGTCCGACGCATGAACTCTCTGACACACGCACGGATGGATGGACTGAAGGGCCGACTGGCAGGCGGACAGACGAGCGGACGAACGAGCGGACGGACGGACAAGCTGACGAGCGGATGCATACGGCTGCAGCGAACTAAAAAAACGATTTAGATAACGGAGCGTGTAATTAACCAGATGGAGGCAGGGAGGGTGGAAGGAGAGAGATGACAGACGGAAAGATGGAAGGAAGGACCAATAGAGGACAGGAACTGGAGTGGCTCGTCATGTTCCTAAAGGGAGAGACACGTCGAGCGCTCATAAATAGACAGCGTCCTCTCCCGTAGTCTACGGAATCATCTGTGGGTCCTATGAGGGTTGGGCTTCACTCATTCAAGCGAATCAGTACAAAACAAGATATCAACATAGCAGACTGGGACGAAATAATTACCAGGCAAACTCAAGAAGACAAGGTATTGGTTTCAGAAGGTAAGAAGAGGGTTTATTGAATTAGGATAATGATTTATGTGGCTAAGATAGTAGTTTAAGAGGCAGAAGTTCTACAGGATGAGAGATCGATTGCTGCAAAAACAGAATACCGTACCAATAAATTAATATGCGCTATATAAAAAATGCACTTACATAATAATATGATTAGGTTGACCACCAAGATCGTCTTCCTGTACAGTAAAGTGATTACCACATCTGGAATGTTCTTGAAGCTGCACTTTAAGAAAGCGTTTACAACGACAATCAATTAGGATACAATGTTATAGTTAGTAGACAGTGGACTGACTACCTGTAAAAACACACATAATATCGAGAATAATATGCTAATGTCCTCAGTCATTCACGGTAGCCACCTGATCTCCGAAGCGCAGCTGTAGACAAGCGAATGGGCTCTCTAGCAATTTGATTTAATACGCTTCCGAACAGCATAAATTCAATCGAAGCTTCATGTAAGACTTTAGCTAATGCAGTAGAATATGTCCATGTGAGCGGCTCAGCTTAGAATCCGTACTTCTACCAGCCTTACGTAAAGCTAAGGATCCAAGGATTCAGAATCCTGTAGCTAATTGAACTGACGGCTCCACGCAATAATTAAAATTTTCCAGCTATCTTCTCGTGGTGTGATGACCCCCTGCAGACTGCAGAGAGAAACTCGTTCCTGAGAAAACTCATTTTCCAATTAACTCTCTCTCTTTCAGATAGCATCGTGAAGTAATAACCAGATTAAGGAATAAGTAAAATTGGCCAGCAACTAGGTGTTCTACAGCCCTCCCGACTTTCTGCTATTAGTGCACTAATATAATACGAGACAGGTATTTCTGACAAAATCATCCGTGTCTAATAATAGTGTCTTTTTGTAGCGCCTCTTTACTCATGGAGGCAACTTTTTATGCCTATAATCTTGCTGTTGCAAATGTGCGCATCTGTGCTCCTACATGTATGCCTGCGGGGAAGGGCTTACGATTGGATAGAGCATTCCGCCTGTAACGTGGGAGGTACGAACTCGAGTCTCCCCCTCAGGTGGTCACTATATACGATTATTATTATAATAATAAAAGTGATTTATTATGTAAGGGTCTTAAGCAAGTCGTTCACGTACAATAATTGCTTTTCGACGTATGCGTGCATGCACCAGGCCTACAGAACCCTTAGTGAAGGGCATTAATAAAAATAAAATACAATCAGACGCCGACTTACGACTATCTGTCCATGTCATAGGATATATATAGAGACACATCTCAAGGTCGGTTGAAGATGAGATCACTGATCATTGCCTTTGGAGTGCAGTTGTCCTTTGTCGTGGGTTCGATTCTCAGTTCTCTTCCATCTGGTCATCGCCTCAGAATGGAGTTACATCTGGGGCGATATATAAATTATGATTGATTGATTGATGAATCGTGTGTGAGCATCAGTCGATGATCAAATGAAGTCGAGACTTGGCCAGTATTATGTATAGATACGGATGAAGACGTCATTCGTCGTTGGTGGCGATAAACATGATGAGAAAGAGAACGGTTTGGGTTAAAACGCTAGTGTTATTCGCCCGATCAAGCTCTGAGTGAGAGTGGCGCCTCCAGCGTAGCGCGTATCACAACGAGAGCATCACGTGATTAAGGTTATGCGTCAAAGGTGGTCACAAGACCTTGTCACTGTCACGGAAATCGTGTTTACGAAGAAGTGATGTCAGTGAAGGCAGTTGCAGTTTTCGAGACATCATGAGATGATAATAAAAATGATCATCTACGTCTGCTCTTAGGGTCCTAAGTGACCGCTAGGAATGAATCAGGTCGAGCATCTCAAGACTCGTTGCCTCATCATTCATCCACCCACCCACCCACCCATCCATCCATCCATTCACCATCCATCCATTATTTATTCAACCAACGGTCGCCGGAATAAAGGCGACTAATTACGTCAGCGTCGATGCCTATTGTCATCGCATAACCTGCGTTCATTCATTTGAAAAGGCGTCAATTGACGTAGCATGGAGGGGCACACGCACACACGAGGGCACGACATGCAGGAAAACAGGTAGGCAGACACGCAAGCAAAGACAGATTGGCAGGTAACCAGACACGCAAATAGATCGGAACAATGCAGGCAGGCAAACAGACGGGTAGACAGACAGACAGATTATGATCATTCAGGCAAATGGGTAGACAGCTATAGACAGACAACCAAGAGGGCATGCAAGTATGACGTATCATTTGACAGAGATATAGAAGTAAAATTGAGAGTAATAGAAGCACGTGTGCGCATGTATCCGTGTGTGTATACTTGATTCTGGTTGACACGAGCGGCTGCTCGACCTTCTTTTAGATGACTCCTATCGCGTTAACACTGTTTATCTATACATCTTCTGCCTCTTTTCCAAAACGAATTACACGATCTCCCGATCATTTCCTTTCTCTCGAAGTACGTAATGGAGTTGACAGCTGGTAAGTGGTTTCATTCTTTGCCGCTTCCTCAACTTATTCATTGCCACGGATAACCACGTGATTCGTGATGAACACGACAGAGTCTGTTGATTCTTTTCGATAACCCTCAACATCTGTGTCTCGAGTCTGATCGCTGAGGATTCAACG
Organism: Bimastos eiseni; assembly: GCA_959347315.1. Classification (NCBI taxonomy): domain Eukaryota; kingdom Metazoa; phylum Annelida; class Clitellata; order Crassiclitellata; family Lumbricidae; genus Bimastos; species Bimastos eiseni. Next base: position 9,380,833 of record OY365806.1, read on the forward strand.
ACTACATGTAAGAAGCACTGAGAGAATCGGTGAGGATGGTTAATCTGTCCCTGGCGAACGTACGGATCTGGCAGATCCAGTCGATAGCGTTCCGTCTGCTAAAGGCCGAGCATCCATTCGGTTGCACTGACGAGACTGCCTGGATTCTTCTGCGGCCATGTCTTCGTCTCTGGACCCATCCGTGCATGTGCACGTGCGGTTTCGATGCCTATCGATGAACTCTTGAAGTTCTTAAAGAAAACGTCTTCTCTATTTCAGGCGATATGGCTAACTTCGTCAGAAACAGGTCGACCTGGGAGTGTTCGTTCTTCCAAGGTGTAACTCCGGATCTTTTGCACAAACTTTGTGTCCAAGAATTCTTTGTTGTGTCGAGACAGCAGCTTCGTTTCTTCTTGCAATTTATTCCTGTGCTAGGTTCACTAGTTTTTTTTATACGAATTGGCAATAAGCATATATTTATAGCCTTGTTCAACGGTTTTCCCAACTTCCTGGTTTATTTTTGCTTCTATTTCTTAAGCAATCTCATTTGAATATCACCCTCTTCTTCAAGATCATCAACCACACCTGTTTTATAGACGAAGAAAGCCATAGCGCCTGAAATTCAGAAGACGTTCTCTATTAGTTCTCTTTTTTTATTTACACCCTTCCGAATCGATCCAATCGACTCTCTTAAGAACATTCTGAGTTACATTTCTCAGCGTTGCCTCACTAGACTCATTCTCAAATACAACCGTATAGGTTGTCACCAGAAATGCGGATCACCTCAACATCAGATATTTTTGCGTTCAAAATCGTTTTATTTCAAAGTTCTTGGACACGAATTAAAAATTTGAGGCAGGCTATTGTTCTAGTAGAGGAACCTCATAAGCAAAGTCTCCAATTCTGTTTTTTATCTCGACCGTTCTCTGGGGACGATAATAAGCCTAATGCCTTAGAAAAGGGCCATTATAGGGCTGGTTTGGTTAGTTTGTGCTACCTGGGCAGATTGTCGGACCGGGACAGCAGTTCCTTAGTTCAAATCCTGTGTAAAAATCTAAATATAAGATTTTACAGACTAAAAGATATGCACAGAAGAAAACGTGCCAAGCAGAAATCTCAAGCTAGGGAAAACAGCTCTTCAAAAAACGTCAGACCATTGAATATATATAATGTACACGATCTCTACACGATCTCTGATCCACGTCCATCACGTCCGTGCTATTCAACGGCTAAACAATAAATCACGACTTCTTTACCAGAGTAGAATTGGTTTCATTTTAACGACACTGCGTGACAATAAATTAGCGTCGCCACTTTCCTTAATCCAGACTTGAGATTAGTTATATTAATCTCATGTTTCACAGTGTGACAGTGTTCCGATGGTCTGTTAGAACTACGGCCATCTTACGCGAAACAAATTCTATTAAAGAATTTATGAGCTCGAAAGAATATAGTTTGAGTTATCTTAGCATTTAGGCTTCTTGGTCTGGTGAACCAAGAAATTGCTTTGTCCTACATCTTATGAAGCAAGGGATTCGTCATTAGATCAGTTGTAAAGGCCATTTATCGAGAACGGTGATTCTGATTATTTGTCGACGTCGTACTGTCTGTCTTTCGTCTCATTCGACCGATGGAGTTGCTCTGTGATGTGAAAGTCGCTTCTGGTTGAAATGTTCACTTGTTATTGTGAAGCTGCTGTTGTTGATGTCGATACCACACGTGCAGTCTTTGCTCTAATTTCGGTTCTATTCAGAGTAAAGGCATAATAATTATTTAACAAATTATTTGTAGTGTATTATTGTCAACTATAATATGCTTTTATCCTTAAATCAAAGAGATGGGACTGTGTCATTTACTCAAAGAATAATAAAGTTTGCATCTGTTACACACACACAAACACACACAAACACACACAGACACACCTACGCACGCAGACACCCACACATGCACACACACAGATATATAAATTCTGGGGAGTGGAGATGGAGGGAGAGGGGAGGGGGTAGAGAAGCCGAACGGAAGAGAAGGAGGAGAGAGCAAGAGAAGATAGATATTTTGGAGAAAGGAAAGAAAGAGGCAGAGAGAGGGTAGTAGAGCAGAGGAGAGGAGAGGGAGAAGACTGGGAGAAGAGGAGAGGAGAGAGAATTAAAGAGATTGGGAGGGAAGAAGAGTAAGGGAGATGAGGGAACAGAGAGTCCAACAGCAGGATAAAGAGGCCAAACTCAACAGAGCAGTCGATGGGCGTGGAAGTCTGTCAGAAGACATACGAATTGCACAATTAGCAAACAGTGGAGTTGATGTGCAATGGCTTCGTCCTTAGGTCCCGGTCCTACCAATCCTAACTGCCCATTCATTGACATTGACTTCAGGCAGTTTGATGACACTGACTTATCTGTAAGTCCTTTGACTGGATACAGTGTACATGATTGCTTGCAAGTTATCAGAGTTTGCTTTAATCAAAGCATCACACGTAGGTCTATACAGCTTCAATTGATAGCTTGTATTTCGATGCCGCTTATTGATCGATTCTTCATGATTCAAGCTTTCAACATCGAGTCTGATACTGAAGTTTATGTTACTAATAATATCATGAATAATATTAATGATAATAGAAATAATAATAATAGAAATCCAAATAGCAGATTCTATTCTGCTGTATCCACTTGGGACATAAGGAATAAATAAGAGACAGCTGACATCACGACGCTATGTGCATGAAGATTAATTGTTACAGTTAACACTGAAAACAGTAAATTTTATTCGTCTGTAAATGAATATGCTGGTTCTTCGTCTATTCCAGCGACTTTCGATAGTCAGTCAGTCGGTTATTCAACGTCGTCGTTAAGCTTTTCCAGGCCAAAATTAGATGAAACGCAGCCGCTCCAGATATCATTAACTGCGTCCGGGCAATTAGTTTGATTTCTGAGTGATTATACGTACCTCAGCCAGAGTTTGTCAGTAGGCCTACTACGCTAGATTATTACGTTTTTATCAACTGCTTAAATTTTTGTGGTGTTCTCATCGTCGTTTGTCGAGAGGCTAAAACTTGGCTCTAATCGTGAATCCGCTGAGAACGCTATGTCACCAATATGTCGATGACGTACAATTATATTCCACTTGTCACGCATCTGATGCACAATGGCGGTCTCATAACGTCTCGAGACAAAGCTTGGGTCTTGAAACCATGCAACCCTGGAAGGTAGTCAAACAGGCTGAGCACCCAATCCACTCTCGGAAGAGAACGATGAAGGATAATATCGAATAAATCAAAGTCAACATCGAATTATTTTTCGACGGTTAAGCAATCGAGCAGCGATGGATACAGCGATCCACGGAGATTCAAAGAGAGAATGAGAAGGGAGAACAAGAGAGAGAAGAAGAGAGGAAAGAAGATAGACAAGAGAGAGAAGAAAAAGAGGGAAGAAGAGAGCAGAATAGGAAGAAGGAGAGAGAGAAGAAGAAAGAGAAGAAGAGAGAAAAGAAGAGAGAAAAGAAGAGAGAAGAACAGGAAGAAGAAGAGAGAGAAGAAGAGAGGGAAGGTAAGATGTAAGAAGAGAGAGAAGAAGAAAGAAGAAAAGAAAGATGAAGAGGAAGCAGAAAAGAGAGAAGAAGTGAGAGAGAGAGAAGAAGAAGAGGAGGAGAAGAGGAAGAAGGAAAGCTGGAGAAGAAAAGAGAGAAGGAGAGAGAGAAGAAGAAAGAGAAGAAGAGAGGGAACAAGAGAGGGAGGAAGAGAGAAGAAGAGAGGGAAGAAAAGAGGGAATAGCAGAGAGATGAACCGAGAGAGAAGAACAGAGGGAAGAAGAGAGAGAAGAAGAGAGAAGAAGAAGAAAGAAGAACAGGAAAAAGGATAGAGAGAAGAAGAAGTGGGAAGAAGATGAAGACAGAGAGAGAGGAGGAGAGAGAAAAAAGAGAGAAGAAGAGAGAGAAGAAGGGAGAAAATGAGAGAGAAGAAGAGAGAGAAGAAGAGAGAGAAGAAGAGAAAGAAGAAAAAGGGAGGAAGAGAGAGAAGAGAGGAATGGGATTATAATGCCGTGAAATGGGCAATCGATCACAGATGACGGTTGAAACTGGTCCTAAAATATAAGGTCCGTTGACAGAATTAAGTTTCTTCTGCAAAACAATCCAATTGTGATGTATTGAATGAAACAAAGAAATTTATTGGACAGTCACAAGCAGGCAAACAGACAAAAGAGCATGTCTGCAGAAAGATGCAGAGAAGGAAAGGTGTGGACTGTTCTGACGTAATAGATGTCCTGCGAGCTTGTCCAAAATATGACCCAGATGAAGCCTGTATATACATAGGCTTCACATAGACCATACAGGACCCACAGAGGGTTAAAATACGGGTCCCACACTGGGTCAAGACAAACCCCACATAACTAGAGCAGCGTGTAACTAATATAGTTGATCACAAAGTATTTAAAATACAATTATTAGATAAGTTACTTAAGTAAGTAAGTTAGTTAAGTAGACCCGACTTGGTTTGAAAAAAACTTCAAGTAAAAGTTTATCCTGCATCATCCAAGAGATGAAACGAGTGTTTGGAAACCATTTGCTGCTATCGGATTCAACGCTTGACGCTTTGATTACGAATACATCATTAATGTCATAATTCAGTGAACAGAGAACTAATGTTTTTTTATAGACATCTACCCATTGACGCAATTTGATCCAGAGACTCTGAACATCAGTGTCATCTGTCATATTTCGACGGGAATCCGCTTGTTGGTTCCATATTTGTGCGTGGGCCCACCCTAGTGACTCAATCAGCTTATTGTGCACTGTTTTGCTAACTGATGTATTAGTTTCTTATGGCACTTAACATCATATTGGCCAGCGCTGAGAGCGCCTTTGAGTAGATTTCTTGAAGAGGCGCTATATCAAGTTTTATTGACTTGACTCATTTATTTCGTTGACCTCTGACATGACTTGACCCTCTAGGTCGTTACCCTACATCGATTTCATTGTAATAGTAGCGGTCAGCAGAACAGTGACCTTTCAATTCCGTTCACGGCTTCGCTCTGTGATATTCTGCAGATGTCATTATTATTCCCGTCGTCTCTGGGTTTTGTTCGTGTACGACGCCTGAATGAATATTCATGATGTGTTCGGCCAAAGCATCATGGCACAGGAGATGTTTAGGAAAATAGTTCCTTATAAGAAATGATGGATTCATCCGCGGTGAAGCAGACCTAAGGAACGGACGAATCAGTTGGTGAGGTGGTTAAGGAGAAGGGCGGTCAATATTGCGATTGCAAGATGAAACGAGAAGTGACCAGGACAGTGGGATCTGTTGCAACAGCGGGCGCAGCCAGATAGACAGATGGATGGACAGACAGACAGACAGAGAGACAGACAGACAAACCTTAACAAAGACAGATAGACAGACCGACTAAAAGGCGTAGGCCTACAGTCCTACACACGGCATGGGGCTTATATCGGCGCACGAATACATTCACGCACCTATACAGACAGACGAAAAGAGCAACAGCTTTTATTCATCATTACTGTGCGCCTGCGTGCTTCTTCTGTCTACCTATTTGACCGCCCGTCCATTTGTGTCTGTCTGTCTATCCGACTTAAAAAAATATAGACAGTCTCTTCCTTTATACGTCGATGTGGTACCAATAATAATTTATTATTTGATTAAGTATTTGATCTTGAACTAATGGCATATCCCTCATGAATGAAGTTAGCGTAATAATAGCAAACATCAACAATAATATTGAAGGCGTAGGGGAGGTGGGGATTAGTTAGCGGAAAAATAAATTTCATCACACGTGATCGTCAACGATAATGCTAACATAATAATTTTAATCTCAAAACACAGCTATTAATAACGGGCACACTCTAGCATAAATTCAGGCATCACACTATTTTGTAAGTTTACAAACAGCGATCTAAGAAATATTCTGAAAGTCGGCCAAGTTGGTTGCCTGCTTGGGGCAAGATGGAGACAATATAAATCACAAGCATAAAACTGATTTGGAACAGTGGGAGTGAATGCGTTATGCTTGAATCAAATTCGTTTCCGTTAAAGGCATTTAATCTTAATGAAGATGTCAGATAAAAACTAAGTAATTAAAAAAATAGCAATGTCTAAAAAATCGCAATACATGTCATCTATTGGCTCCAAACACAGTCTTGATCTTTAGGGGCGTGCGCAAGATTTACGCTCGACAATGGGTAATGCTCTTTTCTGATCTGATACGAAACCTTCGTATCAATATATTCAAATATTCATCATAATAATTTATTATGCAACCTGGCGACGACCTGTTAAGTGTCAAGTATCCTAACGCACCGGTTGTGGAACTTTTCAACGCCATCTGAACATCGATATAATTAATCTCAACGCTTCGTGTGCTGTGCACCGTGAGAATTTATAAAAGGTCAAGTACTGGTCCAGCGTTATAGAACCCCCTTGAAGTTAGAACCGGTGTGCAATACATTACATTACATTACTTTGGATCTGCCGTTTGGTTCCTATTTGCCTCTGTTGCTGCTCGACCCATCTCCATGGCAACCTCCGTCTCTTCGGAATATATTCCAGAAGGATTTAACCATCCTACGAAGTAGACCCATCCCGGCGGATGATGAGGAGGATCGAGAGGATGGTGTGGCTGCGTCAACTGAGGATGAGGATGGTGCCTCGTCATCAGTAGCATCCTCTGTCGTCATGGTGGCATCATGCGGATGCCCTCCTTGATCGGTTCTTGAAGGACCGATTTCTGGTGTTATCAAATGAGATCGATTGACCTCCAAGAGAGAATTAAGAGGTTCGGGTTGAGGACGTGTATGAAGAGGAACAGGAGAAGGAAAAGGAAAAGAAGGATCGCAGGCCAAATGATGGGGAGAAGAAGTGGCAAGAAGTAGGCCTATGGATGAAGGTGGAGGAATAGATGATATAGGAAGAGTGTCAAGCGGGGAAGGAAAGGACGGAGAAGGGGTAATGGTTTCTGTTTTCTTTCGCACTATTTCCTCCAGTTCTTCGTTTCTGCGAGTTATTTCTCTATTCAGCTCTGCAAACAATCATTCAAATCGTTCATCAATCATGTGGATTCATGCTCATCGTATATAAATAGAAATATATATTAAATAGCATATTAGGATCATGAATACGATTGCTACAATTTTTAATGTATCTAAAAAGTGACCAAATAATAAATAGGCCTATGAAAAACCTATGCAGCTTAACGATAGTTAAATAATGCTAATTAACATGAAGTCATATAACCTTATCGACACAGACCCAGAGTTTATAGTCTATGTTTTCTCGTACTCATAATCGTGCAAGACATATATATGCAAAATCATTATAGACACCAGTTGTTTAAGTATTTGCATGTATACGTTAGACGTATAATTCATATATATATATAGGCATATATATATATGCAATAGGTCTATATAAGTTATATAGTGTCGATGTAATATATGTGTGACCAGCCTTGAAATACGATTGAGTTCGGTCTGTCCCATTTTCTCTTCGGTGTTGGGTTCCATATCGGACTTTTTACTGACCAGACACAGAAAACACAGACAGATCGATTAGTGTTCATGTTCTGTCCTTCGTCAGATCGATTTCTGTCTTCTGTATAATGGTCGATATTAGTACAGGTGAAGCCACTATTAAATATCGATAGAGAGCGCCGTCTATGAAGTATAGGGCCTAATGAAGTTTTGAGGATTACCTATGGCATCAGTTTTCACTCTTTCTCCTCTATATCTTCTTCGTCTTCTATTCTTCATCCTCATTCTTATCCTCCTCCTCTCTATGATGATGATGTTAGTTCAATTACTAAATATAGTTTGATTTGTTACAAATTAATGTGTCTTGTTAAATAAATTCACCTCCTTCTCTATATACGTAGGCTATACTTGTTCCTCAGTTGCCGTCTTCCATTTTTTTCTAAGTCATCTATCTCATTCATCTCTTCTTCTTCTTTTTCTTCTCTATTTCGTATATTTCTTTCCTTCTTCTGCTACTTCGTCCCAATTCGTCTCCTCCTCCTACTCCTTCTGCTCCTCCACCTTCTCCTTGTTCTCCATCTTCTTAGGACTTGGTCTGCGGCAGAGTAATATGTAATCTCTTTAAGCTCAAGCGATGACCTTGTACAAATTTGTATTACATTATTATCTTACGATCTACGTGGGCATGCAACATGTTGGTTTCCCCGATGGAAATATGATCCCTCGGGATTGCACAAATTATTATAGGGATGTTGACAGTTCTGGAATGGCCAGATTTCGCAGAATGGTTTTGCTGATGTAGAAGGTGCCACATAACCGATAGCATTGAATCGCTGGATAGCCATAGATAATATTAGTGTTATTTTATTGTTATTATTATTCTACCCCTATGGCATGTGTAATGTAATGTAATAAAGCATTTATATAGCGCCACTCAAATCGCTAACTGTGATATCTCAGGAATCGAAATTAGGCCTACTGTCATTGCTACTATTCTTCACCTGACGTCGAAATAGGCCGTCGGGAAATAATAAAATATATCACGTGTAGAACAAAGTTTGGTTTCCGTGAAATTAGGCATCCTGCTCTTTCTGGCTTAAAAATCTTCTGGTAATGTGTCTCTGAGTGGAGTGGCGCTGGATGCAGAATGATGGGAACACTTTGGAGAATATAGCCTTAATGATAATTTGTCTTAAATTAAGTCATTATCTCGTATTATTTGAATAAAGTCCATGTAACCTTACCATGTGGACCCCTGACGACTTGTGAGACGTTCCATTTAGACCCTGATGTGAAATAACAATTTAACTTATTCGCACGCATTTCATCTTCCAACTGAAAGGTTAAAGGTTAAAATTTGTCTAATCGTGGTCCTTTGTTTTTTTTAGCTGTACAGCTCTTGCGTCGTCGCTCTGTGATCAATATTATTTAACACAGAAACTCTCGGTCCAGCTATGCAATGTCATTTTTTCCTCTTCGAATGATACAAAACAAAGAGAGGCAGATGAAGCGGAAATTGTGCGAGGAGAAGGAGAGGTAGAGTAAGAAAAGGACATTGTGAGGGAGAGACACAATGATTTAGAGAGGATATGAGGAGGATTCCAGAAGGCATAGTTTGCCATACACAAATGCCATGTGCTGACAAGTTTAGAAAAATAGTTAGACCTATTCCTTAAAGGCAATAGGCCTATTTACATCATGAAATTTCTACGTAAGCTACGCATATGCTTGTGCCCAGTTGCTATTTTATGATATTTGGGATTAGTGATCACTAATGTATAGGACTATTCTTTGTCGGAAAACCAGTTAAAAGGGTGGCTTTTCTCCAATTTCTACTCTTTGACAGGCTGCTTCCATATAGTCCATAACAGCCTTCCATTAAAAATATTATATCATCAACATAAAGACAATTTAAATTCAAACCACCGCAAGCTTACATGTCATAACTGGCCTTCTGACTGCAATGTCCTCTGTAAACAAATTACAGAATTGACAATTAGATCTACATAATGATGTATTCCTACATATCAATGAAATTGCAGTGGAGCCATTACACACTCTATGATAGGCTGCTTAACTAACATAAACGAGGCTACTTTGCACCTGCGTATCTAAATGAACTAACGACATCGCAGTTTTATACTACCAGTTTTATTGTGCTGATTTACACTCAGGAATTTGTCTAACAGCCTCCGATAAACAGACGCAAGACAGAAACGACGCAGCCGCGTGGTTGCTATCAGACGGTCAAAAAATGGCCCAAGATACAACTGGAAGGTTATCCTTATCACAAAGCGAAAGCTACACGCGGATTTATATGTGACTGCCAATTCTTAAATGTAAATGTAATCGCTTGTATGTCGCATAGCGATGACCCTTCTAACCTAAAAAAAATAAACTGACTGAGGATGCATGTCAGAATGTGTGCTATGTCCTTTAAGGCCCCCGTGTTTGGATAAAACCTAGGTCTCTGAAATGAACCACCAAAGGAGGTACAGGGTTGCTAGCTCCATGGATAGCCAAAGAGAGAACGAAGGAGGACACATGGAATGTCGGAGCAGGAGGTATCCTGAGTAACCAAGGAAAGAAGTCACATTGACAAACTAACATTAGCAGTTTGACCATTGACAGCCAATGGATACACGATAGCTTTACTCAGATCACGAGCTAAAAACTTCTGGTAGAAATAGAGCTAACAGCAAAGCCTGTGATAAACATAAACACGTGAGTTGATGGGACTGTTAGTCCGCTAGGCCATTTAGCTTTTATGAGGACTAGAGGACAAGATTCACGTGTCAAGTCATTTAAGACTGCCACGAAATTATAGCACTATTATAGGCCTATTTAGCGTCACTATAACAAGGCAAAGAGAAGGCAGGATATTTTTAAAATGTTTAGCTTTGCAAAAATCGGGGTAAAAACGGAGGACATGTCCTCCTTTTGCCGGACGTCCGGAAATTCTAAGCAAAGGTATTTGATCTTCGTTTCCCAATAAGTACGCTCCTTCTCCCGGAAACGGCGATGATGATGAACATGAGAATTAATATGTTGCATTACAGTATTGCTAATGTTGCTTGAATTTGAATTATCGCATATAATCTTTTGCATACAGTTACTTAGCCTACCTATTCCTGGATTCCGGGACAAAATAAGCATTGCCTGGGACACGGGACGCCTTGGTTCGATTCCGGGACTGTCCCGGTCATTCCGGGACGGCTGGCAACCCTACATGGGATGCGGGTAATAGAATGAATTAGATAATTTATGTTATATGACATATACCGTTTATGCAAAATTATTGTTGGTACATAGCTCCGTGTTAAAGTGGATTAGCGTTTTAAGAAGCGTGTACTAAAAATAGCTAAAACAAATATAATGGCGTTTACCGTAGAGCAATGGATGACACACTGGGGCGCGGAGCTGAGGAACCGGGTTCGAAATCCGTACCGACGGTGTTAGTAAAATTAAATTTACACGCATAGCGTATCAGCGACCCTACGTGGCTGCCAGCATCAATCGTTCGTACTGTCTCTGTAATTATACTGCGTCGTTGTTAGTTTGAACGATAAACGAAATTATTATTGTTATTGTTAATATTATTATTGATTAAACGCCATCTGGACATCATCGTCGTCTGTCTAACCACAGCGTCGATAGGTGGCGGCTGTGTTACCATTGATTACATTAGTGTAAAAGGAAATCGAGTCAATCTGCGCTAATGTGCATTTAATATGATATTTATCTTCACTATTAATTGTATTAATTTAACGACTCTCGCATTTTGTAGTAACTCTTCCGTATATGACTGAATTATAAAAGTTATTCACCGCAGTTAGATTGGCCTCGTTGAGCTACCTCTTTTGAGCTATCAAATAACCATTATAAGGCTTGGCGAGAACTAAAAGTTATCGCTTCTCAGCCCATTGGCTAAAATCAAAGCGTTTAGTTGTCAGCTTAATACCTAATAAGTACGTTAACCAAGGTTGCGTAACGCCGATATTACTGGCTCTCGGCCTAGGCTGGTGATCAGATAATCCCTGATCCGATAGCCCTGGCTTTAGTACGTGGTTGGCGTTGAGATGATGGGGAGAAGCTACGGTATGCTCCGGCTTCTCGTTCTCCCCGGTGGTCTCCCACTGAGGGAGAAATTAAATGCAAAAATAAACCAGCCTAGGCCCACTACGTTCCGGGCGTGCTGGTTAGTAAGATTCCCTTCTGTGGAATCTCTGGAGTGGGTATTCAGCTGTTTACTAGAGTGCTTAAAATTAAATGAAAAGCTCCGATCAGCCAAAAACCCAGGTTATTGCAAAGCAGAAGCTTGAAAGGTAGCGTAAGACCGTAAGGCAATGCTTAAGTAGAGCATCGATCAAGGATAATCATCTAGGTCAGATTAGTCCAATACGCGAGCCGCACGCGGTCCGTGGGTGGATTTTAAGTGGCCCGCTGCGTAGGGCCGTACCGAGGGCGGTTCCAGCGGTGCCGTGGCACAAGGCGCAAATATAGAAGGGGCGCAAATTTTAGGATGGAATAACTTTAATCATTCCATAAATTCACTTTCTTGAAAAATGTGGGAACGCCAGATTAGGCCCTAATGCTAGGCACAGGCCGCAATTATAGCTTCGTGCGCGTCTGCGTATCACATCAAACGTTTCGCATCATTTCAACAGGGCTGTTCCTGTCTCAGTCTTTCCCTCACTCCCTTCCTCCAACTGCATTAACTCCTATGTGTTTGATTTCAAGAATATGACCCCAGTGAGTAAGCTTATAGATTGTGACGGGGAATTCTTTCAAGTCTCTCCCAGGCATTCTATAATTTTGTAATTGGAAAATTCGAATGTCCCAAAAAGTACTGGGGCGAAACTATTACCCTCGCCTCAGGACCTTGACGAGAACTGGGGCGAATGGCCCTGTTGCCTCTGTGTAGTCGGCGCCTATGATAGGCCTGCATAGTAGGAAACAAAATACCAATTTTCATATTAGCAAAATAAGATTATAACTAAACGATGATATAATATTGGAAGCAACACATACATGTAAGCCTATGTAGCATAGGCCTATAATAAACGATGATTGGCTAATAAACACAATAGACATCGTAACGTATAATAAATTATATCATATGCGAAATAATAAGCTTCACAGCAAACTTCAGAGTAAATATGTCAGAATAAATTTCAAAGCAAATTTCAGAATAAGTTTTAGAAAAAATTCAACAGAGAACTAAATGGTGCATAATGGCCAATCATCATGTTCTTAAATTTAATTTCACATAGAAATAAATGGTTAGTTCTATACGGCGTAAACCCATTCTCACTTACCCAGTTTGTATCGAGTGTTTAAAATCTTGCAGGCTTGGGAAATATCTGAACACACAGTTCCTGAAAAACAACATTTACCCTCATCGTCATCATAATATTATTGTAAAATTTTAGCATGAGTTCAAAACTTCGGAAAGTTAATTTCACTGGTGCCAAAGGTGTGAGAGAATAAGGTGCTACTTTAAGTTTTCGAGAGTTGGCCTAGGCCTATATGGTAAGTTCGAAATGCAGAAAGGTCTCCAATAATGATGCCATGGGCGCTTGGTAGACTATTCGGTTACGGCCTTACAGTGTGTCTTTAGAAACTTTCACTCTTAAAAGTAATTTGTGCATAAACAAATTGAAATTGCCATAGGGTATCATAAGCCATAACTGCCTTTCAGAGCGCCTGTTTAAAATAAAGACTGAGGTCATTGATTTTGGATTTAGCGTCTAAGGAAATCGATGGTAGAGCCATCTTCAAAAACAACTGCGGAGCGTATACATAGCATTAACATTTCCATCTAAAAGGGCTTAGGCTTACTTGCAAAGCGTAGTAACCGTGTAAGCCGTATTGCGACGATTGTTCTTGCTGCAAGGAATTACCCGACATTACCAAGAGGCTTAGCCTAACGTTGCAATTACAATTGGTTGAGCAAATTACAACAGTTGTGTCTTCAATATCTCAATGTCAATGTATCCACTATGATGTTCATACCAGTGAAGTATTTGTATCTAGAGGGATGCTCACAATTGAGCAGATTAATAGGCTCCAAATTAGTCTCTTTATGCATGCATCGTTACTCTCATAACACCCTACTCAGCATCTTCCATGATTATATGTACTTTACTCTTAATGCAGGATTATTGTGACACCTTAGTAGAAATCCTAACACCTTTATATATTCCTTGTGCAAGAACAAACACTAGACTAATATCAAGTGCAAAGGTCCTAGAATTTGGAATTCTATCTCTGCCAATTTGCGTCTCCCCTTCCCAGCTTTCATCCATACAAAAACAAGATTAAATCTGTTATTATAATTATCTGGTGAATTGTAACATTTTATAACCATTACTGCGAACTCAGCCCATCTTCTGACAATCGTCGGCATAGGCCTTTACGCGTCTGCACCTCATCATTGAGAAATCTATTTAGCGGCTCTGCTGACAACTCTCCTGGGCTTGTCTGTTCAAAATTGACTTTATTATGTCAGATAAATTGTTATGTTTTAGCTAGTACTTTGTCAAAACCTATTTCACTTACTGGTTGTGGTCAGGTAACTTGATCGTATACAATCCCTATTAGTTTATAATCTACCTTTACTCACTTTATGTAAGCACATTCGTTAGCTAAGCTTAGTTAAGCTTTGTTTCACCCACTTTACTCTCCTTTTAGCCTATAGCCCAACTACTCTGTACCTGATATATTCAGTGGCCCTAACTTGCGGGACCCTCCGTCCTTAATTGAGTCTCCGGTGCAATTTAAAATTTTATTTGTTATACAGATCTCATATAACTTGTACTTTGGATTGCCAAATAAACTTCAAAAATGAAATGAAATGAAATCAATACTAAGGAGATTTAATTTTTGACTGGGTGGAGTTGAACACTCCCGGAAATTCCCAGACCAGTGGCCAACTGACGTCTGTATACAGCCATGGAGTGCAATGAACACTTAGTGTGCAGAATAAATTGCAGTCTGAGTGCTGCGTTTACTGTAAGTTTATATTGAGTTGAGTCAAACAAAGCAAGCTGGAAGAAGTCTAGTATAGTCTGCCATCAGAAGTTTAGTATAGTCTCCCATCAGAAGTTTGCCATTTGGTCTAATGGCTATCCGTTATTCAATCCTAAATGACGTAATAACCACCAGAGCTATAAACTTCACTGGATGGTAGCCAAAGGCCAAACCAGACGACTACAGGCCGAGTTCTTCCTCATCTCTATACAATGTTTTCGGTGATTTAACTCTTATGCTGCAATATTGTATATGTAAATGACTGCGTTCTGTCACCTATAGTTTCTCAATGAACGGAAGCACCTAATACATAGGCCTAATATCCCAGCGAACTTTTAGTCATCCAGCTACTCATCCTGTCTCATTCTGTCTCGATCTCAGTCGCTACTCATCTCCAGTGCTCCTCCATCTGTTCATCTATAGCATTGCACATCCAATCTGGACTGAAAACCCCTCAATTCTAAACAGTCTTTCGAGTCTTGCATGGCCACAAGTATTGCTGGTCGCGCCCCACCATCATCTGGCTATGGCTTCTTTATCTATCTCCTTTCAAACATTCAAATTTAAAGTCTTGCCTGTTTAAGAATTCCAAATCCCAAGTCTCAGAGTCCTTTGATCCACCGACTTCCAATCTTTCTCGACCGGCCTATCCAAATTTTAATCAATAAATAAATAATAAATCTCTGGACAAACTCTCTGACTCAACGAGGGGATCCTGTTTTAGCTTTTGATCTGTGCTTAGCTTTATAGTGGTGCCTAAGAAATATAGTAGGCTCATATTTTGCGACTACGATTATGATCTGGCACTGTAATATTTATGAAATCTGAAACGATTCCAGGACATGATTACGATCGATGGGTCTATTAGGGGCACTTTTGACGTCTACCTGGAGTGAAGATTTGCATAGGCGTATAGACTTAACTAAGCACATAACATGTTTTTTATGTTTTCTTGCGTATACTTAATGAATAAATATTTAGTGATCAAAAGTATATAGTATGATAACTCGGTTGTAAATGGGTGCAATATACATGTATGTATATATATATATATCTACTATTTATAATTTATATCTGAAATATTTATTAAAATATATTTAAAGAGACTCTTGCAGATGATGCATCTTTCTAAAATTCTTTTTCAAATGTATTTGTACATAATGAATATTGAACAAAACGAAAGGGAACGAAACGGCGGAGAGAAAAAATCAAAATGATGTGAACATATTTCTGTAAGGAGTTGACTTTTTCATACAGTTGACTTTCTCATTAAGTCGACCTGTATAATAATATTTGACATTGAAACAGTTAGTGACAATGAAACAACACAATTATCACAAAGACCCAAATGTATCGAGAGATCAGTAGATATATATATAGTTGACTGACCTCTATGATACGTGACCTTGGGCGATGGTTGCGTTTCCTTCTGCAGTGTCCTCTCCGGGAATGTTTTCGCAGTAGACTCCTTCCTTGCCAGACAGTTCTTACTCTCGAACGTCGACTGACAGACGGTCTCTCGAAGTGCCTCGTCTAAGGACAGATACGATAGAGCTAATCGCTTCTCCTCATCATCGTCAACTTCATCTTCCTCTGTCATCTCTGTGCAGGAAGATGACCCGGAGATCAGGGTATCCTGGGAGGAAAACGACTCCGGAGTGACATCGCACAATTCCAGCGACTGGTCTGTCTGCGAGGAGTCCGAAATCAGTCGATCCAGTCTCGAAATCCAGACGTCAATCCTGTTCGTGATCTTCGAGTCAGTTTCCGCTTCTTGTGGTCGCGAACGGTCGACCGCGCTGAGCGGTGGAAGCCAATGTATGTCTCCAGGAGTGGAAGCTGGTCGACCGGAGGAAGAGGAGGACGCGATACTGTCCCTGTTCGTAGCAGAAAACTCAACGTCGGAATGGATGAAGTTCCTTCTCCAGGGACGACGGAAATCCACCCCACCTCCGTCACATACATCCTCCGTTGAAATGCTCTGCTTTGACAGTTCTAGTAATGTACCCTGGATTTTGGATTCTGACAGCGCAACATAATAATGAATTTAGTAGCCAACAACTTCTATTTTTCACCTCTGCATGAATGTTTTTTTGATATAAAGTATTCTAAACTAACACAGACGGTATCGAACATGGGAATGACAAAATACCAATTATATGGACTCCAGATATTTCTTTGTATTGAAGCAGAACAGTATGGATATTAAAATTATTGCATAGGCAAACCTTCTTAAACTACATGTACATAGCCTAATATTGACGACTTTTAACGTAGGCCTGCTGTCGAAGATCGATTTCGTGTGTGAAGCTGAAATGGCCCAGAAGATCATGCCGATATTGCCGCACTGATAAATGTATTTGAATGGAAGACTATAGTGGTTTATAACGCACCGTTCATCGCACCAGCTGAACCGTTCTGATACTGTTTTTACCTAATTTTACCTAAGCACCTAATAAGCATTCATCTCCAAGGTTCAAATATTCTGTGCAAGGTACACACTAAAACATTTTAGTTCATAGCGTACGTAGGCTGGTACTGAATGATCAATCACTTTGCGGATCTAATACAAACATACGGGACGCGGTATGATTTATGTGAGCCGCAATTAAGGGTTTTCAAATTGTTTGCGATTTGTGCAAAAATTAATACAGATACACGGTCAAGTGAAGGACTTGCGTAGGGCCCCTACTATTCATCTATGAACTTGGTTTATCATTTGACATTGCGACCCATAAAATAAATATAGTTCCTTTTGATGCATTAGGCTCTATTCTAGATTTTAAGACAGTTAATGATTTTCAATGAATTTGATTCGCTGCTTCTGAGTTTACTGTTGCGACTTTCGACTTCAAGAATAATTCTTCTGTGACTTACGGTGTCAAATGGGTTGGAAAGCATTGCATTACACAATTAAGACAGTGTTTAAGGCTTCAAAATGTATAAATCTACATGTATGCATATTATGACAATATCTTACCGTATCCTAAATGTTGTTTGCTGTTGTCGGCCATTCCTGACTTTTGAATATAGGCCTATTTAACTGAACAGAGAACAAACTGATAAAAGAACTCTGCAATGTAAACAAAGGCAAAATTGAAATAAGATACACTCAACATTATTTAGTAATTCGCTAAGAATAAAAGTTTGTTTGACGCGTATCATTTCTTTTAAATGTCGGATCTGAAATGTTCAACAACGGCACACGTGAACACTCATGTTCTATTTATTATAAAAAAACATTGTCTAATTGATTTCTAATGTTATCGATGTGCACTATTCTGATTGACCTTAATGCCTTGTTCAGTAGGCACCAGTCCGCGACGAAGTACTAATTAATTGATCAATTAATCAGTTAATAACTACTCATCTCTTCCTAGCAAATTGCACCGTTGGCATATTGCAAAATTGAAAACGTCTACCATGACATGACGGCAGTTGTTTTTATAGTTTTTTCGTAACTAATTGCACATAGATGATTCAACAAGGTACAACTGAGCCACCAAGTCATGGGAGTCCATAAAAAGTTAATATTATTTTTGTTATCTCTCTACATATATGTTGGTCCTAATATCTTTATCTCGTTTTCAGATATCATGTTCTTGTCCTTCGTTATCTGTGAAGGAATACACGTTGTTTGAGGGAAACTGCTCTAAATGATAAGCAAACACTTTAAATGTTAGTGTAGGCTCCATAGCTGACGCTCTCAAGCACTAAAGTGCATCAAACAAAGGCAGTTCTATGTTTAAACTGTTCAGTCCCAGGATAAACAGAGTTCCGTTTGGTCCATGTAACACCTCTAAAATAGCACTTTGAAGTACGCTTAGTTACATTCTTTCTTATTTATAGATGTTCATATTTTAATAATTGTTATTACTACTAAAACAACTTCCACTTCCATCACCATTACCACCAATTCCACCACTATTAAAACCACTACTATACCACTACTGCCAATACTAATACAAATGCTAAAACTACTGCTCTCCGAATGTCAATTAAATTTTAATGAGCTTTTGCTCGATACACTGCGCATTTGATTGATTACATTTGAAAATATGAATCAATAAAACTAGTAGAAATTCTTACCAACAACAATTCGCAATTGAAGATATCTAAATCAAAAACATACACGAATCGCAAGCAAGCTTCATAAGAAATATATTTTCGACGGGCGTCATTGAATAATTTATCCTCTTCGAATGAATTTTAAAAAATAAAACTCGTCGAGCCGTTACCATTCGATTGAAACTCGTTCCAATTATGCTTGTCGAAACTTGACAAATACGATTCTCTGATTCTAGATGCAGCAACCGTTGCAATAGAATCCCATTTCGCAATCGCAGAGTACGAACCATGCCGCAAAGAAATACGTATTCCTATGAATTCATTATCGTTCCTATATTTAAGTGACTGACGAAGAAACGATAGAAACTACTGTTCCAGTGCGACTCCGACATTGAAGCGCAATCATCTGCAGCAACTGATCTTCGACGAAAGAAACACCTGGCGCATCTGCATCCACCTTCATCCCTTATCCGTACTAACTGAAGTCTACCATGTTTTGTGGCTTTGATTATAGACCTCACGGTGCCTCACCTAATGTATATGCCAACATGTAAACTGAATATAATACGCTCAACTGTGCGTAGGCAAATATATATTGGCTTTAAAACAATATGTATATATACAGTATATATATGCATAGGAAATATATGTACATAATTATGGACGTTGCCTGACCTCAAATCATATTCACAGATGTTAATATGGTGTACATGCCAACATGTAAACTATATATATATATATATATATATATATATACTATGCATGTATACTGAAATGCACATTATTCCTATTCAAAACATATATACATATGCACACAGGCCTACGCGTGTACGTGGAAGATGTGTACATTATGTCTGTAAACACGGCGGTTATCTTGCGGTTGATGAAGAATCCCAGCGCATCTCAGCAGCCTCTGCATCCAGGGCATCTGCGCTGCAACCAGGATGACTGAAGAAAGCAGCAGCATAGCGAATCCCACCGACGGCTCCTCTTGTTTATCCCTCTTCCTCTTTTCTTCTTCAGTTCATCGTCATGCTGCTCTTCCGTGTCCATCATCTGCTCGTGCATTGTTCCAGCTCCAGTCTCGACCCTTTTCCCATTCGTTCCTCTGCCTCCTCTTGTTTCATCTCTTCCTCTAGTTTCTCAGTTCCTCCCATAAGTCTGTTACTCCTCCTCCTTGTCCTGTTCCTCCTCGTCTTACTTATCCTCTACGGGCTCCCTCCTTCTTCTAGCGTTCCTCTTCCTACTCCTTCCTTTCCTTCAGCATCAGTGTCAGTGCTAGATGTGTCCGGTCTATTTTCTCTCATAATTTACGAGACCCCATAGTTAATACTCCGATGCTACAGAATGTGAGAAATGGGTCAACATTTTGGCCGATGTCTACTTCGCTATCATCTGCAATAGAAACTCTTCAAGACAACTTTGCAGACCAACGTGGTGCATATTAATTTGGGCTCAATGGAACCATGTCTAGCATTGACGAAACGATAGTGGCTATTTCACACGTAGTCACGCATGACCCCACGTTCTTCCTTATTTCAGAGATAGTAGGCATTCTGTATGATTTATTCTGCTGCAGCCGTGTTACTGCGATAGATGTATCTGTGTATTGCATTTGGTAGTTCATTCCTATGTCACTAAGTGACGACGGACCAACAGAGGCATGATCGAGATGCTGGACATTGGCAGTTCCAGTCGGCGGGATCATGTAAAGATTTTAAAGATCACCCAAGGACATATTATTGCCATGCATAGAAAAAAGCTCAACATAAGATGTAAATGTTTTATTTCCGTTTCGCCGTCGGCCAGTCGAGCAATCAGCAGATCATAGTTAGGCCTAGTATATCTACTAGCTGGGCTAGAAGAAGCTGACCAGTATTGAGTAGAATTACGTCCGCCATCTTGTCTAATGGCTTCGGTCATTTCGAGTCAAATAGCAGTCGAAAAACGTGAATAGTAGCCTATTTTAAGCAATTCTAACTGTTAAAAAACCTTAAAATGATTTCGCTATTTTTCACAAATCTTCTACAAAGTGGTTGGTATAAGCATGTAATATTCTTTTATGGTCTTGTCGAGACAGGCCTACACGTACAGTGTGAGATCCGGTTTTCGAGGTGCGACTATTTCAAAGTGTGAGAATATCCAATAGGTGTCAAATAAAGCTCCCTCGACATCAATGCACATCAGGTTCACAGTTTGACTTGACTCCTCTTTATTCCGCTTAGCCTTGGAGCTGCTACGTATACAATGCATACATAGACATCTTAACATTTGGAGTTTACGATCGTCCACACCATATATAAGCAGTACGCAAATCAGAGATGTGCTATGTGAATATGATTCTAATATTGGTTTTTATTTAATTGAGAAAGAAGGAAAGATTTAAATATTATTAGAGTTTTGTTGATGTTAATTTTCTGTGTATTTATGCCCCCTAAGTTGCAGTCCCTATGGGACCGGAAGGTTCGCCACCCCCTAAGGTCAGTACTTGGTCGCAAGTATCGCAGTCGGCATCAAGTCCACTTGGCTCCTTCGACATGACAGTGCAGTCAGCCACAAGTTCAACAGCAACGCTACGGACCCAACGACGATCAGGACGACGTTTATTTCAGTCGTTCCATTCGGTGCATCCTGTTTCAAATTCACACAAAAGATTTGCAAATATAAAAAGTAAGTATGTACAGGCTTTATTAACAGATTGCTAATCGCTCTCTGGTGCGTGAGTATCATAAACGTCTATTATTACTTTATGGTGCTATCACCATTTGGTCCTTTCTCCACCCCCTCACAAGTGCCGTGATGTAGGCCTATGTCATCTCATCGTTAAATTTGTTAATGGTTCCGGGATCACGCCAAATATCTGTTCCATCGTACAAATTTAGTCTAACACTCCTTCAGAAGTCTTATCCTGGGTCTTCTTCTTCACCTTACCTCCCCTGCCGATTTCAACTCTAAACAACAAACACCAAAGCCGTCTTCTCCTTCTGCTGCATGTCGATTTTGTTTTATTAGGCGCCTGTGGAGACTGTGTAGGCTTTAGTACCAGTGCATTATATATTTCAGTTTTAAAAATAATTCCCAATTCCATTCCTATTTCCGTTCTCTGCAGTATATTTTCGTTCAAATTCTATTCTCGTCCTCAAAATAATTCAGAATTTCCGTTCTTATTCTCGTTAACGGAAATTAAATAATTTTACTTCTAATTGCAATTTCCGTTGACGAAAGTATCACTGCTGTAGGCCTATACATTTCGAGATTCAATTACCACTGGGTCAATTTGACAGCATTAACTAGGGCCTATGTATACTTTCAAGGACTAAATAAAAAGGTTCAGAAACTGTCATATCTTGTCAGCAATTGTTATGTCTTCAAATACATGAATAGAGATTAAATTATGTAGGCTATCTGACTCACCATATCTAGGCTGAAGTGGAAATCTCTGACTGTTAGTCCAACCACACCGAATGCCATCTGGAATCCGCAACAGACGGCTGAACACACAGCCAGTCCACGCAAACAGTTCCCCTGGATTTTAATGCAGAAAATATTACTGCATACATGCATACACACTTGCATACACGCATGTACACATATTAATATGCATACGATCGTATAGATATGCGTGCATGCATACATAGATGTAGTCCTACTACATACATGCAAACATGAATACACATAATTATACATCAGTTATGCATATATACGCATACACATGTATACCTCTGTGCACGAATGCATATAAGTATACATTCACACATACAGACCCTACTAGCTTACATTATAGGTATACGGTACATCTTGAATAGGCTATGTATTGAATAAGTCTAAAATATCCAGATTAAGAAATTTGAATAGGCGTAATAATTATTAGAGATCATTTCTGTGTTGCAGTAGGCCTATAACTTTATCTCTTTTGACAGAATTGTATTCGAGGCTCAGCCGAACAACCGAGACAGAGAAAGAGACGATGTCACTTTCTTAGTACTTACGATGTCGTTGAATTTCTGTTGAGCTGAAACTATGGCTGCCCAGCCAGAAACGATATTCTAATAACAAAATAATAATTTAATTATCAGTTGTACACTGTTCCACAAACTGCTTCATACATTACCAAGTAAAAGGCTTATTACAGGTAATTGATGACAACGATGATGATAATGATGATGATGATGACAACGATGATGATGGAGGTGTAATGACGTTGAGGAGAAATGGGAGGAGGAGGAGCAGAAGGAGAAAAGAAGATTATAATGGCGTGTACATGTAGGCTACTTTTCAAAACTCTTGGAACTTTGCTTGCTGGACCATTATTGTGATTAGAAGAGTTAAAGACCTGTATAACGGTAATACGACCTTATAATTTATCAATCCTGGTAACAGGTGTGTCCTATATCAACCTAGAATCAAGAATCACACCTAGATCTGGTTACTGGCCCATTTACTGAGGAAATTGACTAAGAAATTTGATCTCCGTTGCTGAAATGTAAGATTAATAAATTTTGAGGTATTTGCAGATTATGGTGATTGAATAATGAATGTAAGAGAAACAAGTATAGACCAACAACAAATCAGGGAATGGCTTACACTGACTCCGCTCCAAATTCCAATTCCAGTGAAAGTCCACGACGCGTGTATTACAATTCCTACGACATTGACTATAACTGATGTGATGCCGATCATAATCAAAATGGCGCCGGCCGTGAAGAACTGCTTCCGGTGACAGGCTGACAGCCACCTCCGACGTCTTAGTAGATCTATGGTCATGGGATCTCTTCGCCTCAGCCGACTGTACAGGCTAGGGTGACACGTGACCCCGTGGTGACTCACGTGGAAGCAGGACACGGAAACGTCGCAAGATTCAAGGGTGGATACGCTTAGCCTTCCCGAGACGGAAGGACAGGCTCTGTTTCCATGTTCGTCGATGGAAGCACTGATAGAAGGCGTTCTGGGGATGGATGGCGGATACCTAGAAATCTGACAAGAGTGTCTCGTAGTTCTGATCGACTCCCAGTCGGAGGGGAGTTCTGTTTGCTGTCCGCAATATAGTCGTCCATTTTGACGAAGTATAGAGTGTGGGCGACCTCTCACGGAGACCGGGAGACTTATCTCCCTGTGTATTTCCAGTCGTTTGAGACAATCGCTTCGATTATGAGGGATAGAATCGGCGATCGAGTTCGAAATGGCCGCGTACATATCGTCAACAAAATGACGTGATTGGCAGTAGTTGATGGAGCTGTATACAGGTGGCATCGAACTATCACGGTCTGTCATCGTCGCATCTGCCTCTCGAGCGGATGCTAGATGCGACGGTTGTTGACCGTTGAATGCATTGCCAGCTTCTGAAGCCAACCAATCGACATAGACAGAACTGATGCTTTTGATGAACTGGGAAGCGACTTCCATAGATGCAGGTCCCAATGGAGTTTGATGTTCATAGTTGACGTAATGGTGATCATCTTTGTCAGTTCTCATCGTTTCTTGCTTGCCTCTTCGATCTTCTTTCGATCCACAGAAACCGGCCTATGATAAGAAAATCGCGTTAGTTTGGCAAATTGATTGAGTAAGATTTTGTAATTGTAATGGCATGCATACGCCAGGTCTGTTCCCTTCATTCCGTTATTACTCCATGTCCTTCAACTCGTTTCCTAATTCGTTTGTCCGCACTCCACCTCCAGCCCCTTTGACCGTCTCACTCCGTCATTTGGTCCTCCACCCGTTCATCCTCTGTCCATTCACTAGATACATCTTTACAGGTCTGCCTATTATTCCACCATCTGTCTCTCCCTTAGTTAGTTCGCTTGTTAGTCGGTCTGTCGGTTCGCTCGTCTCATAATGTTCTCATATTGATATACAATACATATACAATACAATACAACTGTTATTTGATATCGCCCTTCTTACAGTTTAGTTCAGAAGTGCACACACGCGACACGCCTCGACGGCGCAACTGCAGTCGTAGGCCTAATACAGAGCAACTGTATGCGAAGGACTTCCTCAAGGTCCCTACACAGTGACGCCTCGAACCCGCTCAGCGCACACTAAGCGTAACGGGCCGATCGCTTTAACCAATCGGCCACCATGCCACACGTGTAATACTATACCTTGTGATATTCGTTATTCCTCTTTCGTTTCCCATTTCTTTAATATTCACATTGTATACTAACCACGTCCCTGTATACTACAGACTTTGCTTTGGCCGCGTGCAAATTCACTGGCTGACGATTGCTCCATAATCAATCCCATTGCCCATAACCCCGTCACCTCACATGGCAAAGCCTGCCACAAGATGACTAAGAGAGACGGCGGCTGGCTTCAAACACCAGCCAGCAGCACAACCAATCTTTGCACGCAGCCAATACGTACTATGCAGGTCATGCATATCGAAGCTGAGCCTGCCTTACATAGTAGTGTGGTTAACGGTTGGATGATCGATCCGTGGTCAATGCATAAGTTCAGCTCGATACACACGCAGCAGATGCTAATGCATTAAATATGTGATATTATAGAATTATATCGTTGGTTGTAGGAAAGAGCGTGTTGTAGATTTTGATGACGAAGACCCGTGATATCGCTTAATTACAGCTCATACACAATGTCCTGTAATACATGGTGGTCAGTGTAGTATAGGCTTGGTATGTGAGTCAATGATTGCTGCTTCAAACATTCAGTGTTTTGTGAGTGGACAGCGTGTAGTAATCTGGACAATTTGTCAACACGCACCTCCGTATTATAAGGTACGTGGTAGCAGAGGTGGGGCAAGTTGGCGGGAAAATAAGTTTTTTCACACGTGATCGTCATCGATAATGTTAGCATCATAATGTGTATCTCACAACGCAGCTATTAATAACGGCTACGCTGTAGCACAAATTTAGGCATCAACTATTTTGTAAGTTTATGAAAAACGAGCTAAAAAATATTCTGAAAGTCAACCAACTTTCCTCTGCTCTGGGGCAAGTTGGTTGCCTACCTGGGTCTAGATGGTGGCAATACAAATCATAGGTACACATAAATCTCATTTGTGACAGTGGCAAGTGAATGCCCCATATACTTTGATCAAATTCGCTTCCATTAAAGCCTTTTAAAGACATCCACCAACTTGCCCTCGCCAACTTGCCCCAACAGGTTCACACTATAAAATCTCGTGCTCAATGGTTGTACAACGCGATTTGGATAAACAAGGTACACATGCAATAAAGCACAATAAATGCCTAACCAAATAACTTATCTGTACATTTTTGCATTCATGTGGATTAAGTTATACGATATTCGATAGCACTGAAATATTTTTAGCAGTAAATAGACCAACTTACTTTCAAGTAATAAAAGAAAATAAAGCACCGTATAGCGTGTTGCCGCCATTGAACAAAAGAACAGGCTTGACATACTCATCAGTCATTAATAAATTTCTCGTTAGACTGCTTTCCTGCCATGCATCGTAATAATATGGCGCAAAAGCTAACTTGCCCCCACAACCAACTTGCCCCCAAGTCCCCTACGTCTGTCTTTGCGGCGACGTCGAAGCCTATACCTTTGAATTAAACGGCATGCCCTGTGGTGCATAAATCAGTCTCCAGAATCTTGGGATCCGTCGACTAATTAATTAATTAATTAATTAATTAATTAATTAATTAATTAATTAATTAATCAGTTAATTATCTTTTATAGTCTGTATAGGCCTACTGCTCCATTAGCATACGCATAATGAATCACGACAAATGATTCGATCAGGAGAAAACGTATCACAACAAAAATTCTACGATAAAAGTTCACAATTTGATGTTCACGACAAAATCCAGAATTTGTGTTAATGTGGCGTTCTGCCGCCCGAGCACCTGCCTAACGCTAACGGCCGGTGTCGACTCCAGCTTGCGAACACGTCTGGAGTCGCCCGAGTCACTTCGCTGTCAAATCTCAATGCCAAATGGTTACTCTCTATATCTACCAGGATGTTCGCTCTCACCAGTAAAGATTAAAGATGGGCCTCTTCTCCAAGAAAGGTAACACTGCTTGAATTAGTCACGAGGTCTGACTCTGCCTATTCTGCGGTCGCCGGATGGGCAACGCTCTGAGGATGGCCGTACTCAAAACAGGGTTCATAATCATACCGGCAGGAGTCTTCCTCGCCTTGCATACCTTCCAAGCTACTAGCCTCGTCTTCCTCTACTTGATTTCGTACCGTTCAGCATCTTGTGACTCTGAAACTATCGCCAATTAGGGACACCAAACGTTCTCTTAAGTTACGAGGTTCAGACATATTTGAAACAAGTCCATAAGTTATTTCGGCCTATACAATTATCGGTAGCTAAATTCAACGTCTTGTACTCCTAGGCATTACTGTTCTCAACTCTCTAAACTCTGTCGTCCTAGACACTACAAGTCGCACAGCTCTTAGTCATGTCATCTCCGACACGTATCTATCACGCCTTCTGCTCAACACGTATCTCTCGGTCTATTTCCGTATATGGCATAACGGCCGCACACGTATATTTTGTCATGCACCACAATTGACGGACTAAGTTCCCGTCCTCTGTGTTAGCAGTTACCCACCAACACTGATATATTCTGCTTCGATAAAAATGACACTGACATGGTGTTCACGGACTCTGATAGTGAAGGTCTTCTGTCTATAACCTTCGCTATCTGCACACAGATCTTCGATCCGACCTACGCACAAGGGGGCCCAACCTCGCACTTCAGTCAGTTCTCCGAACTGTGTGTGACGACAAGCAACCATGTATTCACCTGGGTACCCGATTACCCAAACGTACTCGTTTCGATCACTTCGATCAGGCACGCAAGTAGATACACTTCGGGAAAACGGGAGGAGTATCTATGACCAATGTAGGTAGCCAACAGTAATATTTATGCATCGATCAATTCTTCGTCTACTGGTCTACTTGTTTTCTCTAACCTGGGTTTTCGACCGCCCAGACTTTCACGTGCTTCTTGGTCAGTTTCCGTGTGCGGCATACCGGCCTAACACGCATAAGTTATCATGCACACGATTGACCGTCCTCTGAGTTGGCAATTGTCTGCCAACACCGTAATATATTCTGATACTCGGAAAACCGGGAGGAGTAACTGTGATCAACGCAGGTAACAAACAAGAATACTTATCGAAAGACCATAAAACCATCAAGAATAGTTATTTGAGTTGTAACCTGAAGGTATCAATCGGCACCAGTGCTTTCTCTTGTTTGTAACGTGCTCTTCTAACGTGTTCACCCTCCACGTGTAATTCCAGCGGGAATTTCCCCAATATTTCTATCGAACGTATCCATTTGGGAACTTTCCCCGTATGTGCCAACGCTCCACCGGCAGCTCTCTCGGTTTGTACGGCTGCTACTTCGGGAATCTACCCGGCTTGTATCTCTTGCGGCCACCCGAATTTTCACGTCTCCGACAACCTGCGGATACTGGCAGGAGTAGCTATGACCGAACTAGGTAGTCAACAAGTATCTTTCTCGGCCTGTTTGCATCTGTCATATACTTTAGTATCCGATCACCCAGACTCTCATATGTCTGTAACTTCCTTGGACTGCCCTTATTCCTCTCATCGTAGGATCATCTAGATACTCGTCACCTAGAGCTCTGACCAACGGTAATGCACCAACTCTCGTTTCTCAGACTCGAATCTCTCACAGGCACCTGAGGTAAGTCTCACCACGTTACCTCTATGTTTCACACAGACCTGTATTATTATAATCACTTTCTCTGAAGCAATTGTACTCTGTCTCTTATACACTGGAACGAACCACTGGTAGATCTTTCGAGGAAGTCCTCGAAAGGAGATTATGTAGTTAGATCTACAAGAAGAAATTAGTAGACGCCTCGCGGGGAAACCGCGAGCCAAGATATTGCAACTAGACACACAAGTGAATAGATTTCTGGAAACCGAGAGGAGTAAGTGTGACCGACATAAGTAGCCAATAAGAAGATTTACCGAAAGCTCGTAAGACAATAAAGAAGACATACTGCGGGGACACCGTAAGTACAGATATTACGTTTAGTAACTCAAGTAAAGATACGCGGGAAAACCGCGACCTAAGACACGCAATCAGACACGCAAATCAACAGATTTCTGGTAAACGGGAGGAGTAAGTATGACCACGTTAAGTAGTCAAGTATAGATATTTACGGAAAACCGTAAATAGAAAAGAATATGCGGAGACGCCCGCAATTGATCAGGTTTTCGGCACCAAAGGGAACTTTCCCTGTATCGAACGCACCCTCCCCGTATTTATCGAATGTATTCATGTTTTCCAGTATTTGTCAACGGCTTCTCCGGTAGCTCTCAGTCTGTTTCCAACGGCTTCACGGGGCCGCCCTCCCCGTCTTTTAACCAACGTGTACACTGGGAAATTCTTCCCGTAAATTGTCTCAACGGTCGCCATAATCTGTCTCGATGTAACGTTCGGTTGCTCGGGGCTTTACCCGATCTCTATTTCTCACGGCCACCGACGGGGTCACGTATCCGACAACCTGCTAGAAATCGTGAGGAGTAACTATGACCAATCTAGGTAGCCAACAAGAATATTTTTCGGCCACTAGAACTTTCACGGTCTGCACGGTCGGGAATTTTTCCCAGTCTATCTCTCTGTCGGGCGCCGAGGCCTCTCTCGATATATGCGGTCGGTCCCTTCTGGGACTCACCCAGTCTGTATCACACACGGCCACCAACGGGGTCACCATCTTCCCCGTATTTCCGAACAGAACTGTCATTCATTCATTTATTTCTCTCGATCGGGTCTTTACGCACTCTGGAACGGTACCCAGACCTGTGAGCATTTCTCACGATCGGTCTTTCTCTGTCAGCCTGTTGACTCCTACGATCAGGGCACGGACCGTGCCCTGATCGTAGGAGTCAACAGAGTCTTGCGATCGACGGCAGAGGGGCCCACCCCACCAGATCAGCGAAAAGCAGCACCGACCTGACCGCGAGAGCGACTGTCACTAGAGGTAGCATTTTTATGGCAACACGATCTCTGGAGCGGTACGAGAACCACTCTACGTTTGAAGCAGTACGAACCACTGCTTCACATATAGCGATGCACCGCATGTCAGACTATACTCAAGCCAATTCATGCAAGCTATGCACTCAATTAAAAACCGCCGATCGGTCTTCCTTCCTATACGCAACATTGTGAAAAAATATACGTAAAATAACGCTATGGCGAGCCGATTATTTAAATAAATCATTAATTCAAACCTTGTGGCCTGTCGCCACATTAAAGTCAAGTTTTTGAGTAAATCGCAGTTTAGGCTTAATTTTTTTATTACTTGTTATTACTTGCCTGAATCCACGTAGGCCTACCTGTCGTACTTGAAGTTGGTAAATTATCCTGTGATCGGGAAATTGCACTTCTATTTAGGTAAAGAGATTGATTCGTCATTCATTCATTCATTGAAAAATTTAATTGGCACCTATTCCAGGAAATTACTCAGAGCCTCAGAGGTGCTCCCGACTCCACCAAGGTCAAACAGATCAAGTTCAAGTGATTTTAGAATGTGTCAATGACTCAATGTCCTTGAATGGATGAGGCGCAACTCAAGAGTGAGGCATTCCATGCACCTTTGAACGAAACAAATTGCTCCAGAGCAATCCAACTTCTATTTAAGCAATGAATTAGTTTTAAAAAACCAGGTTACAATTAATTTGCATAAAATGTGCCTCTGGGAACATTTTCTCCAGATTTTGTCGTCCTGCCCCCCAAACCAAGTTTCCGCCTATGGTAGAGGGGACGGAGTGGAGGTAGGAGTTTCATTTTTGTTTTTGCCATCAAAGAATTTGTTAAAACTGAGCAAACCTTAATTAGCTACACCTTAATTGTCATTTAATATCCTGTTTACTGCTAGGAACTGTACGTTCTTGCTTCACTACGGAATTACTCCTCCCGTCTCCTTTAGTAGGCCTATCTACTTTCTAATTTCAACTATCTTCATTTTTCATTGGTGTAAAACATGCTTGGGGCTGAGTTAGCCTACATGGAGAAAAGGAGTTTAGCATCGGCTATAATTATATGTTTCTAATTTCTGAGACTATTGTTCAGGACTGATCTAGCCAACCTAGGCATTTGGCTCTTTTGGAGTTTTGGTAGTTTTTCCAGGCGTTCTTTTGTCGGATGCTAGGGTTAGACGATAAAAGGATGGGGAGGCACAGCCGCACGTAGGCCTAGCTGTCTAGCAATGCTGGCGTGCCAACGGCGTCTTTGGTTAAGTAGGTCTACTTTGTAACATGCGTGCTTTTTGGATGATTACAATTAATAGAAATCGGCGTAGTTGCAATCTCGTCCTAAAAGAGCGCCACATAAAAGCTCTTGAATAAATGTGCTAAACAAAACAGCGTTGAATTCATACAAACCGATAACAGTAATAGTCACAGCAGAGAACCAGCGTTTCAGACGGCAAATAGAGCGTAGTTCTGTTTCAATTATTGTACTAAGTTTTTCAAGTTGTTAATTATTATGTTCTTTTGGATTATTGCACTGCGGTCGTTTTGCAGTTTACACATATAAAGCAAATAGACTGAACGATTTTTAAAAGGGAATAACGAAAACTTGGTTGCGTGAGCCTGCCAATGGCTGTTGTTAGGTTAATTAAAACCCACAAGGAATGAATATTCCGGCGCTTTCTCAGCGATAGCAGACTTTGAGAGAAGTGGAAATGCTACCTGGATTGGTGTGAAATTGCGAGTAAAGAAAGTCCAGGTATTATGTAGGATGCTAAAGAACTGCATTGGCAATTAAGCTCTTTAATTTTAAGAAGAAGACATTCGGCTATATGTAAAATGCCGCATAGTAATGATGCGCAAAGCAGTCCTATTGTCCTAGTGGGACCAAACTTTAGAGTTGGAATGAAGATCGGTCATGGAAACTTTGGAGACATTCGACTGGGTAAGGTCTACTTATCCCAATGACTACTTAACCTACAGTTAAATATGTCCAGTGTCGTCAAATACCCAAAATGTTAGTGGTCAAGTAAATATCAGCAGCTTAATAATGTCATTAAGAGAGTTTTGAGTTTATTCTATAAAAAATTCACTTCTAGAATATTATGATAATAGAGGATTATGAAAAGAAGGATTCTGAAAGAAAAAGGTATTTTTAATATTTAACAAATAGACAAATTTTCACATGCAAAAGGTGTCCTGTGCACATCATAGTTTTTTTAATGGGAGTAGCATTTATGCAGGCGCTTATTAATTTATTAAGAACATGTGTATAGCAACACAAGTTATGCAACAGGTAATTATTGACATCTGTGCGTGCTAACATTAATGATGTTATTTGTCATAGTTAAGAACAAATATTCATCAGCTAGCAAACATTGTTTTGATAAATACAGCTCAGTACAAGTGAACAGATTCCCAACTAGAGTTACTGGAGCACAGAGGTGGTATGCTGTTGACGGCTCATGTTGTCTCATTGTGCAACAAATGTAACATTGGTACAGTCCTTGGAAGTCTCTCTCTGACCACCAGAGGCACCTGTGCCCCACATAATTATATCTTTTGCCTTCTGAATGGTAGATCTGTGATTGGTGTTGATCCATAGACTATCTCTGCCCTTGCTGCACTGATTCAGTCCTTACCCAGCATACCTTAAGTTGGTTGTATGTCTGAGGATTGACTATCAGTTTTAAACCTGTCTCTTCTGAATCCACACACGTAGGTAGATCATTCCAGTCAATGAGGGTTATAGTAATAGGTAATGAAAATACAAGGAATCTATGATGGAAGTTGATAGTAATATCGGCATCCTGACTTGGTAACAGTGATAGGACTTCCAGATTTTCCAGAGGCATCCAGCAAACTCATCATTTAGACAAAATAATCTGTCAAAATTTAAACAACCAACATTGGCTCCCCACATTCCAGTTCTTATCTTTCAGTAGTAGGCCTATAAATAATAAATATATTCTTAGTATCTTTTGGATGTAGTCTGAGTTTTGCAAATAAAAAAATGATCTGGAAAGTTGAGAGCAAATTGGTTACAAAGTAGAATGCAGTTCAATATTAGTTTGGAGAGTTGTAATATCAATGTTTTATTTATTTCATTTTCAGGTAAGAATCTGTATAACAATGAAGAAGTGGCAATTAAATTGGTGAGTTGCAACCACTTAGTGTTTAACTTAACTTTAGTTTATCTGTAAAATTTGAAAATAAATTAGACATCATCATTCAACTATAAAGAAAAAAGTTAGAGTAGCATATTATGACAAATTAGGCCACTTGTTGGGCCAGCTTAGTTTGGTATCTTGTATTCAAATGCGTATATATGTAGAGCATTGATGATCACTCTTCAATAGAGTGTTTCACCTGACTCTTTCAAAACATTTCCCAGCCAAATAGTCAGTCTAAAATACAGTAAGTGCCTCTGTATAGGCTAATTGCAAACTTCTGTTAATATGCTGGTTTTTGCAACTTTGGTTTTTATGGGCACTGTAGAAATCTTGAATTTACGATTACTATATGATTACAATTTCACTGTTTAATTTACAACTTACGTGTAGATAGTTTGTGGCTTTCTGTGGCTATACTGTAATTTGTAAAATGCAGGAGTCAATGTCTGTGTCTAATCCTCAACTCCCTGGAGAGTTTCGATTCTACAGAAAACTTGGAATGGCAGGTGAATCATAAGGAACAGTTTCTTAGTAATTTATTCAATTTGGATATGAAATGATTTTGTTAATATCTCCGTTGGCATTATTTGTAATCATTTTCGAATTTTTAATAATTATACTGCCTAAAGTCTTTAGAATATTTTGCATTTTTCCTGTAAAACCTCATAATATATCGTTTGTCAACTTGCATGAGCAGACAGCATTTTCATTGGAGTATGTTATGCATAAAAAGTTATAGGCTTCTGTTGACGTGTCCATTTCACCTGTTTGCAGCTAATCTAGTCTTTTGTTACACTGTTATAATTATTCAGTACCATCGATAATTAGTCACTTGGGAGGTATTGTGGTTAAATTATAATTCGCAGTAGTTTTCAGTTAGAGAAATATCATTTGGTTCTTATAAATAATATCTATAAAAGAGAGCTCATCAACATATATACGACCTATGTCCATGCAACACAGACTGGACTCTGGTTGGTCATCTGGCATATTTAGTAAGTGTTTCACTTGGAGTAGCCTAAGTTTTACATGATCTTTTGTAGAGGGAATTCCAACAGTCTATCATTACGGTTCATGCTTCAAGTACAATGCGCTCGTTCTTGAACTGCTTGGTCCATCTTTGGAGGACATCTTTGAAAAGTGTAACAGGCATTTCAGCATCAAAACTGTTACCATGATTGCTATACAGCTGGTAAATTGACAGTCATTAAACTTATTATCATAGTTTTACCTGAGGTAAGTGTATAATCTAGGAAGAAAATTGTTAGAGGCTATTAATGA
This sequence comes from Bimastos eiseni, assembly GCA_959347315.1. NCBI lineage: Eukaryota > Metazoa > Annelida > Clitellata > Crassiclitellata > Lumbricidae > Bimastos > Bimastos eiseni. Next base: position 9,414,787 of record OY365806.1, read on the forward strand.
CATCTTATCTGTTTACTAGTTATCTTGTTGTTTCAAGGTACTGGTGCATATGATCCTTCAGGAATTAAAAAATTATCGGATGAAATATACAAAATTCTGAATCTATAAAATTCATCAAGTTAATATTATATGTTTATTGATGCAATCAGTTATTATTAATTATTTTTATATTATTATTATCATTACTAAAAAGATTTTTTGGAATTGACAGGGAAAAAATGGACAGGCTATGCTGCCACAGAAATGGGCCATGTCCTGGCCAAGAAACTGTGCCACTCTGTGGAGACCTTGAAGAACCTCTGTGTTGGTATTTAGGGTCTTGTGTTAGTGTGTATTACCAAATAGTTCATTCGCTGTACCTTTCTTGACTAATATTAAATATTTTGTTGTTGTTTTGCAGCTGAAGCGTTTTGAATTTATTCATTCAAAAGAAATTGTATACCGTGATGTAAAGCCAGACAATTTTGTCATAGGCCGGCGATCTCGGCCAAATGAGAACATGATCTATGTTGTAGACTTTGGTTTGTCAAAGGATTACATACAAGCGGATACAAAGTTACATATACCTTACCGAGAACATAAGAGTCTTACCGGTACAGCTCGATACATGAGCCAACGGACACATCTGGGAGTCGGTAAGGTGTACTGTGGTTGTGAACCTGATAAAAGATTAAATGTTTACGTGTTATATGGATGTCTGCGGCATAGGTGGATGTTAGGTTTCCATTTTGCCAGCATGGTCTGCAATTTTTTTATTTTCTATTTCCTAGCTTAGTAGGGGTCGTCCATTAAGGAAATCTGCACAGAGAGGTTTGCCCAAATACAGACATGGGGAGGAGATATGTAAATACAGACGTCTTCATCTAATTTTCGATACATTGAGCTATTGCAGTGCATACTCCAAATTCCCTGTGGCAGTTGGCAATTGATTAATCGATTAATTTTAACGATTAAATTTATTTTTAACGATTAATTGAAGACTGCTTGTTATATTCGATAAAGGGCCCTGGAATTTTGACCCTTGTGGTTGAAAGCAGACATTTAAACTGAAAAGCGTAAACAAGACTTAATATAAACAAATAAATACTAAGAAACTATTAACTAGCAATAAATATTAGTAATACCATAAAAGGTAAACAATGGAAAGTGTTAATTTTGTATTTGTCTATACTTATTAGGTATGCACTTAGAGAAATTAACAATTAATTGTTAATTCTTAGTCATTAATTACTAATAAAATTTAATTATCAACATCCTTAGTTTTTAGTAGAATCCAGTTGATGGACATCATAATGTCAAAGCACCCCAACTCTTAGCACTTTTAATTCTGCATGATCAGCAGGATGCATAATCTGGATCTTGTTACTTTCTGGAGTGTGGGTGTCCATAAAGGGCACTAGGGGGAGGGGGTACTGCCAAACTATTGACACTGACATGTGGGCAAGGAAAGAGAGGGAAGAGTCCAAAGTTAAGCAATTTCTGGTAGGTGTCCTCTTATGAATTTTACCCCATTTATTCGTCCTCATTAGCATGATCATAAAGTCAAAGGATCGTTTGGCTGTCATGCAAGCCCAACCTTGTCAATAAAATAACAATTTTGGTTAACCCTTTAATGACCAGTGGTATTGATTATGCCATGCACTTTATTACATGCTGGTTGTTACAGGGTTGAAGATGGCCTGTGATTTTATTGACAGTCTACTAATCTCAGCACTAACCATACCTATGCCATTTAATTTAGCTTCATCTGTCAGTATTGTATCCACTCCACCGAGCCACCTCCGTATTTATATCTACTTTTTTCTTCATTCTATTTCCTTTGGTACACAAACTGGAATGAAATATCAGAAGACCGTTGTTTAGTTCACTGATGACCTATTTTCATCTTAGAGTATTTACTTTGCTCTGCTTTACAGCCTTTCCCTTGTAGAGTCTTATTTCTAAATGCTTTTACATCACAGCATGAATGATAGAATTAGACTTTTACAGCTCTGATCGATATGGCCTGATTTTCCACATTTCTGTAGACCAGAGAAATTTTATGATATACATTATTCGTTCATTACATAGGGTTGATGTAGTTGAAAGTTGACTGAATGGAATGCAGTTTTGGCTTTCAGAACAGAGTCGACGAGACGACTTGGAAGCGCTAGGTTATGTCTTTATGTACCTTCTGCGAGGAGGTCTTCCATGGAAAGGCCTTAAGGTGCCTAATCTTGTTGAAAGGTACAAAAAAATTGGAGAACTGAAGCAGGAGCATAGCTTTGAAGCATTATGCACATCATTTCCAGGTATCTACCTAACTTTGATGTTATCACATATATATTTCCATAGATACTAGGGAATTAATATTTACTATATCTTCCACACATTTTTGTGGTTTATATGTGAATCAGCACTTATGGTGGCATCAACATATCTTATGTCAAAAACTAGTGTATTATCTAAAATTTGAGATATTATTCACCTGAACAAGAGCTCCAACGATTATATTCTTCACTCTATGTATCCTATTGTAACATTTGCTAGGCTCAAACTAGCATATGGTTAGAAGCACTTAGTAATCCTAAAGAACTGTGTTAGCCACATAGCTTGCGTATTAGAGATGATCAACCAATGCAAATCCATCATTTAGAGAATATAGTATGTTCAGAACAGCTCTTATGTCAGGTTTTAGATTGATAAAATTATGTATTGCTATGATTGCTAAGGGTTGTTGTTGGCATAGTTTTTCCACTTATTTGGTGAATCAATTAATGCCTTAAGTTCAAAAGTTCACTGTGGTGCACTTTTTATAAGTCCAAGTTCTCCAGTTTTTTTATTTCAAAGTCTTTCAGACAAAGTTATAATTATAGCTGTACTGAAGAGGTGATTTTCACTATACAGTTAATTACGTGCATGTAAATGTTGCATACTTCTGCCAGTCTGTGCAAACTAGGAATGGGACTGCGATACCGTGGTCCAGGCAGCAGAGAGTTATTTCAGTCCAGCAGGAGATCAATGCGGTTACATGATTCTAATGCGAGCCATGTCATTATTGGTAAATGCTGTTGGAGTAAACCAGACTGTTTTGGGCATGAGTCAAGGGGAATAATAATTGCCTGAGCAGTTGTGTGATTCTCTGATTTCAGATGAATATCTTCATTACTTCCTTTACTGCCATAATCTAGACTTCAGTGAAGCACCCGACTACTCGTATCTCAGGAAGTTGTTTTATTCCATCTTGTCCCGAAACAAGTGGAAGTGTGACTGGAATTTTGACTGGCATGATGCGACTCTTGTAAGTAGCGATATTTAAAAGCAAGCAGCTGCTGTTAATTACCTTTTTAAACTTACAACTAAACTTTAAGTCAAAGAAATTTTGAAACTGTTATTAGACAACATTTTGGCATGGAATTCTAAAACTGACAGTGCTCAGTTAGTGTGATGGACTGTATTGTAGAGCTTTACTGATACCGATACACATAATTGGGCCGATTATTAGAACAATCGACTATAAGCGGTGTTAGTAACAATAATCAATGCTAATGCTAACAAATATTTCTTGGTTTGGGTAGCTTGCCAGATGGCAGATGGTTTAACAAGTTAACATGTACTGGTTGTCCACAGTGTAACGGCATGTTGCAGCCATGGAAATGTTTGACCAAATTTGCACCCCCTACAAGAGTATTATCACATTTGAAGACACACACATAAAATTGTTACTTTTTGAACGAACCTCTAATGAAACTTGTGCGTACAAGCCTAAGGCTTATAACATTACAAGGAAATAAACTTCTAATCTTATGGTCTTACCAATGCTTATGCTATGATAGTAATTGACAAAAAATTATGTTATCAGTGCATTTTTATAATTCACACTTTCCCTATTTTGTGGCACTCTCTGATTTCACATGTCACACCCCGCTAGGGGTGGGGTGCATGCACCACAGTTTGGGAAGCCATGCTGTAGATTGGCTGTTACCATTAAATATAGAATGATTGGTGAAATAACACAGTTGTTTTGCAGGACTTTCCTGTGTATGAATCCATGGATGCTCAAGATTTGATAGCTGGCAGTTCCTCTTATACAGGAGGCAAGAATTCCAAAGCAATGACATCGGCACATCAAGCTCCAAGCCTTGTCAATGCTCTCATTCTGGTTTGTGCTCTGCTCTGCCAAAGAAGTAATCTCTTAGTGCAATAAAGTACTTTAAAATGTATGGTTATACACGGTGATTCAATGAAAAGTAAGCCAAACTGTTTATTTCACATAGCTCTAATGCCTCGCAATTTTCTTTTAGGTTTGGTAACAAAGTAGGCCTACTTTTAACATGAAAAGTCTTTAATGTTTTTCCGAAGAAACTCTCAGTAGTATGATCTGATTATTTAATTAAAGAAGATGTTCAAAATGTCCTCATTCTGCTTGCACGCAAGCCTAAAGGCGCTGGCGCCATTAGGAAACAGCATCGTCGACTTTCCTCTGACCCAGACCATCCGACACTTTCAATAAGTGTTGCTTCAAATCATTTACATCATGGATTGCTGTCTGTAGACTCACCCTTGCATTACACTCCAAACTTTGTAGTCAACATGATTTCAATCTAGACTGTTCGGAAGCCATAATGTGGGAGAAATGAAGTTTGGTGTCTCTCTTGTTGCATTTCGAAGGTTTCCCTGGCTCTGTGGACTGGGGCACTGTCTTGTTGAAAAACAAAACAGCCTTCTGGGGCTAGATTTCTTATATCAGGTAGAAGATGTTGTGACAGCAGAATGTCGCAATAACAGGCTCCGTTAATTTTTACTCCTGGATCAATAAAGACCAAATGGGAACGACCAAGTGTTCAAACAGCAACAAACACCATAACAGACTTGCTGAAACGGATACGCATACTCAACAGTGTGTTTGCAGTGACCTGCCTTTTTTAGCGCCACTTGTGACGTACAGGCAATCATTCTGGGTGTTGCTTGGTCATGCAACGATGAACAACTTCTCGTCAGCAAAGAAGATAAAGTCAACCATATGACGAGGATATTTTCTCAACAGTTGTCTTGATCTGTTCAAATGTGTCAGTTCCTGTGCTGGTTTCTTCGTAAGGCACTCGAGTTGAAGGTCATTATGGATTATTCGAATAACACTGAAACGAGTAATGATGTGTTGTTCTATAAGTATTTGGTAGTCAAAGGTTGGCTTACTTTTTATTGAATCACCGTGTAGAAAGAAAACCAACACACCAATGCTGAGCGATCATTGGGTGCAAAAGAGAAAATCAAACTGATGTCATATAGAACAGATAGTGAGAAATCTAATATTTCTCGGATGGTACATCGGTTCACAGTAGACAGTCAGCAAAAGAAACGATTCTGAACATCATAGATGTCATAATTATGTCATAAATGACCATACAGCAATGAAAGTAAGAAGCAAATTAGTTGTTAAAAACACATAGACTACACCCTAGTTAATAAAAGGTGCCTGAAGAAAAAAATAGGAAATAAATAAATAATATACTTGACACATTACCTTTTATTATTTTGAGTCTGTATGCAACCTAAGCATGGTGTTACAGGGTGGAGCAAATTCCAGTATTCCTTGGTCAGAGGATGCCGATGTAGTTGTTGGAACAAAGACTCGTGAGTCATTGCGAGCAAGCGCCAAGAATAGCATTCTGAAAAAACTGAGACCAATGCAGTCGACATCTGACCCGGCTCAGACGAAGGACGATGAAGAAGAGACCACAACCACACAGTACGAACAGACATGCCTTCCTACACTACACCATCATCATCACATCACATGTAACATGATGTATACTGTTACAATCGTGTGACTATATACCTGATTCATGTGGCAGCGACTCAATGTTGTAATCAATAGTGATTGTATCCACCAATATGATATAAGTTCTGAGCAACTCCTACATTAGTCCTAACTTCTAAAGCAGTTCTTGCTGTACACAAGAAGGTAGATCTATACAATGTTGTATATGTAGGAACCAGGTTCAAGATCCAACTTTTAACGATGCATTGTTAAGGTTAGCTTACGGCTTAACTTCATTTTTGAATCAACATACTGACCGTGTTATTTTTGAATTTGTGATATAATGAAGCCTGTTATAATTATATACATTATACGACTTGGCTTAATCTTCTACAGTGCTGCTAGCATACTGGGAATAATGCACAAAGTATTGTGACTGATGAAACAGATGCTTGCAATTGATGAATTCTAGGACAATGCACAATTAGCATGAGAATAGCAAGTACAATAGTTAGAAGATATGTAAGGCTCATAAGCACTTATGCATTAAATACCCTTTTTGTAGAAGATTTTTTGGGGAATCTCATTGGTAGTTGTGGTGTAGTAATTTTGCATACCAACTGTCCCAAATTCCTGACCTTGTAACAACAATTAGTTTAACCTATTCCTGTTATGCTAATTGCAAAAAGTACTTAAAGTCACCAGTTCTAAATTGGAGGATCAAGCTTTAAGTTAACAGTTTTGGACTGAAACCTCCAGTTTAAAATAAAAATATGCAAATCAGACCACACATTAGAACTTTTGTGCTGTAATTAATCTAAAGCAAGTCTATTGCAACTCAGTTCAGTTGTTAATTGTTGCAAATTAACTATCTGTAAGTAAATACATATGTTTTCAGTTTATGATTACATGTAATCTATGGTAATTGGTGCCTGGAGACATTCCACGCTATACCACGATTACCTGGTGCTGTCGGTTCGTTGAACTCTAGCGACCGTCACGATTAACCTTCTCAATTTCTTTCTTTCCGAAGTTTCATCCCTTAGTTCCTCCAGGTTCATTTCGGTTTTTCATGTATCTCGTCCATCCATTTTCATTGGTCGCCCTCTTTTCTTCCTTCCTTCTCCACACACCAGCATCATTTCCTTTTCCAGTCCACCTGGTCATATAACATGTCCAAAAAACCCCAGTTTCCTTTTCAACACTGTTGTAATGTCTCATCATTCTCAACTCCAATCTCCCCTGCGCACCCCTTCGTTTGTCTTTCTCCAAAAAAATCATATATACGTATACCACGATACAAACGATTATTAGATTTAAACTTATTCTAACGATCTTAGTTTATGATGCTATGTTTCAGATGGTGGTGCTGTAAATGGATGAAAAGGAAAACATGAAAGTCCATTGGCTGCTATGTAATGGACTTTTGAGTCCAATTCAGTTGCTCAGACCAGAGTGAACAAAAAGCAGACGACAGAACAGAATTATAACTCGAAAGGCTTCCTGTCGACATAGTATTAAAAACAAGCCAAGTCTCAGGACCCTGATTGCTTTAAGCTTTGCTTTTGCTTTTTGGTAATAAGACTCCGTTACATTTCCTTCTTTGCCTAAATCATATGATTGCTAGACTATTTTGAACAGAAAAACTAGTCTAAGTATTTAAGATATAGCATTTTCCTAGAAGTTATAATTTATGTTCAGAACAGGCTGCCTAAATTAAATTGCCCACATACCCAGTTTATAGAAATTAGATGTGCTGTGGGATATGGCTCTTCTTGAAAACCGTATTGAATGGGTGCATTTTTCTTTGCTATATCTGCAGAGAAGTTGGTTCCATCAGGTTTTTTAAATTTACTTTCACATCTGCTTAGTGTTCAAAGTGCAACAATCGTTTTATAATGAGACATTAGAGAGGAATGAAGATGGTCTTTTCTCATGCAATAACAATTGTATATGTCTGGATGTTGTTTGCCAGAGCTTAAAAATACATAGTATCCCAAACAATAATGCTAACGAAACTTTCATATGCTAATTTAAAAACAAGTCAAGTGAGATTTGCATATATACTATGTACTTGACACACTGGTATCTTCAGATTTTAATTCACCAGTTTTATAGTATTTAATGGAATCGTTTAAGCTGTCAGATTCTATAATTGTTGCTGATACGTATCCACTTTGCACAGTGTTAGACTCTTTTATATTGATACAGTTGATGTTTAGTGAAGTTTCTGTCAACAGAAAGTTGCTTTGTTTACTGCTGTAGTGGAAGACTTACTCACTGCTATTTACATTTAATCAAATTAGGACATCTGAAAAAGTGGGCAAGGAGCGATTACCCAAATGCAAACAAGAGGCTGGGCTGGCTGTCATGCCCAATACAGACATCTAGAGATATGTTTGGTTATTTCAGTACAGCCTGTGCTATAAACACCTATACTTCAGTCAGGCAGCTCACATTCTCACAGCATTGGATATAATTCGATTCCATTTTATTTACATATTCATAGCAAAGTAATCCATGCTGTTGCACAGTTAGCCATGCACAATTAAAATGGAAGATTAGTCTAAGCCTTAGTGTCCATAAAGGAGATGGAGAGGTAATTTCAAAGACAATGGGAATAAGGGGACTAAATAGGTCATTTATCTTGGACATTCTTTATGTTTAGCCCCTAATTGCAGAGCAATCAAGTTTTGTATAACAGAAGACAAAAATTTCAGATGCCTACAATTGATGGAATAGTGTTGGGTTTAACATTTCAAACATGAATATTATTTAATGCAGCAAAGTTAATTTAGACCCAGGATTCAGTTAAACAAAGAAAGCATAAACTTTTTTAGTTCCTTGGTTGCAAATGTCTTGTTTGTTCTGCTCTAAAATACAGCAGTTGTTTCTGGCCATCTGCTTCAGCAAACTCACACTTTATAGCATTCCATCACCAAAAATCATTTCCAAAGCAAGGTTGATGTCTCCGCCAGATTGTTCTAGGGCCCGCCTGGCAACGGCTTCGTCTGTTATTCCCATGTCTCGAAGCTGGTCTAGCTGCGTCTAAAGCAGAATAAAATTACTGCTGAAGACTCATAAAATTTCTAAAACTAGCATCATTTTCATCTCTTTCTACAAAGTGTTGCCATAATTTGACAGATTCTGTGCTGGTCTCCAAGCTGTGTATGCTTTAAAGCTAAGCAAAAGGATGCACCACATGAAGGCCACAGTATTTTGCTTCACTCTTCTGTCATGTACGGTAAATCAACTGAATCTACATCTTGAATGATTGTCATTTGCCCACGAATTGAACGGACTTATGCAAAGCTGGAGAAACGGGAACTCCCTGAACTGCAATCATTTATCGAAAACAACAAACAAGGACAGCTACAACAATGGACAAACTGTCTATTGTGCACTGTAGCAGGAGATGATTGTCATGCTATGACAAGAGGCTTGAAGATATAAGCAGCTATGACTTTACATCAACATTAAACTAAACATGCACCTCAAGCATGGTTAACATCTTGATCAACAGATACAGCAGCCAAGTATCTTTGACTAGAATTAGACCTACACTATAACAACTGCATGTTAAACATGGATCAAAAACAATTCCTCCTTACCTGATTGACTACAGAGGCAGGTGGATTGAGAGCACCACCTGCAGCCATCATCATTGCTCGCTGAAAGAAGTCGCTGGTTATGACGCCACCAGCGTTACCCTGCGCTCCCTGATTGAGACCAGCGTCGTTCAGATCCATGTCCTCCTCGTCATCATCCTCGTCGTCTGAAGGTCGGTCCAAAGCATAGGCCTGAGTTGTGTCTGCAAACATTGGACACCGTTAGAAGAAACTTGAACTGCACTATTGTAGACATGCAACCAATCCAATAATGGATCTCATTTGAAGTGGTGCTATATAAATTTGCAATTACCATTACCCTTTGCATATATACAGACCTGCCGAGTGACTTGGTTGGTCAGGTCGTGCACGTGCTGCCTCTTCATTGATTGTTGCAATCACGTGAAGTGCAGCATGGCCAAACGCAGGATGAGCTTCTACAATTCTACCAAACAACAAAGTTCACACGTTTAAGTATTTCTAGGCATTTAAATGATATCATAAAAGGTAAATGTGACTTTAAATAAAAGTAATGTTTACATGACCAGTTAATTCAGCTCGATACACATTTTCTATTTGCCTTATGTTGCACTTTATTAGATCAGCTAGACAATAAACCGCCATTTAAACAGTGACTTAGGAGATACCAGATGCTTTCTTATATTACATTAGTATCTTGATACATACATACATACATACATACATACATACATAGAAACATACATACAGACATGCATACAAGTGAACTAGCAGGTATCTAAGTTCTTTATAAATATGCAGTAAGTGAACCTCAACTTCTGGCATGGGCATGTTTAGCAGATGCCCAAACATGCACGGGCCAGAGTAAAATGTAAGTCTTGACAAGTGATTCAAATGAAAGTAGGTGGATGACAGGTCGTATAGATGGTATGCAGTAGATGATTACAGATATGAAAATCAGCACAGTAGAGCTCTGAAAGCACATCCTACAGTAAAACCTAATCCTATTTCTATTGATAAGCCAGTGGCAGAAGAACGCAGCATAGGCAATAACTCCTAGTAGGTTGATCTCGAGTTAGTAATGTATTAAGATATGATCTAACTTTGATTGACATTATGGGACTTCAAGGCATGCATCTCGTCTTATACTTAATACTGTCCTCAACACGAACCCAGGGAAGTATTAGCGAATTAAGTCATCAGTCATAGAAAGCTTGGTCTGACAAAAATACCCTAAAGTGATAGAAACAAGGCCAGCATTCAGAAGATTAAGATATAGATGAAGTCATTGTGTTAAATTAATCAATGGTGATACTAGAGCTTTAATTCAGTCTATGGTTCATGCAAAGTCAACAGCTGAAGGTGAAGAGAAAGACTATAAATGCCGGTGGGTAAAAGGAATTATAGTTTGCTTTGTCTTGGCTGATTACAATTTAGGAAGAACCAAGTGTGAAGCAAAGAAATTTTTGCTGAACAATCTGTAGCAGAATGTAGAGTTTGAAATCATCAGCATACTGTATTATATGATTTGATAATTGGGTGAAATAAAAAGTATAATAGAGTTGGTCCATGACTGAACCATGAGCCATACCTAATGACTCACAACAGGATCAGATCCAATATCTGTCAGAATCCTTTAATACAGTAAAGAAACTTGAAAACTTGAAAATGGGTAAAGCTAAAGCTACAACAAAACTGCAATAACCCTCACAATATACACTTCATATACTGGATAATTATAATGAAATTGAAAATGAACATAAAAGATTACAGAATACAAATGAGTGAAATTATATCAAATCATTTAGAGAATCCCACAAAATATCAAAAACCTGAAACATACCAGTAAAATAAAAATACATATCTTCAAAATATAGATCTTAAAAACACAGATCTTACTTGGTCAGTGTGTCTCTGTCATTACTTGCAGCCAAAATGAACATTTCAATGTCTTGTACCAAACCTAAGCATAAACTTTTCAGTCAAAATGTTATCACAGATGAACATATGCATCAGGCCAACACTTTCCAACATGTGTGCCGCCGCGGCATACTAGTGCACCGCGAGCACGGTAGAAGTGTACAATGGTTGAATGTTGGAATGAGGAGTTTTAAAAGACAATAATGCCACTTAATATGTGCTAGCCAATACTGATAAATTAATGTGGTCAAGTATAATTTCTTACCTGGCTAATTTATCTGCAGGTGAATCTGCATAAGCCATAGATAACTGCATTTTGTGTCTACTACTCCTCTAATCAAACTCTATCCGATTAACTAACATACATATTTAATCTATGTTCATAACTCTATGTCTCTATGACACCATCGTTAGTAAGTTTAATTATCAGGCGTCTTTGTCTCATCGCAATTTCAGAATTTGTCGACAAATATGTGGATAAGACTAAATTTCATTGGCAACAAAACTACATCAGTATTGCAGTCAGAGTTGTATGGTATCAAGACAATGTCTCAGTCTTGAAACAGTTCTTTAGTGTCTCATAAAATCTTGCGCTAGAAACTGAAACCCGAATCTACGAGAAATGGTAATTGTGGTTGACGCATGAGTCACATGATACTGAAATCAATTCAATTATCTTAAAGTGGAAAAATGTCTGAGAGAGAACCGGAAATAGTGAAGTTTACTTTTACGCAATTTGAGGTCATTGACAAACAATAGCTATAGCGTGCTGTTGGTCATTGGTGTAAAAGCACCATAACCGAAACGATCGAAACAACTTTGAGTTTCTCAGGGTGAGTAAGGATATGCGCAACTTTTTAATTTCGTTTGGTATTTGGTATCGAATTTGCTTGTTTAAAATCGTCTAGAACATTTCAGACGTGTCTAAAAATGCTTTCTTTATACTATTCAGAAGATAGGCCGACGAAGAAATATCGAAAAAGATCAAATGCGGCAATATAAAATCTGTTCTCTGGAATTGGTACTATATACATTATAATTTTCAAATTGAAATTACAAATGAGCCTTAAACTAATACACTAGTATTTTACAGCATTTGATATAGGATCACTTGTGTTTTACTGTCTCGTACTGTTTCGAACCTAGTGTCTTGGTCACTGTCTTGGCACCTCACTGTCTCGGTCTCGTCTTGGTCTTGAAGTTTAAAGTCTTGCATGCAACACTGATTGCAGTATAGTCAATTTGAACATTTCTAGTGAAATAACACTTTGTTTTTATTCCCTAAAATAGTAAACTGCAGGAAACATATAAATGAAAGAACATGGATGCTAGCAACCAGAACATCAAAGACAGAAGCAAAGTTGGACAAACAAAAGAAATGCGACAGCACCAAGAAAGTTATTGGATCATGGATTGACATCTGTTGATTAGCAAGACAAATGTTTTATGCAGGGATGTTCTTGCAAAAGAAGCCATGGCATCAAGGAAGATGCAATGCCATTTACAAAAGAAGCACCAGAATTACATGTTTTAGACATATACTAGACGGTCAATGTCAGAAAGAAGCACAGATTTTTGTAAAGCTTCATTTGGTCAAAGAAAAGGCTCAGCTGAATAGCCTTTAGGTCCCAGAATGAAACCACACAACATCTTAGAATCTTTGATAATGCAGGCTGATGGTCAATGTAATGCTTGGAGAAGATGCATAAAAATTATATCTAAAATGCCATCATCAAATAACAACGTTTCCAGATGGATTGAAATCATGTCAGATGATATAAACAATAATCTCTCTTGTTTACTAAATATAAAATGTATACCTAACTATGAAATAAGTACCACCAAAGGAATGCACCATCTAGTTAATAGTTCTTAGGAAGTGAGCTGTGGTGAAAAAAGATAAGGAAACACTGCATAAGGCAAAGACAGCAGCATTTAGCATATAGGTGCATTTTTAGTCTAATATCATTTGCACTTCTCAGCAAAATAAAACAACTTTGCATCTCAGAGAACTCCTTAGTTTCCTGTAACTTCAAATAAAGTTTGCATTTAAGTGAATGCTATAAGATGAGAAAAAGGAAGCTGCCTTCTGCTCACCCAAAGCGAGTACATCTTGTCCAAGGCCAGGAGTCACTGCAATCAGATTCTCTACATAGTCTTCGTTTTTCAAAATCTCCTCCAACTAATAAACAAAACACATACAAAGTTTACTATAGTTCCAAAAGGGTGCATATAACAGTGTTAAAATTATGCCAGACACCCAGAAACCTGCGAGAGCAAGAGCACACATGCCATCAATCATATACCTAAAATCCTGCCAAAGAAGTACTATGATTATTTTAGGCAGATTGTGGCAATGGTTATGGGATCAGGGAGCCGTAATAATATGCCACTTTCTGTGGCCTTTGAAGACAAGGTATTGGGCAGCAGTTGATAGTCATCATTCAGTAAAGCATTTATAATAGAAATATAGATGATGATGCATTAATTTAAATGACAAATTTAATTGAATCCTGTGCACTGTCTCATACTAATGGGCTGAAAGATATGTGGCCTTGTGGCTAAGGTGACTCTTCTGAATCAGACCAATGGGCATAATTTTATAATATGCAGATGTGATCTGCATGGATGACTTATTTATTATCTTATGACGGACAGGTAGTCATATACTTGCATAGAAGGATATGGGTAGCTGGACAGTCTCCAGAGTCGAGACGTCTCGAGACAGTTTTTTAGTGTCTCGGTCTCGGAAGCCTGCTGTCTCGGTCTCGAGGTAGTGTCTCGAATTTTTAGAAACTGTCTTGAAGTGAAAGTCTTGTTTTGTCTCGAACAAGCGGTCTCGATAAGCTTCGCGTGAACTGTCTTACATTCTTGCGCGGCATTATAAAAACTGTTCTCAGGAATTTGTACTATATACATTATAAGTTTCAAATTGAAATTACAAATAAGCATTATTCCCGAAAACTGATACATTAGCATTTTACAGCATTTTATATAGGATCCCTTGTCTTTTACTGTCTCGTACTGTCTTGAACCTAGTGTCTCGGTCTCGGTACCTCACTGTCTCGGTCTTCATACCTCACTGTCTCGGTCTCGGCACCTCACTGTCTCGGCCTCGTCTTGGTCTTGAAGTTTCAAGTCTTGCATACAACACTGACAATCTCTGAAGAAACTTTTGACACCTTCCAATTAAATATAATTGTTTCACACTAAAAACTATGTGAACAAACAATTAACGCAACTATTTACCAGAGTTCTTATGCCACGTAGCATAAAATTTCAGGTGAGTTGCTTCACAGACTCAATACAACAATTCATTTTCCATAATGTTCTTTAAGTGATAAATACAATCCAGAACAGAATGATTTCACATAAGAAATGGAAGTTTCACAAGTTCACAAAACAGTTCCATGGTATAAGTGGTTGCAGCCAGCTTCTTAACAATGCATACCTTGTTTAGTAAATGCCAGTAGCCACCTGGTAGTCCTCGTTCTAGAGTTCCTCAGTTGGTCTTTTCATACTCATGCGTTATTCTAGACCAAGAACTCACCTTCAAATGACACTTCCACCGGTTCTGCTGCGACAGTTATCAGCCACACCAGCTTAGGACAACATCCCATAACCCGTCCCCTAATGCCGCTGCAATGCTTGGCATGGTGGCCGATTGGTTAGAGCGATCGGCCCGTAACGCTCAGAGTGCGCTGAGGGAGCGGGTTCGATTCTCATCCGAGGCGTCACTGTGTAAGGACCTTGAGCAAGTCCTTCGTACACAATTGCTTTGCAGTACAACTGCAACTGTGTCGTTGAGGCGTGTGTGCACTTCTGAACTAAACTGTAAGAAGGGTGATATCAAATAACAGTTGTATTGTATTGTATAATGCTTGTGCACTCTTTTGTGGTCTCCAGCCTTGACTATTGTATTCAATGATTAGCTCCTTGCATGCTGTATCGGGTACTTGGATCGAGTTCTGCACATGGCGGCATGTCTTATTGGACGTATTATCGAAGGTTCGGCCATGTGTCTGAATGCATGTGGGCATGCCTCCCTTCCCTCAGCAGATCATATACCAAGTTTCTGCATTTGTATGGCATATCATAGAAGGATCAGTTCCCCATATCTGCAGGAACTTAGCTGTTCTACCTTTGATGTCCAACGTTAAGGTTCCCTTCATTCATCTGTAAAGGCCAATCTCCTTGTCCCTCGCTAATGGACCTCCACAACACACCGCCAAGTCTTCTCGGCCACCGGCCCTGCAACCTGGAGTGGGCTTCCTGTTGCTCTTTGTCTAGGGGCCACCTCACCCATGTTCTATGTATACTAACCTTCAGACTGTTCTACTTAACCACAGATGGGTTGTGAGCGCTCCTTAGTAGATAGTCTCAAAGGGGTGCTTATATATAAATCCTCCTAATAAATTATAACTATAATATATTAATTCTGAATAAGAAACCAGTCACATGGAACAAACTGGTCAGAAGAATCTGTTTATCAATTGAAAATAAATTGTCCTTACAGTGTGTCGCTGAGATTTGTGAGCGATAACAGAGACAGCGGCCCTTCTCAGCTGCTTCAACTTGTCAGCACCAATAGATTCTAAAATGAAAATACTCTACATGTACTTCTAGCATAGCATGGCACCTGTAGTGCAGAAGCAACAATGAGGCAAACTTTCACCACAGTTTGAAGCATGAACTGTCAAGTTGAGAAAGACATTTCAAATAGCCAATTGAAAAAGTTTATGCCTGCTACATTCCTATTGACACAACTAAAATTATTCTTAATGCTACTTCATCAGATGGCTCTAACAATAGCTTTCATGAGCAAGGTTCTTGTTTAAAGTATTTGTAACAACAGGGAAATCACTGTGCAGCTATAATAACTATATTAAGCACTGTCACTTGATTCGAATACTGGCACAGATGAAAAGCACCATTTTGTCAATCACATGGAAGTTTTAACGGCCACTAATAACTTTGTAAGATGAAGAGAAGAGCAGTCCCTTATGTTAGACAGAGAGGCAGCCATGGGTATGAACTGCAAATAAACATTTATGAAGCACCCTTCAAGGAGCAAAAGAGATCAGAGACACTCCAACACAACAGTGGCCGATCGGTTAGAACGGTCAGTCCGTAACGTTCAGCGTGCGCTGACTGAGCGGGTTCGACCCTCGTCCTTCACGCATAATTGCTCTGCAGTACAGCTGCAATTGCGTCATAGAGGCATGTGTATTGTGGCGAAATCTGGGGGTCTCTACTACAAGGATGTCACGCGCGAATTTCGGCCTCTCCGGTCCGGCAGAGGACTTAACCACGACAATCCTGCAATATTTCTGTATTTCTTGACAGACGCCAAATCTCGCCCTGGCCGGTCGTCCTCTCAATGAACGAGTGGCCACCTCCTCACAATCTCACTGCCGTACTCTTTTTCAGGTAGCCTACTGTTGACCGACAGACCCCGTGTCGCTATGTCGGACTTATTCGAACTGTTCCCTCGGCTGGCGGAGATCGGACTGTTCTCTTCGGTTCGATCAGGCCGTGCTTCGACTGCTCCATCTGACGGTCTTCCTCGGACTCTCTTTCGACTAAAACCGGGCCCCCTTTTATAGCGCTGAAACCGCCCTCGACCGTGGGAAAGAGAACACCTGGCAAAGATTTCAGGAAGCAAATTCCCACCAAAAACGTCCACACAAAGGCATCACCGACAGGCGAAGAGCAGGCTGACGACAGAAAGCGAGGGAGGAAAGAGCAAACAAGAGCAGTGCCAACAGATAAAACGTGAGAAAGAGAGAGCATTGAGAAGAGAGCTGACGACAGAAGAGCGAGGGGAAGGAGCGAAGCTTGAGTGGGAGGGTGCACGATCGGGGAAACCGAGGAGCGCTGACCGTGGGAACAAAACCGACTAGAAAGGGAGGGGGTCCCTCAGTATGCATTTCTGAGCAAAAAAGTTGGAAAAAGGGCGGTATCAAATTTCACAATAAAAAAATAAATAAATACATCAGCTGCATTCCATAGTTAGCAATTCCACTTTCTCAGCCTTGGGATATGAGAGCAGGGGTGGCAAGTCCTCTCCTTGTCATCTTACAGTTCAGTGCATGGTCATTATACCCATTGGTTACCCAACTTAGCTAAGGGGCGGTAAGTAATGAGTTTTACTAGAAAACACCAATCTACCAATCTGGCTCCTCCAATGGACTATGAGGTTCGATTGCAACATCACTCTACGCATGCAACAGCACTGACAATCGACATTTTATAAGCCTTGCCATCTTGGAAATTTTTATAAGCATTGACATCTTGGACATTTTTATAAGCATTGACATCTTGGATATTTCTATAAGCAATGACATCTTCTTATAATAATGCTATACAAATCATTAGATTAGAGTGGAGGTAAAAATTGCAACTCACCTATTTTCTGGTTTTCATTTGTCGTTTTCTTAATTGCATGTACAGTAGAACCGGGCTTTAAGCCGTAATAGTCAAGCTTTCTGTTGTCCCTTAGACTGAGGCCGCAGTATAATAGTTCTGTCAAAAGCAATAAATTACAGCTTCATATTTTTATGTAGAAGCAAGAAATCAATATTTACTGTCATCATGATTAAGCTTAATTGAGCGCCATAGATAATAAGTCGATACGCAAATTCAAAAATATAAGCTCCAATTTTAGAAGTTACTGCACAACTTCTACATTTAGGCCGAATAATCCGTTAAAAATTCATTGGGACAAAGGCGGCACAAACACCGACGTGCTGGTGAACATGGATGCGCAGAATTTAAGTTGGGCTACTACCACCGTTACCTTTGAACTAACTAACAACAAGACAAACTAATATCAACAAGATAATAAAATTTCTTTTAAAAGATAAAAAACTACCGAATTCTCCAGAAGGTAGTTTGAGGATTTGAGAAGCCCTCTCTTTAAACGCGACTACATCAGAACTGAAGTCTACCAATTCAATTTTGTGACGAACACAGCAGTTGCTTGTTCTCGAGCATAATACAACGCATTCCATTTCAATTAACTGCTTGTCTTTTATTTCAAATGTATCAATTTATTCAGTGTTGTATAATAAATCGGGGACTAACATAGCGAGCGATAATGATATGATGCAGTGATCTAAGCAAGTCTAATAATAACATCAAGAAACATAATCACAACAAAGACTATCGTATAATCATTGTTAAGAGTCGTCAGTAAATAATCATTACTACCTACAATAATATTATAATATTACTCAAATTTTCGATATGCACCAAAACCAAGCCGAGGATGCGTGTTTATTTTCAGAAAATATATATATTTATTTTTGACATCCAACAAGTCTGACGAATGAGATGGATCTTCATCATCGGTAACATCATAGTAGATTCCTCCTCTTCCCTCTACCCCTCGCCGTTTCATATCCAGACATCAGACATTTGACTCTCTGGATCTTGACCCTCTGAGGTTCTGCCTGGTGATTCTGCTTTGATTAAGCGCCTGTGTTAGTGGTTCCTGCGACCTTAGTAATTTACCTGGGAACTATAGAAATGTTGCGTTTATTATTACTAAGACAATTGAAGGACTTACCCGTGTAGTGGTTCGAATACACACAACTCGTTTCATAACTCGAACCCAAACTCTGTGTTACAAGCGAACGCTCTGTTCAATTGGCTAGCGTGACCCATGATATAGCCCATTGCCTAGTGCCTACCCGTTGATGGCTCAGGATATGATCTGAGAATCAGTGTAGAACTGAACGGGTTTGTTTACTAAAATTACGTAAGTATATGTAGAATAGTTTCATAATCAGGCCTACTACGACAGCACGACTCCACCGCTAAGACACTCTAGACACGAGGTATTTAATTAGACGTGTCAGTATGTCAAAATGCAGAAAGTGTAAATAGTCTGTAAATACATCTGATATTCTATATGTTTGCTACTCTTTGGTACAGCTGTCGGACCTTGCGGAGGAGGAGGAGGAGGTTCTGTCACTCAGATTCTGTGAGGTGTTGCTTGACTGTCTGAGAGTAGTAGTGTAAAGAGATATCAGGGTTAAAGCATAGCCATGGCGGAACACAGAAAATTCTTTGTCGGTGGAAACTGGAAGCTGAATGGAACGAAATCCAGCATCGATGAAATCGTGAAGGGATTGAACGAAAAGGGACTGAATCCGAACACAGGCAAGTGACTCGGCTGATAGAAGTGAGTTGTGATCTGAATAATTAACGTTTTGATAATTTGACAGCTGCTTTCATCGTGTCATATACGTTTTCACGATACTGGTTTTATTAGCTGCGAATCTAAGTGACGACTCTGTAGGATTTTAATTTGCGGAATAATTTTCGCGGAGACGAACGTGCTAATTTTATTTGACCTTGGCTTTGGCGTGAAGGTCATGGTCGATTAACATGCAGAACATGAAAGACTGAGTAAAACAAATACAGAGAATTTCAAGCGCCATTGCGCAGTTTAAGAGTGTTCACTAGACGTTGAAGTAATTATTCAAGGTCTATTATGGGAGTTTAGTGTTTTCTTTAGTTTGTCTGGTAATGCTGTGGTTATAATTAACAATTTGCCTTTGGACAGTTGCTACTGCAGTAGGGCGACCACATTTCTTGCAATCTAAATCAAATTCCGCATAATGCTGGGCTCATTGGTTTGAGCGCTGTTCATACACAATGTCTCAACTGAAATGTATTTATAGGACAATAAAACATTTTATTTTAGTTTTTTAAATTAAAAACTCTGATTTCATGAAAGAAAATGTCTGAGGATGACATAATTTAATACTTTTCTGAATTGGCACCTATAATGGCAGAGTGCAGCTCTATGGGGGATTATGTATGTACAACATTGTACATGCATTTACAAAACTGCCTCCATAATTGCAACCCGCTTTACCCAATCATCCTCTTGTCTTGGTCATTCTTGACCGCATACGTTTTTGATTTCTCCATCATTATTGCCAATCACCCACTGTCATCTGCCTCAGACTTTTCTATCACCCCTCAAATTTTCGTTCTAAACCTCTTAAAAAATTTCCACACCAGCACATTGAATCTTCCACCTTCCAATTATCAACCTCAGCAGCATACACTTCAACAGCTGCTATGCCCTGTCAGACTTAGTTGGACTCTGACATCTTTTGGACGACCCTTTTGGACAGCTTCTGACACTTGTGAACAGGGTTGTACTGAGCTATGATTGTGCCCTGTGCCTAGCATCAATCTGGTGCCCCACATTTTGAAAATAGTGCATTTTATGGAATAATTAGTTATTCCATCCTGAAATTTGCACCCTTTCCACATTTGCGCCCTGGTCCATTGCCCCGCTGGCCTCCCTCCTTACGGCCCTGCGTGTGAATAAGCTGGTGCCTGCGCTTGGCTTTCAAGTGGCGCTTTAGAAGTTTGGAGTTTACGATTATGATTAGAGTTGATATAAGTAGCCTCTATTTAAGACTGTAGGCACATCGTTACATTGTGCCACAGATTTGTAAATTTTGTGCTGTGCTGCATATTTTTGCATTCTAATTGTTGGACAATTGAATTAGCTTTCTGGGATGCTTCATTGTCCAGGAAAGTACATGCACAGAAGTGGGGACATTGTTATCAATATCAAGACTAACCTGGCCAATCCTGAATGAGTGGTACTCTACTTTGCAGTCTGATTCCCAAATTATAAAGGATTTTGAAAAATTACTAATTGATCCAATTGTAGCATTGGAGGAATGCCAAACATTATGCTGAAATTAAAATTTTTACAATTGCCCATGCAGAATAGGTTGTTTAGTAAATTTTGAAGAATATTAATAAAGTTTGATTTGCTTGACTTTCCGGCTGTGTGAGTTAGATCAAAACACTTGCTGGGGTTGGTGTTGAAGTGGGGCATGTTTGTCCAGAGTTTGGTACATTGATTACCATGGCCATTTGCCAATATATTTAATCATATTTTTCAGTTTGTAGGATGTCAAGCATAGATGTGTTATCTTGTCTCTCAGTATATTTTATGCCATGCATAGACCAGTGAGCATTTGATCATTGTTTGATTGCATTCAATATATAGCAAATACAAACTTTAGTGTTTTGTTATAAAATTGATCCGTTATTTGACTATAGGAGTGTCGTTTTTTCTTTGTTTTAGAGGTTGTAGTTGCTCCACCTGCTATTTATCTAACTTATGTCCGTGACAAACTGAATCAGCAGATTGGAGTTGCTGCTCAGAATAGTTACAAGGTGGAAAAGGGAGCATTCACTGGTGAAATTAGGTACTTGGTTTCATTTATACATGTCTAACAGTAAAATTCTTTCTTCTTTTTCTACAGGCTTTTTGATGACCTTTTCTAAACTTTCTTATTTGATATGAATAGTTGGATATTGTTTGAGATACAAGAGCCAAAAACATTTTAAGTTGCACTGATGAATGGGTCTGTGTATTATTGTGGTCAATCTGTATAATATTTTAAGGCATTTCAAGTGAAGCTTAAGTGTCGACAGTTGGGTATGGGTTGACAGAAGCATTCTGATACAGTAAGAAAAATATGAAATACATGTGAAGAGCTACAAAGATCTTCAAGGAAGTCGTAGTGGCACTTGACCTATGAGTAACTAAATTCTCGCTAAGCTTTAGTTCAGTGACGAGTTTGTGAAACAATGCATTGGTCACAACTGTCCAGCTTTTGATGCAAGACAAGTTGATTGAAGTTGATGCAAAGCAGTGTTTTAATTGCATGTATACCTGTCCATTAATATAAATTTTCTTCAGCCTAAAATACTAGCAGTTAACTTGAGATGTTTTGGGCAGTAAAGATCCCATCTGTCTATGGGACCATCCCCTTTGCCAGTTGGGACATTCCCAATTAAGTTTCCCGAGGCCTTTTAACGGCTCTCTTTAAAACTGGTTTTGGGTATCTATGAAACATAGAATAATAAATAATTGTTGTTTGCGAACGGTTGTAATCCTTCACAGAAAATGGCATTTAAAGATGGTTTGTTATGAAATAGTAACTGCTATTGAATGTTGCAGTCCTGCTATGCTCAAAGATGTTGGAATTAACTGGGTGATCCTTGGCCATTCAGAACGCAGGCATGTTTTCGGTGAAAGCAATGCTGTGAGTATAAGTTGCAGTAATAATATATTTTATAGAACCACTGTCATTGGGCTGTAGGTGATAGTTACTACTAAGCAAAGTCCTCATGGAAACAAGATTTAGGTTGAGTAGTTAAATGGAATTCAGGAGGATAAGGAAAAACATTTGGAGGAAATGTGTCAAGAATTTGTAACAGAGAGCCAAATAAAAACCAATTTGGCAGAGAGTTGGGATCTGCCAAAATAGAGTTTGAGAGTCTAGGGCTAGCCTCAGAGCTGTCCATGTTCGATCGATACAGATGGTTAGAAGTCTTGAAAGTCGACACAGAATGAGGACATTGAGGTTGACTGAAGTGTGGAATCTTGTAAAGTTGTTTTTCTCTGCGATTTACTGTAATCTTGTTTGCAAATCCTCCTTCTCTAGTATTACTTTAAGTACATGTTTTTAGCAATGAAGCATGATTTTAATCTTAAAAATTGCCATTATTTGCTAGCCAGCCTAACCTTGAAAAAATAATTTTTTTTATGACGTTTATGTAGGACTCAACATTCTGTAATAAATCTGTTTAGCTGGACATTTTAAGAATCTTTCAAATACATAGTTATTTAAATTTTATTTTGAATTTTATTGTATGCTAGCTGATCGGAGAGAAAGTGGCTCATGCTTTGGCTGCTGGTATTCACATTCTGCCGTGTATTGGAGAAAAACTGGAAGAGAGAGAGGCCAACAAGACAGAAGAAGTCTGCTTTTCACAGCTCAAGGCCATTACTGGTATGCCATGATGGTGTCTTAGTTAATTATGCCATGTAATTGTAATTACGACCATTTATGGAGCACTGTCGGTCACAAGCTACTTCTCGAACTAATGCTTGGGATTACATAAAAAGTTCAATTTTGACTGGTTTTTGAAAGCAGGAAAGGTTTTGGTTTCCTATGGTTGCATCGTGTCTGTTCTAGGCACGTGGGCCAACAACCTGAGAAAGTCCGATCGCTTGTGCTTTACTCGTAACTCCTACGATAAAAGCTTCACCCTAATTTCTTGCAACGGACGTGCTATTGAAGTGTCGCTTGTCTCTTTTGCTTTTCATCGACTCTTTTAAAACCTAGAATGAGATCAGCTCCAGTAAACAAATCTTTTCACTCTTTTTATGATCAGCATTTGTTTAGTGAGACAGATAATAACTTAACAGTGGCACCTGCTACCCATGACCAAATCAAGGTGATCCGAAGCATTCACTTGCGTCAAATAAGAAAGTACACTGCTCATTGCCTTTATGACTGATTTCAAAATCTGTATTTGACTAATGCAATATTGAGGTACCTGACTTGAATATCCACAAACCTTTAAGTAATGCCATAATGCTAGAACCTGCCCTTTAGGATGGCACCATATTGCCTAGAGTTTGCTGCTTTCTTCATCTCTGCATCTTGGTGTCTGTGTTTTTAGACATTGAATTCTGGTTTTAGATAACATCAAGCACACTGATGAATGGAAACGAGTTGTGATCGCTTATGAACCAGTCTGGGCAATTGGAACTGGTAAGGTGGCAAGCCCAGCCCAGGCGCAGGACGTGCACCACAGCGTACGCAAGTGGTTGGCCGACCACGTTAGCCCTGAAGTTGCCAAGTCAGTCAGAATCCTGTATGGAGGCAAGTATATTCTAGTGATGTATTGTATTTAAGAATGTAGCTGTATGGAGATGGAAGCAGGATGGTGGAAGAAGACTAGGAGTAAGAATTGTATTACACAGATCACATGTTCAGTTTTAATGTGTACAAAATTTTTAAGTACATCCTAAACTTTTGGGCAGGCATATTTTTTCATCTTGCATAACATACTGTGTATTTGTCTAAAACCTTTTAGGCCTACAATACAAAAATTCTGGGAACACCAGTGTAAAATAGTAGGAAAATATTTTGGGTAAAAGTTGACACTTTTTACAGTGCACTCCTTTGGAATTAGTCATCAGAGTCACTACATTTAAAGATAGTCTGCTGTTGTTCAGAGAAAACACATTACAAAATCGTCATAGCAAATCAGTTAGATTAGATGGTACTAGATTCAATGCCAAGGCACTTAGGTTACAGACTGATAATAATTGGCCATCATGCCATTAATTAGTTTGCAGTCCAAGTATGTCATTGTATTCGGGTGCTTGTTTTACAACCGACTGTTTTGCAGAGTACATGTCAATTAATGTTTTGCTATCTGTATAAATCTCCTTTCAGTTGGAGTTGAGGCATGTGGTACTACCTGGAAATGCATATTTTGCACAAGTTAAAACTTGAGCCATGCTGAATATATTTACTGAAGTCATTGTAAATAATTGATTGTAGGTTCAGTTACATCGGAAAACTGCAAAGAACTTGCAACACAGCCAGATGTCGATGGTTTCTTGGTGGGTGGCGCTTCGCTGAAACCAGAGTTCATCAACATCATAAATGCACGTCTGTGAACAACTGGTGCTTGTGCTCACTCTGGTCACCAGCAACAGGTGACAACGTGTTTCCCATAACCATTTTCAACAGAACAAGGACCGTTTGTTGTAGCCGTATACTCTGTTACCAACTCCTTGATCCCTGAATTCATACTGCTTAAAGTTGGGATCTTTTTACATGGTAAATGGTGTTTTGATGCATTGCATTTTGGCATAAATTTATTTACGTGGTGTATTAACATAATAAAGCTGTACCGATGTAATTTTTACCAATACCACATACATCTGATATATTATAAAAGCCGGTACTGATTTCATCATTTGTTTAGTCAAAAATCTTTGGTTCTGAAACATAAGACTTACTATTGCAATCCAGGCACATGTTTTGCTGCTTGCTGTAATAAAATTGTGGTATTTATATTGTCCAGGAGAGTGGCCAATCGCCAAATCTACTAACTGGCCAGATTATGTGTATCGCTGATTAACCAGCACATCTTTCTCTCCCAACTTGTCTGTATGTTTCTTGTAGTCTAAAGTTTAGCAGCATGCATGAATAAATCTGAGATTTTGTTATGATCTCTGACAGTATGCTTGCAATTGGTCTTTTAGAGCACAGTCTTCTTGAATGGTACAATAGTGTTTTGTACAATGAGACTTTCTCTGATGTGTAAGTGTTTACTATAGGTCCGTAGTGCAATCGATGTAATGCCCAGATGTTAAGACAGACTCACATGAAAGCTGTCATTTTACAAATATCTTTATTTAAACAACTTCTAATCATGTAGTATCTCAGTTTTGGTAAATCCTGCTGATTGTTTTAAATCTCCAGATAAATTGAATCTAGAAATCAAGTTATTCCCAATAAATTGTCTGCAGTAAGGTGATAATCTTGTTTTGTTGACAAAATTTTATTTTAAACAAGAATATTCTTAAGCTGTTCATTTATTCACAAATAATTTCAACAGTTGTCCCGTTACAGGTAACCTGCTTGACAAAGCTGTTACAACTAAAACCTTTTTAGAATGATTCTACACAACAGAAAATCGCAACAATTCCAACATTTTTGTAGACATTGTATACTGGTCACAAAGTGGTGTTGGTTGGCAGAAAAATAATATAATCGAATTAACCTTTATTTGTATTAAATCAACAACTTGACAAGGGCATGACCAACAACTATGTCTAACGGGCTACCAGATAGAATTACTATACATGGAATGGAAATGAGAAAGACTATGCCAACTTCTAAATGAATAACTTCTGTCCAAGCAAAAAACATTCTCACACAAAACGAAGCCAAGCTAAAACTTGGGTGCCACTCTCATCACAAATCTATTGTTAAGTATTGCAAGATTGTAATGTAAACGTGTCTCTGAAATTTCTGTGCTACACATAACCCACACCTTAGTAGGGAGAGCAGCTGTATCCTATGTAGTCTTAAGAGCCAGGTTTAGTCAGTTTCAGTGAATGGGTAGAGTCCTGAGGAAGGTTAAACCACGACGATGTGTTGAGGTGGAAATCATGGATGACGATACTTTCTGAAAAGCTTGAAGTTTGGTTCACAGTCATGCAAAATTCTGCAAGGAAGAGCGACAGAGAAGAGAGCAGAATGAGCAAACTGGTTGGCAATAATTCTGGAGTTCGCTCTAAAGTGCTGCCACAACATGATTAAGCTGTTTGACAGGGAATAGCTGATAAATGTAAGAGGGTTGCAAGTGATACAATTTTTAAGCAACTTCTAAAAGAATGTGGGCCCTGTGGTGGTGTTTGGGAATTTTCAGCATTCTGGATTGTTTCAAACATTTTTTTTGAGAGTCAATGAAGACGCCCAGACTAGGACTGCTGCTGGATAGAAAAGTTGCAAGCTGTACAGATGGGGTAATGATAAACTGATAGTACCATACATATATTTACTTACAACAAGTCGGGTACAATTGTAATGATTCAATGATAACAATTCTGTTGACTGCCAACAGTAATGTATATTAAGATATTGTTGTACAGAGATTTGGTGTCAAAGAATCCTCTATTGCCCTCATAAGAAAGAACCATGTATCTGCAAAAAGCTCATTTTGAGTTACATGCAAGACTAAATTGTGTTCTGCCAAATCGATCACCTATTTATATTCTTTGTTGTTTTTATAAAATATCTAACAAGCAGCCACCATTTCTACGAAAAAAAGATTTTAAATTTCCTCTCATAAATATTGCATAAATAACTGCATCTAACTCAAAACGGCCAAATTTCAGTTACACTGTTCTTTCTTATGAGGGCAGTATACCTTCCCTTCCTTAACCCTTTAACGACTAGCGTGTACTAAAGTGTAAGGCATAATCAATAATGCTGGTTGTTAAAGGCTCCTTCTTTGCTCTTATTCTCTTCATCTCTGAAAGATATAAGCAAAGGTTTGGTATGGCACACGTAAGGAAAAAGGAAACATCGTCTGATCCATGCGTACAGCAGCCAACATTAGGGCCGAGACCTGTTTACAATAAATCACTAACGAATAAACATGACCAACTCGTGCTTGAATTGCCAGTAAGCATCAACAGCTTAGAACTAAAGTACACGAACAGATATTTCAGAAAGAAATTTTAATCAATTTCACAACTGAAATACTCAAAATGCCAAATCATCGACTGACTTAACACACAAAAATCGAATGCATGAAGTAGATAAGAGACAAAAGTGTCTGCTTCTGCTGAAGTCAATGAGTAAACATCATACTGCAATTTCAAATAAACTTGTGAATCAGACAAAAAATCTGGTAGTTCTACATGCAGACACTAATGAAACGATAGCATATCCTACAGAAATAATAACACCTTAAATTCAATACTTGGTTTGGAAGCATGTCGTGGTGCATTTTTGAATAATCACTCAGAAAGACCAAAGACTTGCAAAACTATAAATGGATTTAATAATAAACCATATTAAATCTTCAGCAGTACTGAAAATCTCACATTATCACTTGCATGTTTTTATCAAATCGTTTTAGCACTACTGTATAGCATTTTTTTGAGATCTAAAGATCACCAGCCAGGATATATTTGCAACACACAGAACAAATATCCAAGTGTTCTGCTGTTCCAAAATGCAGATAGCCACACGAATCATTTGCTAAAACAACTTTAGCCAGACATCATCATAAAGGATCTCATCTTAAAATTTCATGTAAAATACTATGAGATGAATCAGCTCTAAAACGACAAAGCTAACGAGCCAGATATTCTTAACAGCACAACAACAGGAATTAACCGAATCCAAGTATGTGGGCTGAGGATACTTCAGATTTTTCAAAAAATGATCATCTTCTGGTTTCTCAGTAACACATTCTATATGTATAATCTACAAAGATGGCAAATTCTTAGTCAAAGTTCTCCCACATGAACGTCTTAGGTTCGGCTGCTTTT
Source organism: Bimastos eiseni (assembly GCA_959347315.1). Classification (NCBI taxonomy): domain Eukaryota; kingdom Metazoa; phylum Annelida; class Clitellata; order Crassiclitellata; family Lumbricidae; genus Bimastos; species Bimastos eiseni. The sequence continues at coordinate 9,442,958 of OY365806.1, forward strand.
TGTGTTGGTGGCTTGCTTCCTGCACTATAAAGAAAATAACAGCAGTTCTCAATAACAGTAGAGTAAACCATAGTACAAAGTGCAATATAGCAGTCATGATCATATCTTCTTTCTCATTTTCTTTTCTAGGCTTGATGATTCCAGAAGTCCTGAATATGGGCAATGTGAACAATGATATGCCATTTATGTCCGAGCTGACACTAGATGACGGACACAGCCCAGGTAAACAAAGAGTATGCCAAGGGGTATTTGAAACTCACTCAGTAGGACCAATTGCTTATTTGCCATTTAGCCTGACCTGTTTGCAAACTTAACACCAAATTGTGTCCCTGTACTCATGACCATAAATATGCATCAAATAAAGTAAAAATTTCAAATTATTGAATATCATCATACTCACTTGATTGGAAAGAAATTTGATCATAAAAAAATAAAATGTAATAATCTAAATATTTACCAGAAGTTTTAACAATTAAATAAACTCATTTACGTTATATTATCATGATGCAGATAACAGATAAAATCCTGGTTAAATAAAATTAACCAGTTTGCAATAATGAATAACTAAAAAAATACTAACCTCGCGAAGTCGTCCCAAGCTTCACTTCCACCGTGAGGTGCAGATGGTTGCGTTACAGAAGAATTTATTCCCAAATCCAGAAGCAAATCCAGGTTGCCCTGTGGTGCCACTGGATTTGAAGGCGCCTTCTGTTGCATACTGGATGTGGGTAGAGGACCAGGTTGCACGGACGACACAGCAGATTGGTCTTGACCACCAGCCGCTTGCCGTGGAGGACCGGCGATTTTAACCCCACCAGGAGGTGGCGGCAGGAGGATTGCAGACGCACCTGCCTGCCCCTTTGGCCTCGGCTTCGAAGTAGCCCCCTCTCCAGATTTCTTTGTCTGAACATAGCAATATGTATTAAATATTAATACGATATGCAAGTTATAATGCAACATTACATATTAATGCGATTTATTGCATAGGTTACACATTTTGGACAGTTTGAAAAATCCAAAGCTAATTATCAACACTCAACTCACTTAATTGACATGTGGCTAAGGAATACCACTCAAGATCAGTGCCTTTGGGAGGTTAAATAGGCCTTATTTAAATAAATGTTTGTTACAGTACATCATATTACTCAATTTCTCGTCAAGACATCATGTGCCAAGTAGAGAAACAAAAAACTAATTTTTCTAGTAGTTGACAGTAGGCAACAAACAATGGCTGATGAAAGGTACATAATGAAATCCCTGAATCTTCCAACAAACCTCATACAAACAATGTTGTACCAGAACAAATTCTATGACACTACATGCCATAAACAAACAGGACTACATTGTACCCAAGATATAAAAAAATACTCATTTAAGAAAATACAAACCACAAAATTTAGTTTGATCGTTTGACCCTCTTTCAAGCTGAGGTCCAACTTTGGACCCGGATTCAGAGACGCGTCATCGAGATTGGATGCCTCCGTGTCCTCCACCTCCTCTCTCTTTACATGCCTATAGACAGACAGACCATATTAGTCCTTACTTATACGCATTTTAGCTAAGAAATAATTTATTCAGACACAAATAGGGAACTACAGTTTCAATGGTGCAGACATCTCCCACTGACATTTGTTATTTTATCTTTTCTCAATGCTGCCTACCACAAATCATACTCTGATTAAATTAGCCGATATTCATAGGTCTCCACGCGCAGCTCCATGCAGCTGGAGACCAGCTGAACATGACGACATTGGCCTGCAGAAATGTGCAATATATCCCGGCGAGACGCCATGGAGCGCTTTGTATACGAGTAGACATAGCTTGAACTCTACACGCTGTGGTACGGGCAGCCATTGAAGCGCGTCACGCAGAAGGGGCATCACGCGGTCAAGACGTCGTCATCCGAAGAGTAGCCTCGCTGCAGCATTCAGAACAGACTGCAGGCTGTCTAATGTACATCGAGATCATTCTGATATGAAGAAGCTCAGTCCAACCTTATGAAGCTGAGACAATCACATTTGCTTTTGAAAACTTTCTAGTGCTCAACATATACACCCTAGCCCTTATTATAGAACTCCTTCACAGAAGCATTGGCACTCACTTGAAATGATCCTGAATGGCAACCAAGAGATCAAAAGAGTCACCACGATCAGCAAATCCAAGTCCAATAAATGCATGACGACCTTAAATAAAATATAATAAAATAGTAGAAATTTATTTCATACTACTGCATATCAAGTGTTCATTATTCAGCTAAAAAATCAAGACAACAACAATAAGATCAATTAATTTAATAAAATTTTAAAATCTATTCTTACTGCATTTGGAGAATTTCAAAAAGACATCATAGTAATTGCAGCAGTCTTTTTGGACTCAGTTCAATCTCAGCACAGTCAATGGGAACCTAGTTTAATCTATGGACAAGAAATCTGTGCTAAAACATACTGGAAAAAATGTTGCTAGTCATTAAAGCTTTAACCCCAGCTGCTCATACTGGAACCCAAGAAAGATGCACCTACATCTGAAAATTTCTTCAAGTCTTTATAATAAACCATTTCATCAAAACGTTGAGCAAGTGAACAGTTAAATAAACCTGTTAATTACTAGATCAAACAGCTTCATCATAACTTAGACAAATGTCTTGTACAAAATGCAAACAGAAATTAAACACATGGTTAATTAACTAATTAGCTCTTGAAGCGATTCTTTGGCAGGACTTTCTGTGTGTGGAAAAATTGTAATTTATAAACTTTTATTGCACCAGTTTGTAATGCACGAGGCATCAACTGATGGCGTATCAAAACCGAGTGGATGATCGGACCAATACCTTGAAGATCAGTCCATCATCTAGTGGATCAAATTTGATATCTAGATCATTCCCATCTCTAGCTCCAAGATCCATCCAGTATCCAGAAGCTCGATCCAATATCCAGATCCGTTCAATCGACTTCTTTGGGAGCAGCCAAGTGGCAATTATCTGATCCATTATTAGCTCACTAATTAGCCTTTTGTTCCCACGACCTTAGCATCACTTGGGCTAATGTGGGTAGCATCATCCGTACATTAGTAAGTGAGCAAGATAACCATTTAATTGCTCGATGAAATAATCAGCAGAACTAACCACTTCCATCTTGAATGCGTATGACAAAATATCGACTGGAGTCAAGAACTTGCTCGATAGCGCTAGACGGATATGAATCAACTGGGCACTGAGCAAATAGTTCACCCGACGTCTTGTCTTCAAGTTTTACAAACAAGTCTCTCTGTTTGGCCACAACCTTCAGTCGACCGGTCCAGTCTGGTTCGTCGAGCTTCCATTCTGCAGCCCTTAATAATACAACCAAAAATGTTAATAACATGCATAAATGGTCAGGTATTCAAATTAATATGTGCAATACTATGAATAAATTAATTATCAGTAACTGAAAATTTTGATGCAAGATAAATGGAAACTTTATCTATGCAATCGAAACCATATAACGTTTTGCGTTTGAAGATCTTGCCGATGTACAATCTTTTATTATGTGCACTGTTGAAACCAATTAAAAATTCTTTTAATATGCATCAAGAGGGTCATGATTGGCTTGTCGATGGTCGGTTAGGCATCATGAAGGAATGTTAGGGTCAGGGTCGATTTTAGATTTATGTGAAAAACCTTTGGCCAACAGAAGTAATTTCTCATATATATACTCGTGACCTTTATCTAATGCTTTAAGAATAATTACATTGGGGCTGCAGAAGTAATTAGATTATTATAATCATGCACACAAATTCCTAATAGTCATTAATTTTCTACATTCTGCAAATCTGAAGAATCTTACTTTGGAATCCATTGTAATGTAAAACAACAGTTTTATGAAATATACATCTTCCTCACGCTTGAACTAATCTGTCAGAATGTCATAATGAAATATAGAAATTAAAAGTCAATTAAACGGCCGATTACACTATGACATATGCTGACGACGATAGCGCCTATGAAAATAAAGTTGACAGCAATCACTGTTGCTACAATACAAGTTGTAGTTATAACGCGCCATAATTAGACAAAGTTCTACTCAAAAGACGCATTACAACGTAGTGACTAATGATAGCGCTTAGAGGAGAGAAGAGTGTTAAGTAACTTAAGCTTAGATTTCAAAGTATTAATCGAATAGGATCTTCGGATCTTTCTAGCAAAACGCTTCTGGCAAAGCCTTCTAATCTGAGGCGTATAATATTTAGGACGGCTATTTGAGTAGACAATCAACTAAAATCCTAACAGAAAGTACATTTATGTTCAGCGTAAGCTAGGTTGAACCATTTTCTGTCGGTATCAATTTTATCAAATTTCTGTGATTTAAAATACCACCCTGAGGCAGTAACTGTATTAGAATTTTCTCTACCAACCTAAATCCTCTGTTTGATGTTCGTGCTGGAATTTTATAAACAAAAACTTCTTGTTTTACACATAATACACTCTCATATTCCGCCATCGTGGCGATGGTAATCAGTTAGCGCTTTGTTCCGGATCCCACAGCGCACTTAATATTCATCAATAATTTTTGAATGATATGGTACGCCAATGCTTTATAATTATAAAGGAGGCGTGTACTGTTTACAATAAAAATTGTGAAGCTACCAACCAAAGATCAAAGATTAACGTGTAAATTGATCTCCTGGCCTACAAAGAATAGTGACTATTATATTGGATGTTGGAACCCCCTGATCTTAGTATAGGCCTGTATAAATAGACCGCGGTCTAGCTTTGTCTCGAGACGGTATCAAGACCGGAAAACCGCGGTCTTGGTCTTAATTGGCCTTGGTCTCGAATGCGTCGGTCTTGGTCTTGGTCTTAAAGGAACGGTCTTGGTCTCCGTAAATTATCCTAAATTATCGTTCTTGGTCATTTGCCGTATTAGAGCAATTTTTCCGAGTCATTCATTCATTAATTACAGGTATTAATTTATATAGCGCCCCCTCGGGCTACTACTCCCGACTACAGCACGTTAAAAAGAACAGTTTTATTTGTGGGTCAGATGTCTTAAAGTATACCTATCGTATGCTGTAAGTAATTTATAGTGTGATATTCTCAGGCGGAAGCCAATTGAGGGCTGAACCCGCAAAAGTTCGAGTGCCCGGTAAAGCTGTTTTCTGGACCAATAATAAGATTAGTAGGCCTATTCTCCAGCAATAAGACTTATGTTTTAGGCGTGTTATTCACTTTTAGCGTCTTGATAAATTTAATTGTTTATTAAAAAGTATCGGTCGTATAAATTGGTCTTGGTCTCGGACCATTTTTAGATTAGTGGAGCTAGACACCGAAGGTTTGGGCCCCACGCTATTGTTGTAGATTTGTGGCGTGCTTTATAATACATGATACTATATGGGCATAAAAAAATGCAGTTGCAATGGAGTCAGCCATTTAAAAAATTGTTTTCAGAAATTTCAAGGTTTTGGAACAATCTATTAGCTATGTGGTCGCACAGATCAGTCACGTGTAGACTCTGTTAACATAGATTAAGTTGAGTGAAAATTAATAATCCTACTGTTAATTAAATCGTTTTAGGCCAAGAAGGAAGAAAGACAATTAGCTTTATAGCTATGAAATAATCTCTGTAAAATCATGTCTATGCTAAATTTGGGTTAGATGACGACGGCTATAATTTATAAAGTGGAAATTAGCGAAACCTGGTCAGCAGTTGCGTGACTGCAGTAATCTAGCTAGGCAACGCATTGGACAGTATTTTTAACGCCTGAATTCATGGAGTCATGAACACATCACATCACCAAATAGAGTCCAAATAATAGGTAGTTCTAAGTGCTGAAAACTTGAAAGATTAGGTTTCTCAAGAAAGTTTTGCAGTTTTTTATGTATTTATAAAAGTTTCTAAGTTTTCAACGTAGGTCGTTTTACACACAGTCGCACTCCGAACACAAATTTAACTTACGACCGATCGAGCAATAGGCATGCGTAGGCCTACATTGAACGTAAAGAACTTCTTATAGGCCTACAATACCACGTGCGCTGTAGGCCAACGCCTTTATTAGGCCTACTATGACTACATTATTCATTGAGCGAAGAATGTCATGTGAACTTCAACAAATCGCAATTCTAATAAATTAAGAGCTCAATTTTTATTCTAAAAAGTAAAAAACTTAAGAATACCAATTTATTGGCTCTACCGGTTTCTTCGATAGGTTTTTGAAAAGATACGCGAATTCGGAATTCTGCTCCATGAATTCATATCCATTTTTGGAGTCCCATCGTTATCGTAATCTCCAAACTTCCAAAGTGTCACTTCAAACATCCAAAGTGTCACTTGCAAGCCAAGATCAGAGCACCAGTGATCACTTCTCCTCCTTCCCAGCTGTCTGTGGCCTCCTTGGACTCTCACTGTATCTGGCAACAATAAGCAAGATTGAAGAATGTGTTTACAAATGAAAATGATACTCTAACAACCATGACTATTCTTATTGAAGCATGACCATGCTTATTGAAATTTAGTTTGCTAAAGCCTTCAAGGAAACTGGCTAATGGCGAATCGTCTGTGCTAAGTGCAATGTAGGCCTATGCAAATGTCATCCTAGAAAATAAGCAGTATCATGTGATCTTCAGCTTTGATCTACAAATTGATCATGATTGTACAGAATGTTTTTGAACGCAGCTGTCGAATATTACATAATCGACCTGTGTTGTACGTGTTTCTGTTTAAACTATGTGAGATACCTGAACTGCCAAGATTCTCATGAAGATCGTGTGTTGACGGAACCCAGTAGGCCTGGGCAAATAATGGTGCGATGTTTGAGTTATTGATTGCTATCGCCTTACAGGTATATATACATATATATTAATTAGTAACTTACTACTAGGCCTATTGCAGTGTTGTATGCAAGACTTGAAACTTCAAGACCAAGACGAGACCGAAACAGTGAGGTGCCGAGACCGAGACCGAGACCGAGACAGTGAGGTACCAAGACCGAGACACTAGGTTCAAGACAGTACGAGACAGTAAAAGATAAGTGATCCTATATAAAATGCTGTAAAATGCTAATGTATCAGTTTTCGGGAATAATTTTTATTTGTAATTTAATCCAGTTAATCCAACTGGTTGACTGCATGACGATGATTGGCAGCAGCACGTTGCCATTCTCTGTCTGTTTTCAGGATAGTGTGCTGTGCTGTTACTGCTGTACTATCTGATGACCAAGCTAGCTCTTCATTTACAGACGGTGGTGACAATATCTTATTTTGGTAAGCTTACTTCTATGCGTTAACGTTTCGCAGCAAGGTTATCCACTGTAATGACAATAGGCCAGAGTTGTATGGTCTCGAGACAGTGTCTCGGTCTCGAGACGTTTCGAGACAGTTTTTTAGTGTCTCGGTCTCGGAAGCCTGCTGTCTCGGTCTCGGTCTCGAGGAATTGTCTCGAATTTGTTTAAACTGTTTTGAAGTGAATGTTTTATTCTGTCTCGAACAAGCGGTCTCGATAAGTTTCGCATGAACTGTCTTAACATTTTGCGCTAGAAACTGAAACCGGAATTTACGATAAACGGTAATTCTGGTTAACGCGCAAGTCACATGATAAGCTTACTGAAATCAATTCAATTGTCTTAAAATGGAAAAATGTCTGAGAGAGAACCTGAAATTGCGAAGTTTGCGTTTACGCAATTTGAAGTTAGGCTTATTTACAACAATAGCTATTGGCTATTGGTTTGTCATTGACGTAAAACCACCATAACCGAAACGATCGGAACAATTTCGAGTTTTTCAGGGTGAGTAAGGATATGCGCAAATTTATAATTTCGTTTGATATTTGGTATCGAATTCGCTTGTTTAAAATTGTCTAGAAGATAGGCCGAAAAAGAAATATCGAAAGATAAAACTCGGCAATATAAAAACTGTTATTGGGAATTGATACAATATACATTATAATTAAGTTTCAAATTGAAATTGCAAATGAACCTTATTCCCGAAAACTGATACATTAGTATTTTACAGCCTTTTATATAGGATCACTTGTCTTTTACTGTCTCGAACTGTCTTGAACCTAGTGTTTCGGTCTCGGTCTCGGCACCTCACTGTCTCGGTCTCGTCTTGGTCTTGAAGTTTAAGGTCTTGCATACAACACTGGCAAGCAGTACGGTTAAAGTGAGTGAGAGATTGAGAGCATAATGCAGCAGATATTGTTTAGAGCATCTGTCAATACCCCTCTGATTGTAACGTCTAATAACGTTCAATCACAGACAACTTCGTCAGTTTAACGAGTACTATGTCAAAATGAGAAATAACGAACTGCCTGAGAGACTTGTAATGAGTGGACTACCCAAATGTAAGCTACTTAATATTATGCAAAGCCAGGGCCCTACAGAGAAAATGTGACGCATTTGGCCCATCACATTTTCTTAAGCGAGCAGTTGGAAGGTAGTTTTGTGTTGACCTCAGGTCTGAGTTGAATGCAAAACTATCCTCGAACACCTTGATCTCATATCAGACTGAACGCAACATAATCATTCAATAAACTGGTGTCACGAATTTGGCCTTCGAGTGGCGCTTTAAAAAATTTGAGAAGTTACCGATTACGATTAGAGTTATTTGTAGCAGCATAATTGTTATACTGTACGCCATTTTCTTTTTGTTTGTGCATTTAGATGGAACTTATTCGTGCTGAATTGTTTACTTGTGATCGTTGTGGAGGCAATCAATTATCAGAACTTAATCAAAGAAGAATACAGGGACGAATCTAAAACTAACGTATACCAAAACTGACCAAAGCAAGTGAAGAATAAGACAAAAAAGAAAATGAGAAAGGAGATCTAGAGTAAAAACTCAGAGTAGGACAGTGAAACGGAAGTGAAAAACACAGAATGCACTGAGAACGGTGATAGAAAGTAATGAAACAGTCTGATGATGATGATGATGAGTCCTTAGCCCTCAGGCAGGTCCATTAATTGGCTTATATGTCACCCACGTTTTACAAGGGTAAGGTGATTTCCCATTGCCTTCCTTCCTCACAGACAATTCTGGGCAATCAACTTGTCCAGTGACCAGGGTCACTACGGAGCGGCTTGAGGTAGATTCGAACCTGCGACCTTCCACTAACATGGCATAGAACGTATATCGCTACACCACCGCGTCCCACATTCATCTAATCTAGTATAAAGCAATTAATTCTGTAGCTTAGAATTTTAAAACTTAACTCAGTGCTATAGTCCTTCCCGTGTAGGTCTTCATATCGAGCAACGCCTCTCCTCCTCCTCCACTCGTCTGCTCTGTCCATGTCCAGGCCCTTCTTGTTTTAGTCCCATCAGATCTTCACTCTCCAGGCATCTCAGGTCGTCTGTGATTGTTTCCAGTTCGTTCTAAAAGACAAAACAATAATGCAAAATGTCATAAAGTTAAGAAATGGAGTGAACTAGATAACAGGGAGAAAAAGACGTAGAGTAGGATAGATTGAAAGAGACCAAACAGTAACTGTATACATGTATCATTTAACTGAGCTGCAATATGCCAAAATAATTTTTTTTTCCGCAGCAAAGCATAGGGACAATGTTGCCAACAGCTTTCATCCACAACAGAGGGCAGCCACACCTAAGACAACAATTTGGGCACAAGAAAAGAGAAAATAGGGTCAGCAAACCCAGGGGCGTCCAGATAGGAGGGAGGGTCCAAGGCAATTTCAGGTGGGGGATAATTGATTAGTCTCAGGCGGGAATATCTTGCCTTCCTGACATCTTGGACCAGGGGGTTGCCTTCATCGCTCAGGGGGTATTGACGTCCCTGAGCAGACCTAAGAAGAGGGAAATAGAGATAATAGAGCTGTAGACAGACTTAAGACAAGAGTAAGAGAAATTTAGGAAAGAGACAGGCAGAGAAGATATAAAATGTTCTGTGTTTCATTACCCTGGTCGACATTTTGCTACTTAATTAGAATCTTCCAAACGACCCGACGATTTTATTAGCAACCAATCTATGGGATTTTTCGCAAACCTTTATAAAAACTGAGACTAACCTATAGCCGCTTGCAGGACAGTCGGTCAGTTGACGGCGGTCAAGAACAGGTCTCGATAACCGAAGACAGATATCGCTTCATGTCAGATGCCACAGCACCTCTACCAGGATGGACGGTGCCAAAACTGCCGGAATTCTCTGGACTGAGGCTGCCAGGATGGACGGTGCCAAAACTGCCGGACTTCTCTGGCTTGAGGCTGCCAGGATGGACGGTGCCAAAACTGCCGGACTTCTCTGGCCTGACCTGAAGCTGCCAGGATGGACGGTGCCAAAACAGCCGGACTTCTCTGGCTTGAACCTTCCAGGATGGACGGTGCCAAAACAGCCGGAATTCGCTGACCTGTGTAATTTATACACCTGCTGATATTGTATAAATCTAAACAGTGCCTGAATTGAGTAAATTTTTTAAAGTTGATTAAGCATTGTACAGAATGTAATGTAGGGCCTATAGCTCAAAAATAGCAGACTTATTTTTGCTGACTTGGTGCCACCAATCGTCTGGCATTCTGAAGCTCAAATTGTCTGTCTTGCTATGGCATTGGCTGCTTACATGGAAACAGTGCCGTTCCGAGGGGGGCCAGCGGGACCTTGGCCCAGGGTGCAAATGTGGAAAGGGCGCAAATTTCAGGATGGAATAACTTATTATTCCATAAAATGCACTATCTTAAAAATGTGGGGGCTAGGGATCTGCAGGTATACCCACGGGTACGGGTAGGGTACGGGTACGTATTTTACGGGTCGGGTCGGGTACGGGTAGACTAATCACGGGTACGGATATACCCGGTTTTACCCGTGTCAATGTCAAGTTCTACGGTTACAATGTCACTGTTAAATACATAGGTGAATCTTGTATCATAACAGACCTTAGTACTATTATAGACAAACTGGCACATTCTAGATCCAAATACTATATACCTGCACGTAGTGCTTTCTTTCCTCTTTGTATGTATGTGAATTGCTGATTTTCTCA
>OY365806.1:9458918-9462469 GCA_959347315.1 Bimastos eiseni
CTTTGTTAATTGAATATTTATCCCATTTGGTAGAATATCTGTTGTCACCTTCGAAATAAACCAAAGTGAAACTTTACCTGTGACAGAGTCGTCATTTTATCTGAAAGCATCTTTCCGATATTTCAATAATCTAAGATTGATTCGGGATCAATAATATGCTACACTGTAACACTAATAGATTGCCTTGGAAAAACTTCTTATTGCATAAGATCAGCAGTTTTATTTCTGCCCAAAGCACGCCGTGAAAATTAAAAATCGACCCTTGCGAGCGAACCTTTCAGAAGACATTTTGCTACGAATGCTGCCATAGCAATGAATTTTGCATCATCAATACCCATTGTTTAAAAGATGACGTCGCTTAACTGGATTCATTAATTCGTTTCTTCTTCGTTAGTTTTCTGCCTATTTTGGCAGGTTCGTATGTGACGGTATGCCCCATGTCGCCACTTCTCTCCGTGCTGGGCCTCCTCTTTCATCTTCTTGTAGTCACCTCCTTCCATCATCCAGTCTGATATCATTTTTCTCGGTCTTCCTCTTGTTTTCTTTCCCTTCGTTTTTCCCTCGATGATGTTTCGCAGTAGGGAGTCGCCTCTTATGAAACGTGTTCAATCCATCTTTTTTGTCCTTCTCTTTTTGTCTTCATCATCGATCTTTTCTCTCCTACCGTCTGCAACATCTCTTCGTTTGTCCTGTGTTATAACATTGTTTTGACGTTTTAACAAGTAACACAAATACTTCATAAGTTATAACATTTAAATAGAAGGACAGATGGAGAGAGGAGAGAAAGAGGAAAGAGAGAGAGAGAGAGAGAGAGAGAGAGAGAGAGAGAGAGAGAGAGAGAGAGAGAGAGAGAGGAAAGAGAAAGAGATAGAGAGAGAGATTGAATATTGCATGAAAATGACTCGTCAGACGGTCTCAGTGTTAATGTAGAATGTTAATCTCATTAATCTTATAGAGCCGGAGAAAAACGCGCCAGAGAGAGAGAGACAGACAGACAGACAGAGACATAGACAGAGCCACAGACAGACAGACAGAGACAGAGACAGACAGATGGATTCAGACTGAGAGTGAGACAGAGAGAATTTTAATGAATGGACGAATGGGCGAATGCATTTGATGTACGAATGGACGGATTGATGGACGGAGGGACGACTAATTTCAGGGATCGATTTCTGGACTAATAGAATCATTGAACGAGAATTGACTGAGTTAATAGAATGATTACGAAGAACGCGCACAGTTGTGCTTTGTATTATAATGCGAATGGGACACAGGCCAAGGCCTGAACATATTACAATGGCCTAAACAGGTCCACAGACAGAAATCATATTATATAATCATGCTGTACGAACGCATGTATGTTAGGCAGATTTCACGTTGATGTGTCTTATCTGTGTGTGGGTCTATACAGGATGGGCGAGCAATGAATGCGTGTGACAAACTGAGAATGTGTATTGATAGATGGTCATAGTGACGTCATGTATGTTATGTGTGTCGTTATCGGGACCAAGTCCTTAATATGTCCCCTTACCCTTCCCAAAATGCACCTGCATGTGAAATATGTTAATGCATATATATATGTATATATGTATGCAAGGTATGCGTGTATGTATTTATATATGTATTTTTATCTATAGCATGCATTCAATATTCAACCAGATTCGTGTTCGTATTGTTTATGCTGTATTGTTATAAGTATGAAGGTGAAGGAGCGTAAGTATGTATGCATGCATATGTATTACATTGTATGTATACAATTGCAAGTGGTCAGAAATAACATAACATGTATCAATGAGTGAACGCAGTTTAATTGCAGTCTCGGAAGAGTCAGTGAGTGTTGTACATTTTATGACATTGGCATCCTGATATGTTCTCGAGTTCTCTTAATACTTTCTGGTTTTGACTGCGAAACACGAACTGCAATAATTATTATTAGAGGTTCAAATATTGTTCCTCCAATCTTTTATCTGACCTTAGTGTCACAAGAAAGTGTTTAAGTGAAATATCCTTCTCAATACTTTCGCCTGGTGGTTTTTCTTTTAAGCGTCACGCAACTTCTTCCGATTGAGTGTCGCATACTCAATTCTGCAGGGAAACATATGACCCTCCATAAACCCATCCCTACTTTGATTGTCTGCCATGAAATAGTTCCTCGTGGGAGACGGCAAACCCTCTTTCAAGAGCACGTGATTCAGTGACGTTATTGTTGGTCCCGTCGTACTTTAACTGGGCATCTCAACATTGGACCCTTTGCTTGTCCTCTTGTTCTTCTTCTTCTTCTTCCTCCTCCTCCTCCTCCTCTTCCTCCTCCTATTGAATACCATCCGGTGTCGTATTGTATCACTTCTTCCTTGCAATGCATCTACTAGGATCAAGTCCTAACTTCAAGATCTATATTACTAACTTAAGTATCTAGTCCTAACTTCAGGATCTAGTCCTAACTTCAAGATCTAGTCCTATCTTCAGGATCTAGTCTTATCTTCAGGATTTATTCCTAACATCGGGATTTAGTACAAACTTTGGGATTTAGTCCTAACTTCGGGATTTAGTCCTAACTTCAGGATCTAGTCCTAACTTCAGTATCTAGTCCTAAGTTCAGGATCTAGTCCTAAGTTCAGGATCTAGTCATAACTTCGGGATTTAGTACAAACCTCGGGATCTAGTCCTAACTTCGGGATTTAGTCCTAACTTCAGGATCTAGTCCTAACTTCAGTATCTAGTCCTAAGTTCAGGATCTAGTCCTAAGTTCAGGATTTAGTCCTAACTTCGGGATTTAGTACAAACCTCGGGATCTAGTCCTAACTTCAGGAACTAGTCCTATCTTCAGGATGTAGTCCAATCTTCAGTATCTAGTCTTAACCTCAGCATTCAATCCTATCTTCAGTATCTAGTCCTATCTTCTGGATTTAGTCCTATCTTCGGGACCTAGCCCTGTTTTCAGGATCTAGTCCTAACATTATGTCGATGCCTCTCCTATAGGTCTGATTCTCCTGTCTCTCTCGTCAGTTTCGACATCCACTTCGAGATGCGAAGTCGTTCAAGCAGAACGCCCCCATTTGCCGTTGTCATCCCGTCTGGTTCCTCTTCAGTCGCTGCAGGGGGTCCACCGGCGTCGCCTGCAGCGTTCTCCTTGCCCTCAGCCACCACCAGGCGGTGCCAGCGTCGCAGGAACTCCGGCAGGACGCACTGTCGCCCGCACTTGATGATCCGTATGAAAGTGGTGCGGAAGGCGCGGTTGAAGACGGTATAGATGATGGGATTGAGCGTGCTCGAGGCATAGCCGAGCCAGAGGAAGACCTTGAAGAGCAGAGCGTCGATGTGGCAGTTCTGGCAGAGTCCCATGGCGAGGTTCGTCGAGAAGAACGGCGTCCACGAGACGCAGAAGAGGGCGAACATCGTTCCTAGGACCTTGATCGCCTTTCTCTCCGTCTTCACCGTGTTCACCTCGCTCTTCCGACTCTCCTCCCTCTTCGCCATCAGCATCCCTGCCATCTGGAAAGCGGCTCCGTGCTTCTGAACGAGGTTCTTGAACTTTCCTCTCGCGGCCGCGG
>OY365806.1:9462669-9511555 GCA_959347315.1 Bimastos eiseni
AGCAGCTCGTCTCTCTGGCTCGGCTTTGTGTGACGCTGGGAAATTTCCAAGATCTATATTTACATGACATGAACGACGACAACAGCTTATTGAATTTATTCCAATTTTAAGACCGATTTGCATTACAGTGTTGTGTAGTTATTCCTCCTATAGATTTGTTTGTGTTAACGTCATGTCACATATTGTAACTGATATATACCCCTATGGTTTCAGGTGTTTGGACATCAATTATGGGTCTACCAAATTGATTGATTGATTGATTTATCAAATTGATTGATTCATTACACAAATTGATTGATTGATTGGTTGATTGATTGACCAAATTGATTGATTAATCGACCAAATTAATTGATTAATCGACCAAATTGATTGATTTACCGAATTGATTGACAGGTTTGCATAAAATCTAAACAGTAAATGCAATTAATGGTATTAATTATACAGCACCTCTTCAGGAAAGCTTATCAGACAGGAAGTGTCGTATAGAGCGGTCATATAGCCTGAACACTGAACAGTGACCCGATGTTAATTAGATCAATACCTTTAATCGGCACAGCTGCGTCCAGTCCGTTAAGCTGCTCATTCGATGGCCTCAAAGCTTAAGTTCAGCAATTATCTGGTGCAAGATTAAGGCCAGTGTTTATTCCGATTATTTATGCAGGCCTCTTGGCCGGGATCCTAATTTTCGTTTAAATCGCATCTATACGGTGATTGGAGCTAAACAAATTTACCAAATGCGATGTAATTTGGCCGAAGATATATTTCCCCGCTGGCCCGACCGACAATAGAGCAGCCCGGCTGAGAGAGACAGACAGACAGACAGACATACAGAGACAGAGACATATAGAGAGCGAGATAGAGAAAGAAAGAGAAAGCATACCGTGCTTATCTTGGGGCGGCTTCAGATGCTGGTCTCTGTGGAAGATGAAGATGATGCGGAGCACAGGTGATAATCGTCCCGCTGTGTTGAGATTCATTGAAGGAGCGCCCAACGAGGCTGCCGAACTAAACTTTCCAACCATTTAATCTAGTATTTTACGTGAAAGAGGTTTAAAACTCAGATTTTTTCGGTCAAGGTTAACCAGTAGTCGACTGGGATTATACGGACAGCAGATATGGCGACAAGAATGTTAGGAGTCGCTACGTTTTTGACAGTGACATTTTCTTTTTCTCAATAAACGAAGATAAACACAGATGGAGCCAAAGATGCAGAAGTGGTGACTGAAGGATGGGAGGTCAATGAGTGGATGGGAATAATTTATAAAACACGAGATATAGATCTATGTATATTAAAAATAATGTAGATCAGTGCTTACAAATTGAAGTTGGCTTTCCTATTAGGTCTGTTATTCGTCTATCCAGTAACCAATCCATCTATTTTCGACCCATTATCTTTAAATAACCATCCGCCCTTGCACCCAGCAATAGCTCCGTCCATTCATTCAGTCAACCCTTTTTTTCCTTTCATCCAACCATTCATTTTTCCATCCGTCCGTCCTTCCTGCTTTTTTCCTTCATTCCATCCATTTATCCATCTCTTCCTCCTTCTTCCGTTCCTCAATCCATCGATCTATCTACCCTTAACTCGTATAAACTCCGAAGACAAATTGGCGTAGTTTTCCATCTTGACGACTGCACAGAATGACAATAACGAAACAGGCAGAGTTGAATAATCAGACGCACTGCCAGAAAACGACACAGACAGATATGAAGACTGACAAACACTGAGAGACAAGGCGACAGATAGTCCGCTCTGCCATGAAATATGTTCCCTCATTTATATATCTACTCTCTCTGATCATGTTTATTTCGTCTCAGCTTATGTTGAATACGCGCATTGGAATAAAGACAAATGGAGGTGTCATCATGACATCTGTGCGCATATGCGTATAAACTTATGTATGCATGTGTGTGTGTGTGTGTATTGTTCGTGTATGTATTGCTGTATGCATGCATATATGTTTGTTTGCAATCATGTATGTATACTTGCGTATGTTTACTCCTTTATTGCTATCCAATAACAAGGTTATACATAATCAAAGATCGTAATTACATACAATACATGTATCATCAATTAATAGTAACATGTAACGCATAGAACACACTTTACCAAATGAACGAAGGATAGCATGGAGAACCCAAGGGAAGTATGTAAACTACGCATCACAGGTGTAACAAGCGGGGGGTAGGGGCACCGGCCTCACAGTTTCAAACTGGGGGGCAAAGCCTCCCGTTTTAGTGTTTAGTGCCCCCATATTCCCTCAAAATTGGTTCTTTTGATGTTTCTCCAATGGCTTTTTAAGATGACTTCTGCTAAGATAATTTGTGCCCACCCATTTTTCAAATTTCTGGGGGCGAAATTGAAAAGTGGGGGAGGCAAAACAAATTTTTTCGCTTCGTGCACTATTTTAGAAATTATGACCCCCCCACCTCTGCTACGCGTGTTTCTAAAAATTCTAAATACATGTGCGTATAGTTACGTATATGCCCATACATGCATAATGTATGTAATGTACATCATTATGCCTATGCATTTGTATATATTATTTATACATGTTTGTATGCATGTGTGCCTTTATATATATATATATATATATATATATATATATATATATATATATATATATATATATATATATATATATATATATAAAGGCATTGTATATATATAAAGGCATATATATATATATATATATATATATATATATATATATATAAACAGGGCCCATAAATTTGTTTAATATAAATTTAATATAAATTTGTTTAATATAAATTTAATATAAATTTGTTTAATAGAAATTTAATATAAATTTGTTTAATAGAAATTTAATATAAATTTGTTTAGTAGAAATTTAATAGAAATTTGTTTAATATAAATTTAATAGAAATTTGTTTAATATAAATTTAATAAAAAATTTTTTAATATGAGTTTAATATAAATTTAATATAAATTTGTTTAATATAAATTTAATATAAATTTGTTTAATATAAATTTAATATAAATTTGTTTAATATAAATTTAATATAAATTTGTTTAATATAAATTTAATATAAATTTGTTTAATATGAGTTTAATATACCCGTTGAACGGTTATTATATCAATCATTCGAGTAGCAATGCGCCGTTCGTAGTGAGGAAGTGTGTGGCAATGTTATCGGTCGACCAACGGGATCAACTTTTACAAGGCATTCCCAGATGCAGCCAAGTCCTCTGAATCGATCCGTACATCGAGTACACTCCCTCCTTCGGCTTCGGCTGTTCCATGATTCTAGCAACCCACCTCTAGCCAACTGCGTCACTGCTCAGATAGATCCAAATTCAGCGGAATTATATGATATAGACCTAACGGAAGAGATTGTTGCAATGCTAAAGCCAGAAATCGAGGGCATTGACTATTTAACTGTATTCAGGTGAATGAGCGCATTAATGAGGATTTAGTGACATCAACTCATTGACAAACAGTGAACTATAAAAAAAATCATTATTAATTAATTACGCACAGAACACTTATGCAAAAAATTACAAAAGAAAAGAGCAATGAAACTTAAAATGTAAATGCACCGTTGTAGGCCTACACTTCTCCTAAAGTTTACAATTGAACAGTACAAGCTATATTGACGGATGGCAACACAATTGTACAGATGTAACTGAGATGTTGCATGTTTTGAGGGCATGACCAGATGTTCAAATCCTCGCAATATGAGATTTCATAACCCAGAATAAAGAATAAATAATTAGAAACTGAACAGAGTTCGATGTTAAGCTAGATTCATATAAGAAAATGAGCAACATAATAAACGGTCATTGCAGTAAGAATCAAGCAAGAAGGTAAACCATACTTGGTGAAGAAATTGAGCAGAAGATTTGTAGAAGAGATTGAACAAGAAGAGTTTGAGCAATCACTGGAAAATGAACTGAGGAAAAGACTAGACATTCTCTGAAGAGGAGGAACTCGAGGAAGAGATTAAATCATATTTGGAACAGGAAATTAATATTTCTCGGGAGAAGCAACAGAGTCGGAATTTCGATAAACGTAGCCATAATTGGACTCGGTTGACAGAGGTGAGGCCGGTCAATTGGTCGATCGGCTGGCGGCGGAATGGCCACAGTTTGCTCGTTCAAGAGAATGAATGAACGGAACGGAACGGAACGGAACGGAGGGAGGGATATAGGGAAGGACGGAGGAGTGCTGGGACTGAGGGTCATAGGGAAGGCTGGATGGGAGCTTTTTTATTGTTATTAGAGGATGGATATCGGGAAGGATGGAGGGCTGTATGGGATGATCGGAGGTACGGATGCTATTGACAGTGCCATCGACTTAATAAGCTCAATGATCCATCAATGCTTCGAGCTCTTAAATTGCACGAATGATATATTGCATCACTTTATGAAACCACTAGAACCAATAGCCGGAAGGATGAAAAGACGAAGAGAGAGAGAGAGATAGACAGACAGACAGAGCGAGACAGAGAGAGACAGAGACAGAGAGGCAGAGAGAGACAGAGAGACAGAGACAGAGAGAGACAGAGAGAGACAGAGAGAGACAGAGAGACAGAGACAGAGGCAGAGAGACAGAGCGAGACAGAGAGAGACAGATACAGAGAGAAAGAGTGAGAGAGAGAGAGAGATAAACAGACAGCCAGACATGCAGAGACACAGCGCGTAGACACACGGTCATCGCACACACCAAATACACGAAGATATGTAACTGATTTGTCAGTTGATCGGATAAAAGAAGGACGAATGAAGAGGAGATCAAGTGAAAGGTTAGACTTCCTATAAGGATGATTGGCTAGCTGCAGTTTAACAGCACTCCGTGATAACATGGATCATTAACGTCGCTTCCACCGTTATCCAGACTTGGGACTAGCACTGTTTGAGTGAAAACAGTGGTTGAGTTTCTAAGGATGAATGATGATTAGTTAAGATAAGCTAAGGTATAGAAAGTGAAATTGAAGCTGATTTGTAAAGTTTCTCTAAGCAACGCCTACGCAGAACATGTTTTCATTGAGGGGATATCATCACACGGAAATTCACTTTTCCAAAGCTCTGCAAAATGTTGTGTCTTCTAAAAGATTGTCTCTGACATAATGTGTCGTCTGTGACATAAGTCAAACTCAGTCTAGGCCTGTGCTTGAATTCGGAGGAGAGAAAGTTCTTTCAGCAATTGCACACCAATTTCCGAAGAGTTTCAATAACCAGCCTAATTGGTACTTACGACGTCTCATGTTAATGATTTCTGATTCCCTGAATTCATTTTTCTTGTGATTTCAAAGATCAGTGATTTTGATGATAAAATTATATTTAGAAACTGATGATTTGATTCCGATAGGTTATCAAAATAAACGTACTGCAATACAACACAATCATAATGATAATTATGAATTTACATGTAATGAGTGCAGCCCATGATTTCTATAAACTGTGACTTTACATTCGTCAGGAATTGCAGCGTCGACAATATATAGAACCTATGAGTAAGTAAGTTAGTAACTCCAAGCTTCAAATGAATGGTTAAGCAGGTTATGATGTTGTTGTCGTAAACAAATAAAATGAATCGTCTGTTGACGAGAAATGGACATCATTAATAGGACAACTTTAGGCAGAGGTTTATCGTTGAAATAGCTGATTTATATTGTTATGGCATTTATAGAGCTCCAATAAACGAGCAATAAAATCAAGCGACAGCAATGAGCAATTATTGTGCGTAAGTGTTGCTCTGGATCCCTACAGGCCTACAGTAATACACGGTGTAGGTGTCGTGGTGTATAGTAGAGCAGATAAAACCCGTTTACACTGTGGGTTACTATGTTGGCCTATATGTAGGCGCAGGACCCATGTATCATCGTAACATTATTATAGCATAGATTTTTTAAATCAATGACAGTCGATTCGTGTAGATGATGCTATATTCACTCGCCCATGATGCTATATTTACTCACCCATGAACTCTTGGACGATGCAACAAGGCATAACGACGAGCGAAACGAAGAGATCGGCCACAGCCAAAGACATCAGAAAGTAATTGGTCACGTTCTGCAACTTACGCTCAACGCTGCAATTAGTGACAATAAAACAAAATATAATCAGTAAGATAAAAGGTAAATTTTAAACATTTGCTTCAAGAGGCTATGAAAGATGTTTCTTTGTGAAAAGTATAAACAATGTGATCATTGGCTACTACTTTTCTCTTTGACGCTCTCAAACATTGGGATACAGTTAGGATACTTAATTCTTGTTTCAACGCATATCTTTATATATCCAACAATTGTATTACATTATAAAAATTAGTCTAAGTCCTGGTCTCAACGCCTACATAGCCTATTCTCCTCAGTCCTTGTCCCTGTGTTTACATGTTGTACCTCCGTCTCTGTCTCCATGACTATATAATACATATAATCCTCATTCTTTGTCTCCCTATCTATAAATTAAGCCTCCGTCCTTATTTCCACGCCTACATTTTATGCCCCTATCCTTGCTTCCAAGGCTCAGTATGTCCCGATGTCCTTTCCTGTCCGCACCTGATCGCAATGCAGACGAGTGAGTTTCCAGTTATTCCCACAAACACGAACAGGACAAGAAAGAGGACGCGCCATGACAGTCCCTCTTCGACGGTCAATCCAGTCGCTCCCCTTCCAGGCCAGATTCCCTCCTCCTCCTCCCACTCTGCTTCTGGAAAAGATGAGTTCGTCAAGTTGAGCTCCGTCAACCACCCGTTGTCGTAGGGAGCACACGTTTGACCTGGCAGGAGACTCGCCTCATCGCAGCCTCCGTACCAGAGCTGCAGACTGGAGAAGGTGTTGGGAACGTCGGTGGAAGAGGAGGAGGAGGAGGCCAAGCTCCGGGTATCGACGTCGACGATTGTATGTTGGTTATTCGTCGTCATAATCCAATATGTCTAACTGACTCCTAGCTGCACACATGGCCGCGTATGACATTCGCACAAGCCAAATCATGTCTACAATAGAAAACAACCATATATGTTACTAAGTATACACAGATCTAAATATATTCCATGAAATTTACTATAATAATAGTTACTGATGAATGTGTCAGACGTCAAACTTTAGTCAGAGAAGCATTTGTATAGCGCCACACTTCAAGACACAGTAAGTTCAGACGATTAGTTGTCATAGAAGTAGCAGCGAAAGACGAGAGGAAAGAGTCGCAAAGAATGTAAATATGAATCACATCAAATCTCTCTGTCTCTGTCTCTGTCTCTGTCTCTGTCTCTGTCTCTGTCTCTGTCTCTGTCTCTGGTCTCTGTCTCTGTCTCTGTCTCTGTCTCTGTCTCTCTCTGTCTCTCTCTCTCTCTCTCGCTCTCTCTCTCTCACTCAGTTTATGCTCCTTTCATTCTCTCTGTCTCTGTCTCTGCTTCTATCTCTATCTCTGTCTGTCTGTCATTGTTTATATCTATGTCGATCTCTGTATGTCTTTCTCTGTATATCTATGTCTCTATGTTTCTGTCTTTCTCTCTCTGTCTCTCTCCGTTCCGTCTCTTTGTCGGTATGTCACTGTATGACTCTCTGTCTCTCTGTCTCTGTCTGTCTTCGTCTCTTGTGTCCGTCTTTCCGTCTCTGTCACTGTCTCTCACTCACTCTCTCACTCTCTGTACGTCCTGCATAGCAAAATGGGCACAGCTAGTTTTTCTCTAGGAAATGTATCGTGCGACGCTTCTGTCTCCGTCATTAGCCACTCTATCTGGTCTGTTTCAACGCAATTCTTGTCGATCCTGAGAATGCATCAACCTCAGTCAAGCTGCGCCGTATTTGCACATTTCAACAATAAAACTCGTTGCGTCATACATGTATATCTAAATTAACCAACGCTGCTCCTTAGCGAAAGAAGGACTAGTCAACCCTACAGGGGATACGGAAATAGAACTCGGTTCCTCAACAATGCACGCCAGTGTTATCCATTTGCTTTTTTAAACAGCGTCAAACAAAGGCAGAGATTCTGAAAGCAATTCGCTGGGGCATTGGGAGCCAGTGTAGCACATCCCTCATATTGCCGGACATGTGTCCAAGTCTAGTGGGAAATGTATTTTTTAAATCTTACGTAAGTGCTCTGGGAGACTGTTCCAGCCAGAAGGAATAATGGTACATTGCACGATAAGATTCGACGGTTTCCATATTCAACTGGATTTTGACATTGCTTTCCAAAGGGATTGTCATCCTTCAGTATGACTGCTCTTGATTGAACCACTGATTGCTGCCGTGTTGGATGAAGGATGTGCTGCACTGCACTGGATAAAGGCGCTACACAAATCTCTATATCGTACTACATGTATGTTATGCAGATATATATTCACATAAAATTATATGAATACAAAGTAGGTATTATATATGTCTGTTAATATTTGCAATATGCATACTTAGGCCCCTATTCGTGTAGGATTGTATTTAGGCCCTATGTAATATGTATGCTTGTTTATAAGAAGCATGTATGTGGGTAGATAAATATGTATGAGTTTGCTTGTATTGTATTATAATAGATTTATATTACGCCTTACACAGAATATTATAAATATTCAGAGGCGCTTTCTGCACTGGCCTGGACTGGTATAAATATAGGCTGAATTCGATTCCTGTAATAACTTGTCATCATTCGTTCATACTGTGTTTGTAATAAAACCGCATCTTGTCAGCTTCAAATGAAGCGAAAATTATTATTACTATCATTATTACTTTTATAATAATAATAATAATAATAATAATAATTATTATTATTATTATTATTATGTGTCAGTCAATGCTAGAGTCGTCACATGCGTTTCCGATTACAATCATTGGACATAAAATGTTTCCGTGAATTAGACTCCTCCCCCTCTCAAAGGTCTCTGTGACAACCGAATTCGACTTCTCAATTTCGTGACTCATATTGTCTGTATAATAATAATAATAATAATAATAATAATAATAATAATAATAATAATAATAATAATATTACAGTTGGAGTCCAGGTCATTAAGATTAAGGATACATAAAAGCCTTGATGTCGATTTTTCTGCTCGTATGCACAACAACAGAATTCAAGCTTTGATTAGTCTCATCCAACCTAGTTTAATTAGGCTAAACAAGATTATCTCCTCGATAGGGGATGTAGCGCTAAAATAATCTCTGAGTAGTTAGATGTAAACATATTTAGAAAACAATTCGAACAATTGTTCCAAGAACCAGACTGATAAGATGACACAGACGAACAGAAACTTTACGAAATGGATCCTCAGCAAAACACAGATTAACAATTATTTCCGACGGTTTTTATGTGTTGCATAATTATACACAGGGAACGTTTATCAAGATGGCTGCTAATTGAACAGAGCCAATCAACCGGTGATGAGACGGAGGGGGTGTGAAATTAATCCAGTCAAAATACTCAGAGAAGTCAAATTACTATAGGCATTGAATGACTTTAATTATACCTTATCCAATCTCAAGGTTGATATTTCCCTCGAGCGTGTGTAAGCATACATACATACATACATACACACATGCATAATTGTATATACAGAAAGGCTTTGTTTTGACCAGATCCGTACTACGGCCAGCCAATCGGTCTACGCGATAATTGGAATTAAAGGACACATGAATTATTCAGCAGGTCTAGATGTGTCCTGTTTGCCATTGGTCTCAGGAGGGTGTGCCCATGTGATGTAGTTCTGTCCAACTCATTGACCCGCCTTCTCTATGCTTCTCCTGCATGGTCTGGCTTTGCTAATGCTGGTCAGTAAGCGCAATAATACGGGAAATGATACGGCTCTCGACTGTGGCAACTAGAAGAAATTCGACGACCTCTGAGGCCGTTCTGATTCCTCACTTATAAAGATTGCTACATACGCACTCAATCGTCGTTCTCACAACCGCATACTATACATACTCCATGCATACTTATGGATCAATAAAGCTTTTTGATCAACCAAGGAAAATGTCAACAGTAAAAGAATCTGTGTGCGTTAATTTTTTAACGACAGCGTTCCATATCGAAGATGATTTGGTGTCGGCCTCCTCCTTTCTCCAGGCTTAGGACTGGCACTGTCAAAGTCCAAACAGTGGCGGAGTAAAAGAATGACTAGGTAGCTCCATTGATTTATGTCTCGGATGCAGGCCCCTCCATCTGGAATGACCTACCGTCGGTGCTTCGCTTCTCACCTCTGATCAATCAAACCCCGTTTCATAAATCGCTCAAGTCTTTCTATAGCCGTGGCGGGTTTGGGCTGCGAGCTCTCCTGAGTAGGTTTCTTGACGGGTGATAAATAAATATATATATACATAATTATTTGTGATTATATATACAGTATAATGTGTGTATACATATATATAAATATAAATTATATACATGCATACATACATACATACACACACACATATTTATCACCCGTCAAGAAAACTACTCAGGAGCGCTTCCAGTCCAGTGACTCTGAGTAGATATCTAGAAGGGGCGCTATATCAAGTATTTATGATTGATTTATGATTTACATACCCGTCCAAAATTTGGTCAAACGCTAAACATCTCTGCGTCGTTAACCAGTAACTAACCAAGCAACGGTTACATCATGAAGAATCATAAGGACGATATCAGAATACATCTGTAAGTAGATATTCACTGTATTTGGAGCTCAAAAGGAACTTTCGTAATTAAGATGTGCAGAAAGCAGTGCGGCAGGTAAGCTCCAGCTGCACCTGATCTCAAGATGGGACAAGTTAAACAGAAGGGACATCATCTGCCTCATCAGGCTAGGAAGTTCTACTCATACACATATATATATATATATACAGGCAGACGATTTACAGACGGAAGGAGACAGCAAAAGTAGGTCCAGGTCCGGGTGGATAAATACATACAGGCTTTTGATAAAGCGTAATTTTGAAGTATGCACGCCATGAGAAAAACCACAAATCCGCCAAGAAGACCAGGTTTCATATAAAACAATATTTAGCTATTTTTTCAAGCAAAATTCAGCTATAATTGAACATTTACGTAGCACCCCTTCAGATGTATCTACTCAGAGGGGCTCCCTTCGCCAGCCCAGCGATTCCCAACCCGCAGTGGTCCTTCGTTCGTCCTCCATCGAGATGGAAAACACTCGGCTACAAGCAAGTATATACATATAGCCTACATATTTTCAAGCGATGTTGCGTGTATAAATATATACATACATTGCAGGTGTCGAGCAGCAAAGAACAATTTTCGTAAAGTCGCTATAAGCTGTCCTCAACAGCACCAACAGATCGTAAAACAATTAACGCGCCTGTTTCGACGAACTGTTAAAGATGCCATCCGTTATAGAATACCAGGAACAGCTGCACGACGAGACTGGAAACTTACATAGAGAAATGGCGTTAAGTCCAAACTGACGCCGACAATTTTATTTTATATACGACGCTTTCATATCACAGATGATCAACGGGACGCTGATGCGTTGTGAGCCCGTATTTATACTCATGCGGAATTTTGTCAAAATCAGCGTATACGGTGTGCTACCAGCTACATGCACCTATCCTCTCCACAAAACAAGATGTAGCCATACGCCCACATACAACAGAGCATATTATATATAAATGGATGAAATTTATATGGAGAGATCAGATACTGTAACTATGTATATATAAATAGATAAGTTTTGATTGTAGGGGTTTAGATAAATAAGTTGAGATATATTCATTACGAGAATTTGTGTATACATGTAGCGCCTCTTCAAGGTGACTACTCAGAAGCGCCGACACGTGTACATGATATAGGCCTTTACATGTATACACATTACATATGGATAGAGAAAATACATACTGTAATTATTTCAATAGTATACTGTATGTCAACTTATGTAGCTCATGCAATACAATTTGACGTTATGTAGCTCAGTTGTTGGCATTATAATAGTAACGAAGAGAGACCAGAGAGTAAGAGGCTACAACGTGGTAAGAGAGACTACGATAAGTTAGACTCAGCAATCGATTACGAACTGATATCTGAGAAGATGATAGGGGGAGAGGGGAAGAGGAGAAATAGAGAAGGGGAGAAGGATAGAGGGACGAGAAGAGGATAGGCTGCGGGGAGAGGAGATGACAGTAGATGGCGTGGGTGGTGACGGTCGGTCTTAGTTTTGTTGACATCTGTGGAGCCAACAGGTCTCCGTCGGAATGACTGTTGGAAGGGACTCTTGGTATGCGCAACTCATCTTCTCCACACGCCATCAATCATTGTCCACCTTCACCACCCTGCACAGCCCTCCTTACATGATTCATGCGGCCACTGATGTAGCGCCTCATTCTAGCGCCACACATGCACCAAATGTAAAGGCCATAAGACGTCTCTCATCTGCTGAAAAGAATGTAAAATAACGAACTTCGTGTTTTCTTTAAAAATGATGTTGACCAACACCGGACACTAATTATACGATTAGATTGATGCGTGTTGTGTGACAACGAGCTACAACGCTCATAGCAACATTTATTAGCCAGCTAGGCCTATGTAGTGTTGTTAATGTTTGCGAAACGAATGCTTTTGAATACCACAAAAATTACAATCGGTATTTATAGAAGAATGGGCTATTTTCTGTGTGCATAACTGAATACATGGGTGCCAAATATAGCCTGGGAAGGGGAAATTCCCCAGCCACCATCCTACCATCATGTCCACACGAAGCCCATATGGGACCAATATTTTCATACCGAGCCCACAGGGTCTCATCCAATGCCCATAAAGTACTGGTAGAGAACTACTTCTATTTGCGGTGCAGTTTTCATTTCGCATCTGCCGAAGAGCGATTTCAAGAAACAATTTCGGGACTTTTGTTTTCCAGGTGGGTTCTACAGTGGACGTGGTTGCAATTTTCTACAATTTTTCCTTTTAATATTAAGCATGCATTTAATTATAGGTTTGAATCCATAACTCCCCTATGCTTCTATCGAGGCCTTTTCAACGCTGCTTTCAAGTTTCAACCATAATATTATCTACGCGGACCTCGCCAAGCCGAAGAATGCCACCGTCTGTTATTATTAATCAGAAGTTCCTCTTAGTTTCGTTCTCTTAGTCCTTCACTGCCTCCAATCCGTAAGCGCTTGAAACCATGATGAGTGTTTTATCCGGTTGTAATCGTAAGCTCCAACATTCTACATCGAAGCAAAAAAAATCTATCACCGGGCATCAGCTTATTCACGAGCGCTGGATAGTATCAGACAGGTTGTCCGTTTAAGAAGAGAGTGCACGCGATTGCTAGAGAGACAAAAGAGAGAGAGACAAGAAAGAGGTCACAGATGAGAAGGAGGGTTCGTTAGGGATTGACGGATCTCTTGGTTTTGCAGATCAGGAGAGACAAATCAATTCATTCGCTTTCTTGCCGCGTCTATTTTAGAATTTACGCAGAATACGCGAATAACTGTGGAAAATATTTAAAATTGTCAGTGAAACGAAACGAGACCATTATTATTATACACCGATGGATACCGAAAATCAGAGGTATAGCTAGGGTATTTTGCCCCCGGGGACAAACTACAGAATTTGCGCCAATTTTCTGCAAGTGCACTACAAACCGCGGATAGGCCAATACCGGGTTAATTATAATAGGCCTATTATAATTATATTTAAATTAAAAGTACAATTTAAGCGTGCTGCAGATAGTGTAAATAGTTAAAATATTAAAATTTACAAATCTTAATTTGTTAGCCACTGTACCACATAAAATAATAATCATATTACCAGTTGTTATTTGTGTTGCATAAGTGTAAGTTAAAATAACCAAAACTATCAGATCTGTAGTTTATACTATATGTATGTCAGATAACGCTAAGCTACAGAGTTATTATTTTAAATCTAATTTTTATTTAAACCGTCATCGTAATCGTGATTTCCAAACTTCTAAGGAGCCACTTCAAAGCCAAGCGCACGACACCAGCTTATTCACGAGCGCTATGTCGAATCAGAGGGGTTATCCAAAGGATCGTCCGCGGGAGCCCTGAGTCCGGTCACAAAAAGGTCAATAGCTATTAAGGAAGGTGCCGTTTTGGTCCAAGATTGACAGGTGGAATATCAAGTAAGAAGTCTGGGTAAGAGTTCTTGAAAAGGTGAGAAGTAGGTTTAGAATGGAAAGCCAGAGGTGATTGATAGGGGAGCTTGGAACAGATAATGTTGAATGGCCTAATAAAATGTGTGAACAAATCTCTGAGTTTTCCAAACTCAGATTAGTAATTACAATACCAAATTTGTGTTTATTATATTGATACCATGTTCCACTTTAATTTAAATACATGAATTATAACATTGCACTTGAGCTAGAACCGATTAATATGATTTTATAAGAAAACGACGTCCGATTAAGCCTAACATTATAGATGTCATTTTGTCATGAGTATTACGTCGCCCCTTATGGACATTTGTTGATAACGGATCAGTGCCAGGACCCGGGGGCGCCAAAATAATGTCTGACAACCTATTTGCAATGAGGAAATTGAGGGCAGTGTTCCCTCTAAGCTGTGCGCATGTGCGCGAGGATACAGGCCGTGGAGCCATCGCACACAAGAATTTAATCCGCGAACAAAAATTGTTTTTACAAAAAAAGAAGATTAACTGTAAAACCAATTCTTACCTGGGCTGAACAGGAAATATCAAATGAATTGAATGCTAATTGCGTTTACGCGGAATACAATGTAAGCATCATCCGCTTTAAGACACATTTTAGAGAATGGACTATTCTTAGATTATCAGAACTTATCACCATACACCTTTAAAAATAATGTTAGCTTGACTATATTCCCATTCAGAGGCGTCCAGATAGGGGTCCTGAGGCAAATGCCTGCAATTTCAGGTAAGGGGAATATTATTTTAGTCTTAGGGGGATTATCTTGCCTTCCTGACACTTGGAACTAGGGGTTTGCCTCCATCATTCAAGGCGAGATTGACACCTCTGATTGCATTCAGCTCGGATCTGGGCACAAAAGTGTGAACCATTTAGAAAATGTTGCACAAGCAAAATTTTTTGCGCACACTGTCTCCGAAAAATTAGAGGGAACATTGATTGAGGGGCGCCAAAATTAAACCTTATTAACTTGGTTTGGACATATTAGTATCCAACAAATAAAAAATGTAATAATTTCAATCCTCATTTTGTCGCCCCCTCAAAGTGGCGCCCTTGGACGCATGTCCCCTGTGCCTCCCTAGCTACGCCTCTGCCGCAAAATCGGTGCAAACAGGCCCAAATTGTTATGCTGTTGTAAAACTGGTTTTCAATCAGTTGTCCACAGCTGTTCATGTTGTCCGATTAGACACGAACTCTGTCTCTGCATTCGAAAGGTTGTACAACAGCAAATATAACACGTATACACGTCTAGCATATTTCTGATGGATGGGACAGAAAACAAATACAACACAAACTGCAAATCATGAGTTATCAGTGCTTAAAAAGCGCTATGCAAACACACAAATACTGTACTCACACATACATATACAAGTGTGGAAATCGACCAATAGACGCGTCAGATTCTTTGCTCTCATGTCAGGATTTTCCCCACTTAAATATTACTCTCGTGAAGGATGTCAGCCGGCAAATAGGATCATAGCGTTGCATCAGCCGCGATAAATATGACTGTAAGAGTGGCATGTGTTAGCGACTGATTTTCTCCCTTAAGGAGTATGCTTGGCTATATATGCGACTAGATATATAAAGCGCTTGGAGCTCCTTCCTATCTTAGCCTCCGATCAATTCCTAACCCGAAGTCTTCGTCTACAGATGTCGATTCCGCTAAAAGGACAATCCCGCTCTCAAAAGTAATCTCTGATACGAGCAGATACTAGAGTGACAATATTTCGCACGCACATAAAATGTCTGATTTCAGATGCGTAAAAACGTAGGCTTACGACACGGCATGGTTGCCTGGTTAGATAACAGATTGGATCCTATTCCATACAACACGGACTAGACACTTCTTCCCTTTCCAATAGCCGACCACTTGGATCCATGCGACCTTCTGTCCCTCCTTCCACTCTACGCAGCCAATATACTCGTCCACCGGAAATGCATAAGAGCTGACGGAAGTAGACGAGCGAGGGAGGGAGGAGTGGTCACAAAGCGGAAGCAGGTTGCAGCGGATTGTCATAACAAGCGCACCTGTCCTCCATAACTCGCCTCTGCCGCTAGATGCGCTTCACTGAACATGCACAACTGGACGCTCGTAACAGTGACTGCTGCCATGACAGAGTTATGGCGACGCAGACAGTGTCCCATTCATCCATCGGTTGCTTCATCCACCGTCTGCCTCTCTCCCTCCCTCCCTCCCTCTCTTTCTCTATCTATCTATCTATCTATCTATCTATCTATCTATCTATCTATCTATCTATCTATCTATCTATCTCCCTCTCTCTGTCTCTCTTTCTCTCTCTCTCTATCTCTCTCTCTGTCTCTCTGTCTCACTCTGTCTCTCTGTCTTTCTGTCTCTCTCTCTCACTCTCTCTCTCTTTGTCTCTATTTCTCTCTCTATCTATCTATCTATCTTTCTCTCTCTCGCTTTCTCACTCTCTCTCTGTATCTCTCTCTCTGTCTCTCTTTCTTTCTCTCTTTCTCTTTCTCTTTCACTATCTCTCTCTCTCTCACTCTCTCTCTCTCTTTGTCTCTCTCTCTCTCTCTCTCTCTCTCTCTCTCTCTCTCTCTCTCTCTCTCTGTCGCTCTCTGTCTATAATTTCGTCTATGCATCTTTTCATCCAAACAATTCCGGTCCGTTCTTCCATCTGTCCCTCCTTCTGTCACTTTTCTGTCCCTTCTTCGGTTCCTTCTTCTGCTCCTCTTTCTTTCCCTTCCCTCCATCCATCCCTCTTTCTGTCCATCCTGCTCTCCCTCCTTCTTCTGTCCATCCTTATGTCCATCTTGCTGTCTCTTATTCTCTCCGACCATTCACATGTCAAGGTGAAGAAGAAATCGATAGCGTTGACAAAGCCATTTATTAGAACTTAGAAAACAAATTTACTCAGCGCATCGCAACTCCTCCATCTTCACAAAGACGACACGCAACTAGATTAGGCGTACGCGCAGGCGCACACGCCATGCCTATTGGCACTTCCGGTGAATCACTCTGACGTCATTATCACCTATACTCTCACGCGCGCATCTCTACGCACACGCATCCACGCCTCACCGATTTTGATTTGTTGGACGTCCTTGACAAACAAATCTCTGGTCTCTTTCCACTTTTCCAAAGTCAATGCAAACGATCGCAGCCGTGTACGAATGTAAAGACATTCGGTCGCCGCAGGTTCATGTAAATATCGATTTTCTATTGTGAGTCCAACTAAAAGCGTGGCCTGCATAAAAGCCTTTCAGTCACATGCACTTAAAAAAATCTGCAGGCCCAACAATGGATCATATTTGGCACCAAATCAAGTCACAATGAAGCCAGCGAACTCTGTGCTGACGTCGCTGCAAAACATCTGTTAATGGGTCTATTCAAAGAGTTAGTCCTGATTAACGACCCTAATGCTGCGCTCACCCTCAAAGTCATACCAAAACATCAACCATCAACGTGGTGAGAGGTGAAACAGTAGAGTATGGACGTGCCTGCTGAGGTTATACCATCAGTGTGGTGAAGACTTTTGTAGGAAAACCTCTAGGAGAGGTCAAGATTGCACCCACGGGTCTTCGACCCATGGACCAGGCAGCAGCCAGGATCTCATGAAGCAGACGACAGAAGTAGTACATGACAGATAACTTTGTAAACGGGGATCAAGGTGGCGTGTATTCGACACATGGACGATGATGATGAATTCAGAAATGGGATATGAACTATTTTTAGTGGGTTTTTTTGGATGTTAAGGTAGAGGCCGTAAAATCTCTAATCATACAATCGAATTCAATCTAAACATTGCTGAAACTAAAGAAATTGATGCAATCTGAAAATTGATGAACATCCTATCTAAGATGTCTCTCACATCTTTTACAAACCCCGCTATATATAATGCCAGCGGTCGTATCCGACTTTCAGCGTGAGAAATATGACGAAAATGAGGCGTAGTCATCGTTGATAGGCGACGTATGCGTGTAAATTATATATATATATATTATATATATATATATCTACAAAAGATCCGGATGAAATGAAATGACTGAAGAGTGAATTCTTATCTTTATAAACGTTTATCTATTTCGACATCGACACCGTGCTATTCATATCATTGGCTTCATCCGATAGCGTCTTAAATGCTTACCTCATGAAACAGTGATAGCGGGTTGTCTTAATTGTAATCAGAAGTCTCGTTGTATAACAGCTCAGAATGTCCTTCTTTGTAGGCGTAACGATCCAACCTGCGTTATTGAATTATCTGTTCAACGACTCGACATGTAATTACGAGACACTGGAGTCCAGATATATACACTGTCCTATTGACCAATGAAGAAACAGAGCAACTCCTAAAGCAAGCATCGACGAATAAAAACACCATGCTCATACCCACTAGCATTAGATACAGCTGATTCCCTGCAGCCTAGCAGTTGAATATAATCATGCAATAGACCTACATGTTTGCAAACGCGTGCATATATGCATAGTGCGACCTACGTTACTTGCTGGAGTAATGTACGAATACGTCTCCCGACGGCATATACAGGCGCATGCAGACCTATGTTACGGAAAAGAATAACGCACGTGAACGTTAAAGCTGCAACTGCGGTTGGACCAAACAGATGAATGTTTGAGGACATTATTTCTTCACAATGTGACTGGCATGTATTTAGAGGCTTTAAAGCAGGAGCGACTCTAGCCCTGCTGACGGGTGAATATCTGTGGCATGCGATGAAGCCAGTGCGTGTAGACAGATAAGAGTCGGACCAATGTTACTTAGCAGATACGATTTCTTATCAAAACTTTTCATCAGAATCCTCATCGTCGTCGTCTTTTTCATCCAAACGAGGGTTTCTTCTACTTCTTCATTTTGCGCTATCTCGACAAATTTCTCGTCAACATCGTCGTCGTCCTCCTCATCATCATCATCGTCATAATTGTTTATCTCCAGTACTTCTTCATTATGTGTTATATCCGAAAATGTATCATCACTGTTATATTCGGTACCATCATCACTGCAGCACATTATCTTCGTTAAGACTAAGATACCCCTGGTCGTCATAAACATCATCATTAAACATCCTTGTCATCATCGTTGTTATCATCATCCTCATCAGTTTTACTATTGAAAACATTCTCCGCTGTCACGTCCACTGTCACCACTCCTCTTTATAGATGTACGTGTTGTGTGAGTGTTCTAGAAATATACATAAATCGACTCCTGTTGGAACACCAAAAACCCAGTTCCAACAGAGCGCCACACAATTTCCTTCGAACCCCAATCCATTCATCCACCAACCTCCCCTTCTAAGAGTCACTTCGTGGCGCCTTTGACTTTAATCACCGGCGAAATGAGACGATTTGTCTTCCTTTGAACTAAATGACCGACTAATTAAACATCTCTCAGTTGATCAATCACATCACATCAGGTGCACGTAGTTATCTTTGTATGCACGTGTATACGAGTACTATATACATGTATGTCTGTATGTTAGTATGTATGTATGTCTGTATGTCTGTATGTATGTATGTATGTATGTGTGTATGTATGTATGTATGCATGTATATATGTATGTATGTATGTATATATGTATGTATGTATGTATGTATGTATGTGTGTATGTGTGTATGTATGTATGTATATATATGTATGTATGTATGTATGTATGTCTGTCTGTCTGTCTGTATGTATGCTTGCATGTATGTCTGTATGTCTGTATGTATGTATGTATGTATGTATGTATGTATGTATGTATGTATGTATGTATGTATGTATGTATGTATGTATGTATGTATGTATGTATGTATGTATGTATGTATGTATGTATGTATGTATGTATGTGTGTATGTATGTATGTATGTACAACTGTACGTGCATACATGTAGGACCTAATAATTATGTAGGTATGTATGCTTGTTTTATATAAACACGTGTATTACTATATATGCATGTATGTGCAAGGTTTCTGGCTGGTTTTGTTTGATTTTAAGCCATATCTCAAATGTACATGTGATTTCGTTAATTCACTTCTACTGCTCATTTATATGGAAGTCTGAATGCATAAATGTCTTGTACGAAGAGTTGGTCTAAGAGTCTGTCGTATTAGACTTGGATGTATATGTATTTATGGGTATATGCATATATGGGTTAATGTATATATGGGTATATGTTTGTATACAGAATATGCATGGATGGCACTTGAATACGGTATACATCTACTGGTGCTTAGAAACTTGGTACTGTTATAGTATACGTGTCGTAAACTTGTCTAATGATACATGTAACAATTTAATATACGTTTCCTATCCTTCTCTAAGGAAGAAAAGAACAGCCCACAAGACCGGTTCCCGTTCATTTTGTCGCAGATCAATTGGCCGCATTTTAAAAAAACCACACTAACACTAACCCTGACCCTAAACGACCCTCACCACGCATACCCTGACCCTAAACGACCCTCACCAGGGGCGTCCTTGTAGGGGGTTCGGAGGCAAATGCCTCCAATTTCCTGTAGAGAACAAATTTGTTGCGTCTAAAGGGGGGAATATCTTACCTTCCTGGCACTTAGGACCGGGGGTTTGTCTCCATTACTCAGAGGGATTGACACCTCTGACCCTCACGACGCATAACCTGACTCCAAACGACCCTCACGACGCATACTCTGACCCTAATCGACCCTCACCACGCATAACCTGACCCTAACCGACCCTCGCGATGCTTAACTTGACCCTAACCGATATGCGACGAAATGAATGCGACGAAGTGATCTGCGACGATATGAACGGTCACCCACAAAATCACCGAATGACCTTCTCACCACAAGATCACACAGGATGATATCGGAATTGACCAAAATGGGGTAAACGTAGTAAAATGGGGTCATTGTCATTGGTGGTGGGTCGATATTCATCAGTTTGTGTTTCAGTTCGCGCAGGATTTCGGATACATTTAGGTCTACATCGAATGGGTTTTCAGAGTTTAATTTCTCCTTAATCTGAGAAGCGGATTTGGAATTCAATCGTCCTGTAGTCCCGTAATTAGTACACAACGCTCTGTACCAGAGAATCTTAAAGAGACGTATATATATATATATATATACGAGACCTGAAAAGTCTTGGGACCCTGATGGAACTTCATCGTCATTGAAGTCCTAAGCAAGATACCCTTGAAATCAACTCACTCCAATCGAATTCCGCGATGTCTATCTTTATTTTAATCTAAAAATGTCTTAGTTGTCAAAAAGACTGGAGGTAGAAAAATTTTACAGATTGCCAAAGTTTGTAAAAATCAAATTTGGTTTTTATGTGGAACATGAACAAATGACGACTCGTAAGACATTCTAATTTTCTGACAGCCAACAGCTTTTCAGTAACTAAGTTGACGGAGTTAGAATAAGACCTAGAATTTAACCCCGACCCAATAAACAACTCTACCCATCCCCCGGGTCCGCGATATTCTAACGACATGTCTAAATCAACTTTTACCTAGTGACATTTTATCTGTCCGTAGACTTGTATTATCTGTGTTAATTAGATCCTTGATAACTTTGATGGATTTCTTCCATTCTTAGCTTGTCTTCTGTCTTTCTCCTCAAGACACAGAGTATGGAAATCGATCAAAGTAATTAAGAGTCTTATTTTTACGCGCATAAATTGCGTGCACACATTTCACGCTCTATTGCTTTGATCGATATCTTTCCTCTATTGCTGTCATAACTTGAAGGACCCTTGTAATAAATTCATGGGTCCCATGCAGTTGGTTGGCAAGGGGATTAGTGTAGGATAACAATAGGGTGGATTAATTAATGGACAGACAGGTGGTTTGTTGGATTACTGGATGGACATGTGGACAAAATGAATTGTTGGTTGATTGATGAAAGGATAGATGAATGGTTGAATTGATACTTGGAAGCATGGATGAATGAACGAATCATTGGTTGGTTGAATCTATGAATTAATAGATTGATGCATGGATTAATATTGACCAATGCATGGATTCTTGGATGGCGGTTTATGCCTGCATATACGGTATCGGCCTACACTCAGTATATTTTATTTATAAATACCATAGACGCTTAATGGTGTCCTAAGATTATTGACCCGTCCTTGCTTCCTTCCTGTTGACTTCTTTTTTAATAATATTGATCTATTGCCGGCTGCTCTTTATGCTTGGTTCTATAAATACAACCCATAGCACATCTTTCACGACATTACACCTCCCCGTAAGGTCACCCCCACATAACATGACCGAACCCTACCTAGATTTTATGCCCTTTGTTAAGAGAACTTTTATTATGGGGATGTAAC
This sequence comes from Bimastos eiseni, assembly GCA_959347315.1. NCBI lineage: Eukaryota > Metazoa > Annelida > Clitellata > Crassiclitellata > Lumbricidae > Bimastos > Bimastos eiseni. The sequence continues at coordinate 9,485,017 of OY365806.1, forward strand.
TCATATGACTTTGTTTGAAATTGATGTAATTATTCTCATCTCTTGTAAGCCATTGTGCGTTTGCTGGTTGTCTTACTTACTTACTTGCCTACGCTTACACCATATGCATTATATATAACATGTAATATTATATGCAAGTTATGACGCAAAAATAATAATATACCAAATCCCATATATAGCACCTATATTATTTAAAAGTAAAATCGGATCCTACGATGACAAATGACAGAAAAACCTGATAAGAAATAAATCAGAGCATAGAAAATGTGTAATTGATGCATCTTATCAGACTTTCATATTATACCTGCATATCACAAGAGACGATCTAAATTTTTTGCACTCTACAAGTTGCCCACAATGCTCACTTGCTCAGTAAAGGTCTGAATGGTCGAAGACCGATTATTAATGATACGCCTGTGTGTATCTATCTTGAAGGGGCGCTTTATCAAGTATTTTTGATTGATTTGATTGATTATTTGGTGTCCGCTCGATAATCCGAAGGTACGATAGTTCGAAAGTCCGATGATTCTATACTCCGAAGCTGGATTAATTAATGAAAAGAACGATGTAAAACTGGAAGTTCGATTGTTATGAAAAGAATCGTGCCTAAATGGAAGCTAGGTGAAAGAAAAGAATGATGCAATCCAGCTTAGATGGAAATATAATTCTTTTCATGAATCCAGCTACCATTAAAACCGCAATCTTATCACCTATCTACCGGACGTCATGCAATCTTCGGACTATCGAACCTTCGGATTATCGAACCTTCGGATTATCGAACCTTCGGACTATAGACATCGATCATTTGCCATGTGCAAAATGCGTAAATCAAATTCCTAATCTGTGCAATAGTATAGAACTATGCATACAACATAAGTTTACATAGAATTTCAAAACTCGTGTGGTATATTGCATAAAGAGCAATTTTCGAAAGAAATGTAAGCTGCCTTTTCATCACATATCGTGACTTTTTGTTGCAACGGTTTTCATGGACACAGATAATGCAGGCGATGAATTGAGAGTAAACGCACGCAACAAGTATCGTGTGACGAGATTTATTGGCTTAAATATCATATAAGAAGCAGTTGGTCATTATCTCGCTGCTACACAGATCCAAGTCGTCATCTTTGGTCGACTCGTTTGATGCACCGCGGCTTATGAGACTAACCGTCTCTATGGTAACGTATGGTTACGCCGATATTTTTATTATGAAGGTCTTAGCATCGACACGTGATCGACCAGTGACGTCAGAATTTGAAAGCTGTTTATGTCGAAAAATAAAACAAGAGGTTAGACACGAATGCAGTTAGTCAACTGTCTGTCGCTAGACTGTGGTCATTTAGCACAAGGTCCATTCGATCAATTCAACACCATCCAACGACCCGATATGTTCTTATTTCGTGAAGGGAAATATTAGCAAATGGACAGAGCTTTACAGCGCAGATTGTGGCTGTGTAAACTGTAAATGTGAAGCAATTTATTCCAAATCATTGATAACATTTATTCCAAATCAACAGTAAACCCAATATTCTATGCTCCAAAGTACAGTGTTCCCGTGCAATCCCACAAACACAACTATACAGACATACACACATCACATTGGCACAAACACACGAACAAAAACACAAGCAATCAGGGAGACAGGCGCTTACACAGGCAGACACGCGCAAGCGCATAAAAGAAGGCACACAAACATAAAGACAGGCAAGCAGACGGATAAACAAGTACCGAGACAGAAATTGTCATGTGCACAACGACATTTGTGCTGATGGCTTATTATAATTATATACATAGGAGACCACCTAGCAAGAGTTAATTATGAGGCCATTGCAATCCTGCAAACTTTCATTACCTGAACATCTCTTCATGAGTCGTTGGAAGCGATCAAATTCTGTTGGAGTCATCTTCATAATTCAGCTGCGTTGCAGGAGTTGATATTATTCCAGATAAAGGTCCACATTTTCACATATTGTGCACACAGTAACATGCTGTCGTAAACATTTCCGCCTGAAACTCCAAACCCCGCACGCGACAATGGACCACCTGTAGGAGCCTGTATGAGTTTGGTCAATTAATTGGTCAGAATCCGATTAGACCAGCGTTGCTCTCCAAATCGCTTTCCACTGTTTATCTGTACACTGTCTCCTTGGATTCGACCTTTGGGGTGTGGTCTCTTGCCAAATAATCCGGCTCTTGCAGCTTCGATATTATACATCGCCGGTGAAATAAGTTGGTTTAATTTACACAATCTTTATGTAATGCTAAGATATGGGAATTTTTCACATTGTATCCATGTAATATTTTAGTTGTTTGTATCGTATTGTATTGCATTTTATTGTGATTCGTTGTATGCAAATATAAATTCAAACATTGCATTGTACTGTTTATCAATTCATATAGCACCTGAAGTCTAGAAGGCTATAGACAGGACGCTCATTAGTTGCATATCAAATCACACAGGAAATTCTTGATTATATGAGCCTCTGAATAATAATCTCGGTTTAAGCAGATGCGATATGTGACAAGATGTCTGCTATATCCGCTAAACGGAAACGAACAAAATAAAAAGATTATTTAAACCCTAATTAGGCCCCAAGTCAGCATGAAATTTAGCGAATCACGATTGATTGACTCTAAATGTAAGCGTTCCGTCTTCGGCAACCTTTGGCACTGAATAGACGCATATTGATTGATTGATTGATTGATTAATGGCTTGGTTCATATCCAATTCAGCTAAAATTCTATAACTCCGAAAACTTTTCATCACTATTGTTATCTCCGACATAATCACCAACGCATCATCATCGCAGTCACTTCATACCTAAGGCAGCCCAAGTTGTAGTTTAAAAATCTTCTTCATCAAACCTTTTCTTAAATTTGGTTCATATAGAAACATTGCATACCTTTAAGCTTTTTTTTTACAATATATGTAATTTTGAATATATTTTAAATGTCGCCTAAGATCTATATTTTGATTATACTTAGAGACAGGAATACATTCTGAATTAGAAATCGGACTCACAGCCTTTACATTGATATTCATAACCACTGCATTCCTCCGATGTTACCGTTAGCAAAACCTCTGAGAAATCTTTTCTTCCCGTCTATTCTTTCTCTGCCGTCAGTGGTGGCGTAATTCAAATTATGTAGCGCTTAAACATGCACAATGTCTACGAGTCGATGGCGCTGCAGAATCAAGACCTGTCCACAGTAGCTGTTGATGGAAAACGGACGAAGAGATGTTTGGTTCTGAGTCTTACACTGGCTACAGATGCAAACGATCGAACGAAATTAGTGCAGAGGTCAAACTTCGCTCTTACATGTAACTCCTTCGAGATGTGAAGACTCGAATCGTGTGATATCGGATAGATTTACAGGGAAAGACTTACAGGTATGCACACCGTCAGGGAAGCGAAAGTACAGACAGATGAAGACATCTACTGAGAAGTCCTTGTGACTGCATTAACGCCTCCGCTCTCTGTCCCTCCCAGCCTGCCTGTCTGCCTGACTGTGTCTCTGCCGTCGGAACCAATGAAGTCCATCACGACACGTACAGCGCTATGCCAGCTGTCGAAGACTGCTGCGTAGCGGATGCGGTCAAGACTCTCTCGACTGACCTTCATTGACCAGCTGATGGAACTGACCCAAGACGTCAGAACAACAATCGAAGCAGAGCAATCGAAGCAGACAACCTGTTCGCATTCAGTGACGCAATGAATGAGAGAGGTAGAGGAAGAGAGAGATATATATATATATTTATAGGGGCAGTGGTAAGGGCAAACAGGGGCAGAGAGAACAGGACGAAAGCAGAGACATAAGACAGCCAAGGCACATATAGACAGAAAGACATACATGTATGAGCAAGCGTTGGCCTACAGAGAGATGAAGACGTTAGATTAAAGATTGGAGTGTTGAGTGGAAAGGATGGATTGAGATGGCACATTGGTAGAGGAAGATGGAAGAGGAAGAGGAGGAGGAGAGAGGAGGATGAGAAGAGGAGGAAGAGGAGGAGGAAGAGGAGGAGGAGAGAGGAGGATGAGGAAGAGGAGGAAGAGGAGGAGGAAGAGGAGGAGGAGAGAGGAGGAGGAGAAGAGGAGGAAGAGGAGGAGGAAGAGGAGGAGGAAGAGGAGGAGGAGAGAGGAGGAGGAGAAGAGGAGGAAGAGGAGGAGGAGAAGAGGAGGAGGAGAGAGGAGAATGAGGAAGAGGAGGAAGAGGAGGAGGAAGAGGAGGAGGAGAGCTATGAGAAAGACCAGAGATAAATTGCAAGAGACAAACAGAGAACAGATTGAAGCAGAGACGGATACAAAAGACATACCAGCCGGCAGATGGACACATCCATCCAATGTTAGAGATAGAAGACATGTAGGTGGCTGCATGGAAGGAAGGTGTGGAATGGAATATGTGAGATGATGCTGAAGAGGAGGGAGGAAAGAGTAGAACAGAAACCGAATTGCCGAGGACTTTGACCCCAGGTCTCAGCTACAAGGGCGTTCTTAAGATTCTTAGAAATTCTCATCAGCTGACCCACTGCTTCTAATTTGACAAGTCGGAATATGTAATGGAAGGAAGCGGAGGAGGAGTATGGGCACATGATGTGTGGAAGAGCGCTTGTCTACATGTATTCGTTTGGTGGCGCCTAATAATCCATGTTTACTCCGTCATAATAATACACTCAAGTCATGCCTAAACAAGCAGAGGTCAGAAACGCTTAAGGGCAAAAGGCGACAAAGATGATCGAAGGGAGAAAATCATTCCATATATTATATACAACCCCATCCAGTATATACGTTATATATAGCTATATTTAAACAAGCGATGGATATGTTGATGTAAATATACATAGATTTATATAAAGTCTATCTGGATTTTTACAGCGCGTTTCATGGCCTGTCAAAAACAATCAACACAGTTGTTGCTTCATGGATCTAAACAGGTGCGTCTAGCACAGAGTTGTCCACAGGTCTCTAGTCGACCCGCGATTCAGGCAGGGCCGGGTCGGGTCACGAATATCTGTAGATTAGGTGGGTCGGGTCACAATCGTGGCCGGTCGGATGGGGTCAGGTCCCAAACCCGGACCCATTTCGACCCTTCAATTTTTTCCAGAGCATAATTTTCAACTCGGTGCTAGTCATAATGTTAAACAATTGCAGTCGAATAAATTGAATATGGCGAAGGAATTAGCGCAAAAACGAAGGCAACACCGAATTTGCTCCTTTTTACACCGAACTCGGCTCAAGCTGTCGTATGGAATAATCTCTCTTGAATTTACGAGAAAACAAAAGGTCAGCGGATTTATTAAAAGCATGTGGTTTAGTTGAGGATGCAACGCTGGGACATGCGGACCGGACTCTTACGTACCCAATAATATCCGGAATTCCTGCGCACATATTTGTGGAGAAAATAAGTTTAAACCGAAAAATTGGAATAAACGAAGTGTATCTTCCCTGTTACGTCCTCACAAATAAATATATTATATATATTTATTTATATATATATCATATATATATTATATAGGCTCAATTTATGAGCATCATCTATGGCGGTCTGACTGTGCTGCGTTTTTACGACATTAGAATTTGACGATAAATAATATTTACGAAATTAGCACTAAAGGCGGTTCGAGTCGGACTGGGTCTGGCTTTGTATGTAATGGGTCGGTTCGGGTCGGTTCAGATATTTGGCTTCAGAAGTTGGGTCGGGTCGGTTCCATTTTAAATGGATCGGGTTAGGTCGGGTCATGATAATTGGACCCATGGACAACTCTGGTCTAGCATCGGTGACGACTGAAATCGACTTGGAATGAAAGGTAGACTATGTCCTATGTTTACTAAAAAAGAAAGACTTTTCTAAAAGAACAAACCATTGTAACGTACAGATGCACAATGCACACTAATATCTGTATTATACAATTTGCATAAATTCATACAACATGTATATATATATATCTGCATTCATTATCACCTATAAATATCTGTTCTTTACTTATTTGCATATTCATGTTTGCATGGGAGCGTGTTGTAAATACTAATATAGACACTGAAATATCATATTGCCTGATTCTGAGAGACGGGAGCGTCCCAAAAGAGTGCCAGCGGTACAACTACAGAGATCTCATTTGCTCTGCTTATGCATATATACATATACATGTATATACATATACATGTATATACATATACATGTATATACAGCTTTATTCACGTATGCATTTATCCATGTTTATTTTTTTAATATAGATACAGCTGTAGATAGTTCATTCGCTCCGTATATGCATATCAATATTTATAAATATAAATACATACATATATATATGTATTTATATATATGTATGTATATGTGTATATATATATATATGTATTTATATATATATTGATATACATATACGTATATGCATATATGCATATATGCATATCAATATATATAAATATAAATACATATATATATATATATATATACACATATACATACATATATATAAATACATATAAATACATATATATATATACACATATACATACATATATATAAATACATATAAATACATATATATATATACACATATACATACATATATATAAATACATATAAATACATATATATATATATATATGTATTTATATTTATATATATTGAAATGCATATACGGAGAGAATGAGCTATTATATATATATATATATATTATATACAGCTATTATATATATATATATAATAGCTGTATAAACGTGCATTGCGTTCGATATATTTGCCACGTTCATGTGTATATTTGTGTATAAAGAGACATAGATATATTGAAGATATATTGAAGATATATTGAAGATATATTGAAGATATATTGAAGATATATTGAAGATATATTGAAGATATATTGAAGATATATTGAAGATATATTGAAGATATATTGAAGATATATTGAAGATATATTGAAGATATATTGAAGGCGTCAATCGAAAGAAATCAGTTCTGCATTAATGGTATCATGCAGTGACTTGTATAGGAAGCGATTCGGGCAAGTGACCAGAGCGTTGCAGACGTTACAGTCTATGGGTGAGGCAGCACCAGCAGCAGCAGCAGCTCCCTTAAACAGATGATGAACAACGACGCCGAGCCAGACAACAGGTGCGTCTCCTCCTCATAGGACAAATTCAACCAAGGCACAACGTTTGCGACTTGTCGGATACGATAAATGATTGATAAGCAAGTTAGTGTACGACAGCGTCGATGACTTGCTCTGATGTAATGTATGTATTCGAGCATTTATATAGCTCCCCTCCAAGTAAATATGTTGTGACACATAGACTGATACCGACTCCGCAGTAGATTCTTAGTTCTCCAGTCCGTACCCACAACGATTGATGCCTTGTGGTTGGATGGTTAGATCTATACGATGTAAGTGGCTCTTCTGCTTTTGTCTTAGGAAGGGAGGACACTTATATTGTTGGTCTCTTAAAATGGATACTGCGCTGCAGGAGGCGCCTCTCTTTGCAACAACAATACAACGTGAAGTAATTACCTCGTCAACGAATTCATTCATGACTAGAGTCATGAATATATGAATGGGTGGCTGTGCGAATCGATGAATGCATAGCTGAATGGATGAATGGATGGATGGTATAATGTCGCGATTAATAAACAGTTGAGCGAATGAATGATAGAATCACAAACCGACTTCACTCGGCGCTTGTGAATAAGCTGGTGCGCAACGCTTGCCCGTATTTCAGAGCAGCGCTTTAAACATTTGCGACTTACGATTACTATGAATCGCGAAACTCGAGAATTTAGAGTTTTTTAGATGTTTCTAAAAGAGGAATGGAAATTAAAGACTGCCGCTCACGCAGCACAGCGTTTACTGAACTGACATAAAAAATTGGGGTGGCTCAACCCATGGCAATGCGCATGCATAGGGCGTACGAAGGGAGTTTTGCAACGTCAGATTCAGTTCATCTTTAACTGCATTGTCTGAGTTGTCATCTAAATTCTCGCTGGTTCAAACTACATGTGAGCGACACTGCACTGGCTTCCAGTAAAAGGATCGACTAACATTCCATATCATTGGCTGATAGCATCGATGATCAGTTCGACTCCTGCATACATACGTGTACATTTAGGAAGTAGTTGACGCATACTTACATACATATATACATACATACATACATACATACATACATACATACATATATACATGCATACATGCATACATACATACATACATGCATACATGCAAACATACATGCATACATGCACACATGCATACACACATACATACATACATACATACATGCAAAAATGCATACATACATACATACATGCATACATACATACATGCATACATACATGCATACATGCATACACACATACATACATACATACATACATGCAAACATGCATACATACATACATACATGCATACATACATACGTACATACATACATACATACATATATACATACATACATGCATACATGCATACACACATACATACACACATACATACACACATACATACATACATGCAAAAATGCATACATACATACATACATACATGCATACATACCTACGTACATACATACATGCATACAAACATACAAACATACATACATACATACATACATACATACATACATACATACATACATGCATACATGCATACACATATACATACATACATGCATACACACATACATACATACATACATACATACATGCAAAAATGCATACATACATACATATATGCATACATACCTACGTACATACATACATACATACATACATGCATACAAACATACATACATACATACATACATACATACCTGCATACATGCATACACACATACATACATACATGCATACATGCATACATACATACATGCATACATGCATGCATACATACATACATACAAGTATACATGGCACAAACATATATACATACAGCACAATCATCTAACTAGATACATACAAAATATATTCAAATAAAGACATAGCCTACATAATCAATTCTTTTCGGATTGTGACCCTGTTCTCAACGGTTGGTCCCTCCACCTGGAATGAATTCCAAGTCACTCTCCGTTCACCCCTCGTCTCCCCTCCCCTCCCAAAATAATCTCTTCTCTTTTTATTAACTATAAAAGACATTTATTTTGGCCGTGGCTGGTAGCATCTCTGAGTGGACTCTCTTGAAAAGGAGCAATATAAGTTCTCTACGTCAGTGTTTCCCAAACTTATTGGTCTTGGGACCCACTTCCGAAAATCTTTGAATGCTCGCGACCCACCTCACAAAGGCGAACAATATTGTGTTAAAATTTAATTAGCATTTAAACGTCAAATTTCAATGCATGCATTGAATATTATATGCTCGATACAATGATGTCACTCTAAACTAGACTCTACTCATTGGAGTGTACTGTAGTGACAATACAACAAAAAAGGCCAAGAGAACAATTTGTCATTTTGTTTTTCTGAATTTATTGGAACTATTTTAAAGCGAACCTGAAGCATGGCGACCCACTTGACAAGACACCACGACCCACTTTTGGGTCGCGACCCATAGTTTGGGAATCACTGCTCTACGTGAATGAATACATACGGGTTACATTATAACGTTAGTTAATGGTGTCGTTGTTACAAGGTACAAACTGTGCGCGAAGTAAAATCCTCAATATTATTTGTTGCTTATTTCAATTTATGCCACATTACCTATATCTGCACGAATTCATAAACGCAGCTACATCTAGATACGTGTATATTAATAAACATGTAATACGTTGCATGTTATTTCATAATCAGAAAAAAGGTCCAGAAAAGAGACTCTGATATCAGACAAAATAAATTCAGAAAGACTGACACACAGAGACCCAAAAATGGACTGATATAGAGGCAGATGCCGCCTGAGCAACACACACACACAAAGAGAGAGACAGACAGAGACAGATACAGGCAGAGACAGAGACAAGCAGAGACAGACAGGGACAGATACAGAGACGGACAGAGACGATACAGAGACAGACAGATATAGAGAGAAAGGAAGAAAGAGAAAGAGAGACGGAAACAGAAAGAGAGAGAGGAGAGCGAGAGAGAAAGACAAGTCACCCCAAGGAAGGACAGATAACAGAGTAGGAGGTAGACACGGAAGCACACAGAGACGGGATTTACAGAACGATAGACAGACCCACCCAGAGAAAGACATAGGGCCCTACAGGTTTTTAAAACCTAGAGTAAAAAGTTATACTAGAATGAACGGTCAACAACGTATCAAGTAACAGGAGTTCAGCATTCTATTATTTCGCGGTCGACTACATTTCTTCATCAAAAATATGCTATTAATTAACCTGCCTACGAACCGTAACGTGACCCGAATTTCCTGAGCTATCGGATTTCAATCGGGTTCCACTCCGAGAATTCCATTTCTCACGAGAAGAATTCATCGTTTGACAATGGCTTGTGCATTATTTTAACTGCGCTATAGAAACTATTAACATTGGATCATGCTAGATATCGAGCTCTCAGAAACAATGAGTGTCTGCAGTCGTGCAATGAGTATTTTATTACAAATGCGCTATATAAACCATTATCGTTAGAATTCGCTTGATATCGACTTGTAGAGACTGTGATCATCGCTATTCAGTCTCGAAGCCACGTGGTCGAGATATAGAGTGGGTGCGTGTGTTTGTGAGTGAGGGGGTGAGCGAGCTAGAAAGTGAATGTATGCGGAGAGAGAGAGATACAGAGAGAGACAAACAAACAGAGACAAAGACACAGACAGAAACAGACACAAAGATAGACAGACAGACATGTAGAGCGATAAACTGATACGGAGAAAGAGAGACAGAGATAGAGACAGGTACAGAAAGACAAACAGAGACATAGAGACAGACTGAGAGAGTGTGTATCTAAGCAACTCCTTTTGAAGTGAATACGAAGTTCTGATTTAAAAAAAAAATAACATGAATTTATACAAAACGGCTGTTTGGCAAAACATTCAGAGGCTGGAGATGACAGCAGTGTATCGCCTCTGTACTCATTTTATAATTGAGTTCACTATGGGGAATCAAATTAGTAGTAGCAGTTGTAGAAGTGGAAGCGGTGAAAGTGGAAGTAGTAGTCGAAGTAGTGGAAGTAGCGATACTAGTAGACGTACGCAATGACTAGGCGTCGCTATCAAACGAAGCACCATCCATCAAATGATGGTCTGGAGTAATCGTCGATCGAGAGTGAAGAGTTCGCTCAAGTTTCCACACACAGTAACCATCTCAAAGAGACTGCGCGAACTATCGAAGCAATCGCATACAGTTAATCAATAAGTAGGCGTGTTCTTTTTGAGCGCAAACGCTTAACATATCACGTTATAAAGAATATTATCGGCAAGGAAAGCAAGAGACGATGACTATATGAATATAGAAGAACAACATGAAATGAATTAGGAAACAGACGTCTTACAGTCTTACTGTAAGGCATCACTGTAAGCTCCTGAATAGTAACCTTGAAGGATCGCTATATAAATTTTTGCAATGAATGAATCATGCATGTAGCCAAGTAACTGCGAATAAAATCAAGGGAGAACACGGAGACGAGATATAGTCGGCGCAGTTCGTAACCAGTGAATTTGTCATTGATGCGTGGAGGAGGGTGTGGCAACGATTATGCAAGATTTTTCGAAAGAGGTCTTGCTAAGTGATATAACAACTGAGTTTTTCATAGGTGGAGACATATTTGAGTAGGAAGCAAAGACGAACCTACACTGTGACTTGCAATATCCTTTTTGTACCAAAACAATTTCTATTTACAATATCTTTCTGTAAAAACACAGTCTCTCATACTAGCTTTCTGTACAGAAAGAGTGTCTTACGTTATCTAACTATCCTTTTACGGAAACATTCTACTTTTGGATAACAATACAAGACAATGCGTTGGTACAGCGACTGTTAATTATTTAAACTTCTTTGCTGTTTCCATTCCGTTTGGTCTCAGTTATAGTGTTATCATCATCATCATCATCATCATCATCATCACCATCATCATCATCATCATCATCATCATCATCATCATCATCATCATCGTCATCGTCATCCTCATCCTCATCCTCGTCGTCACAGTTTTCATCACCTCGACGTCAATCAGTCCTGTTCTTTGTCGCACATCGCCCTTTGAACAAGCCGACACAACAGTCGCTCACTCACCTGTGATATTTGGCGACAGGAAAGGCCGACATCCGGGTCTCTCCAGAGCCCCGTTCAACTTAAAAACATCCGTTCGTAAAATTTGATAGATCGGTTGGAGCTGGAATGAAGTAAAAGAGACGGCTGCTACAACAGCGGACCATGGTTCCGCCGATGGGAGACCATCAGCGGCAGCAGAGGAGGGTCCATCGTCGGTCGGCAAGTCGAGCGGGCGGTCGGCGGGCGCGCATGCAGCGGACTATAGCCTTTTCATCGAGATCTATCGACGTGTGGCAGGCTGTCCCTAGATAGATGTCGCCTCGATTGCAGTCCACCTCTCATCGAGATACGATATATACTCCTCAAAGCTATGGACCCATGCATACACACACCCACACGCACACGAACTACACACATGCCTTCACACATACGTACGCCTACACACGTACCTACACATATCACAACACTCACATATGACTAAACACACATGCATACACTCACAATAACATATACAATAAGCATACATATACAGATGCATATATGTATAATATTAAGTATGTGCTTGTTTATATAAGGAAGTTTGCGTGTATGAAAGAAAGAAAGAAAGAAAGGGAGGGAGAGAGAGAGAGAGAGAGAGAGAGAAAAAAAAAGAGAGAGAGAGAGAGAGAGAAAGAGAGAGAGACAGAGACAGAGACAGAGACAGAGAGTGAGAGAGAGTGTGAGAGAGAGACAGACAGAGACAGACAGAGACAGACAGAGACAGAGACAGAGACAGATAGATAGATAGATAGAGACAGAGACAGAGAGACACAGAGAGACAGAGACAGAGAGAGACAGAGACAGAGAGAGAGACAGAGATGAAAGAGAAGAAAGAAACAACAAACGAGACAAAGAAAAATTAAAATGAAGTAAAATTAAGCAAAGTAAATAAAACTAAATAATAGAAAGAAAATAGAAAGAAGAAAGGTAGCGAACGAATGAGCGAACGAAGAAGTAAGGAAGGCAAGAGGAAGGAAGGAAGACAGAAGAAGGTGGAAAATACTGCATATCAGTTGCTAGAGTTGGAATTGGTCAGCATCGAGTGATGTAAAGCAGACAGTTAGTTGCATTCTACAACAAAAAAGAGACGACGTCATTAAGAGAAAAACTGAGGCAGACAGACAGAGCGACCTAACCAGAGAAAGAGAAAAACTGGCGACGACAGTTGCCGAGAAAAGATTTTATGGCGCGTGAAGCATCGGAGGAGACGGAGATTGATCGATGGATATTTACACTAATATTCAGACTGGAGATCTGTTGGAGACGGCGAGGGATGTGAAGGGGGCTGACCGCGTCCCCATTGCCTCAAAGTCGTCACTAAGCCTACCCCCATTGCTCGGTTCCAAGAAAACCGTCCAAGATGTCAATCGCGTCTGTAGGCGTCATTCTGACTAAGTTAGGGAATAAATCTTCCTGAATTATAATTTCTTTATCCTTTAGTCTTTTGTAGAAAATTAACCCTTCTCGACCGGCGTTGTTTAACCCCGCAAAGGGACGTTACGCATACCCTCCGGAAATGGCCTACTTAACCAATCATCTGTGGTGTACTAACTTCTAAGTACCAACCTTCTCACAGAGTTTTATTCTAATCGCCTGGAAAAAATTAATTTTCTTCTCTTATATTTTCATCATCTCGTCGAACTGGTTCTCTGCCTACAGAAGAACGGGCGTCCTAATGATTCAAACGTAGAATTCAGAAAGGTAGATTCAGAATTGGGTGGGGAATTGTGGTTTGTGTCGCCAAACATTTTAAGAACTTCTTTAAAGTTTAGACGACTGTTGCCATATCTTAGAGTGATTGTCCGATTACTTTTCCATGCAGTGCATTTCTTTAGATATCTTCGTAACTGACACAATCCAACCCTCTTCTCAGCAACCTATCCAAACTTACAGACCATCCAGAAATCAAAGTTTGCCTACTGTTGTAGCAGTGCTGTCTTTGCGTCAGACACCAGAGATTACCTGAACGGTCTAAGTGAATAAAAAAACTCCCCTTTCCTCTGTTATAGTAATTTATTTTAAATAATGGTTTATGTCTGCAAACGAGATAAAAACGATCCTTTTTAACCGCGTCAAAGAGAACTACACCCTATTTACCGACATTTATTTTGTAAGCGTCAGTGAGTCTCAAGCGACGAAGACTTGATGGCCAAGCACATGTGAACAGACGTCCTAATATGATGATGATGAGATGTCCTGTAGGACACCTGTTAGCGTCCAGCAACGTGCCATATCAACTCCTGTGATCAGTTTGCCTGCCTATTGCAACCGGTTTTCTGCACGGTGTCCCGGTCGATCGGTCGTTGCTCCCCTGGGTCCATCGAGCACAACGTGTAGTCCGTTATGCCTGACTCAATGTTAAGGTTGGGATCTGACATGGGATGGACGATCTAAGCCAGTGATGAATCAGCGTCACGAGTGGTTGGATTCGAAGTCGATGCGTAGCAGTGCAAATGGTGCCTCTGCCTGAGCATCAACCTCCTCAGCATCGATCTCCTCAGTATCAACCTCCTCAGTATCAACCTCCTCAGCATCAACCTCCTCAGCATCGATCTCCTCAGTATCAACCTCCTCAGCATCAACCTCCTCAGCTTCTGCAGCCGTCGATTCGTATTCGTTTCTTTCCTGGTCCGATTACATCTGTCGATGTAACTATTATCTCCCGCTTCTCCATCCGCCATTACGCGCATATCAACTCCCTTTGTTCTCCCACTGGTATCCTCCTCCTCTTCTTCCTATTCCTCCTCCTCCTCCTCTTTCCTCACTCTCTCTGTCCTCCTGCACCCGTCCTGCTGTTTATTCCTATATTCATTCCTCCTCCATCGCATGGTTCGTCTTGTATTCCTCTTCGACCTTTCATCTATCGTCCGTTTCTTCTTCCCGATCCTGCTCTCATTGTTCGACGTCTTATACATGCCTCATCATACGACTCCAATTCTTTCTCCAATTCTTGTCGTTCCTACGGTTCTCTCCTCCTCCTCCTCCTTCTCACTCCAATCTCTCTTCTCTATGCATCTTGTCTTTCTTCCGACAGTCTATATATATATATATATTATATATATATATATATATATGCTCATATATTAGACAAGATGACAAATCGCAGCAGGTAGCGATGAGAGCGAAAAAATTCATAACACGATGCGACAAAAGGCAATTTCCTTCTGATCTTATAATTTTCTTCTTATTCACAATAGGTGTCCTTCGCGTCTTTATTATAGTCACCCTTTTCCTCTTCATCTTCATGGTATATCTTCTTTACAACTTCGTCTTAATAGCCATCATTCCCGTCTTATAGTCAATCTTTACCTCTTCATCTTCATAATAATTTTATATATTCTTTACCCTGTGGTCTTGCTGCTGCTGCTACAAGCTGTTCCTTCTCTTGAACCTCAAACGCCCACTTGCAATACCCCCTTATCATATCATTAGCATCATCATCATTAGCATCATCGCCATTCTTGCTTCTCATTGCACGAGCGGCTGTCATCCACCCACGCACCACCTGTGGCTTAACTCCGCACCTGTCGTATTAGATTCGAGCAAATGACATGAACGTAAACAACAGCTTAAAACCAAAATCAAACTCCTTCACAAATTATATACATGTAGGTACATGGGAGTGAAAAAGAGCCATTTCAATTAGGCCTCTTGAATAAACCTCCTCTAAGCGATAAATGTCAGTACATCCTATGAGCGAATTTATCAGAAATATTATATCGGATTTGTCGACCTCAGTAATTGATTGAGCTGTTGGCAAAACGCGTTTCGAGATTCAAAATAATGACGGGTATAAAATAGGTTTGTGCGAGTACTGGTGGGAGAAATTGCGCTATGGCATGGAGAATCATCTGATGCGGATCATTCTTCGCCTTCCCTCTGGCTGCTGAAATCCGTCAGTGCATTGGTGCGTTTCCATGCGGATAAAAGCCAGAAAGCGCTTGCCTGAGAGGAGTTGGTTTCAAAATGGCTGGTAAAGAGTGGCAGCTGGAAAAATGTAAGATGAGCCAACGTAGGAAAGAGGAGGTAAGAGCAATGGCTCTTAAAATGTTGAGTAGCATGAGTTTGGATAAATTGAAGAAGGTCAAACAATTCTCATCCTAATTGAGCGTATACATCCTGAGGTCTAAGCATCAACCTACTGAAGTGCTGGCACGATCACAACGGTCCAATGATTCACCCTCTCTACTGACGACGATCCTCATTACCAGAAACCGGCAAGAAGGAAAGACTGGACAAACACAGGAAATTCACTTAAACCTAATTCCGATGACGTCACCCGTTGAGCCTTGTTACCGTGTAAATGTATGTAAGCCTACAGTTGTACACTGCCCGGCTTAGGATTTTGCAGGCCATGTGCATAGTGCACTGTAGGGCGCGAATCAAATAACTATTGTTTAGGGTCTATCTGAAAAAATCAGAATGCTGGATTCGCATCAAATTTGACAAACATACGTTAGCCGATATACAGTGTGTGTGTTTAAAATAATGAACCAAAAATCCATGAAAATATAAAAAGTACCAAAAAAATAACGAACAGCATCTACATATAGGCCTACAAGCCAACTCGCGTATAATGTAATCCCACGCTGTGTATAAGCCGACCCCAAATGCTCGATCCTCGAAATTCAAAAAATCTACGACGCGCAAATAAGTCAATGAGTGTCTTTATGTAGGTTTATAGTCGACATCTGGATATTTCATGGCTTGTTTAAACACCCACTTAAGTTAAAGAAAGTATCGGTCAGATTATAAGGTACATTCGCGTATATTATTCATATTCAAGAAATTATGCGTCACAAATCAAATAGCTTCTATTATTAAGGCCTCTAAGTCAAGTATTAGTAGGCTGCGCAATTTCCGTAGTTGAAATAGAGCAACCTAAGCAACAACGTCACTGCCGAGGAGTACTCACTGCAATTTATAGATCTCTGTTTACAGCTGTGAGATCGTGGCGGAAGTTTGAGATACAAGGATTCTCGCAAGGATTCTGGGATATATTGGACGTTAAAATGTCATAGCGCCAAAACATTTTGTGAAATTTTTCTATTGGCGCCATTTGACTTTCATTTTATAGACAAATTAGAATATTAAATCGAGACAATATTATTATTATTATTATTATTATTATTATTATTATTATTATAAAAATAATAATTGTGATTTGATTTCATTTATTTAATGGTGATGTCGTCCGGAGTAGCCCTGCTCGTTGGACTCCTGAGCAGCGAAAGTTCCCTTGAAAGCAACTGCGTTGTAGCGTTGAATAATCATCGAGATGCGCTGGTAGAGAAAAGTCGTCTCCCTCTGCTCCCCAGTGACGGCGCTCAGTCTGTGTTCCAGTTCTGAAAGGAAGCTTTGGCCTTCGGAATTGATGGGGCCAAAGGTTTCGAATGCCACCGGTGTGAAGACGTACGTGGAGGCTAGCTCGGCATATTTCTGAGTTTTGAGGTTCGCCGCCCTCTCGGCCGCAGCGCCCGCTCTTTGTGATGTTTCTGGCAGATACGACGTTGCCATTGTATCTGAGACTGTCGCGTCCCATATCAAACACCACCCCGCCCGCCATGGTATATGAGTGAGACCGTCTGGTCTTTTACCATCAGATCGGGTCAATCCCACCGGCTCTTTGACAGTGGGGATCCCTGCACGGATTAAACTTCTACAAATAAGGTCGTTCAGGGCCGCGTGTCTGGGCCAGCGTCCCAGGCCCAGGCCACATGAGAGACCGTGATATCCGTTTCTCTCGACCAGGGCACCGCATGGGCAGTAATGAGGTAAACAGACAGGTAACCCCAGTCTGTAACCCACCGCCAACCTCAGGGACTCATCGTCAAGTCTCAGCCCGCAGTTTGTAATCGGTAGGGCTAAGAGCCAGTCGCCTGCGTGTGGGGCTGCCACTGCTCTAAGACGTGCCTGATTCTGGGAATCAGGCATTCTGGAGGCGAGGTCTGCCACACCGAGCTCGATCATAGGGTCGTCCCATCTCGATTGTTTGTGAGCCCAAGCTTCTTCCGGCTCTGGTACTCCGCTGGTTTCCCTCCATTTGGCCTGAAGGATCTCCAGGGCAGGGTCCTTTTTAGGCTTTCCTCGCAGAATCCTTGTCTGGATTATTATTATTATTATTATTATTATTATTATTATTATTATTATTATTATTATTAAGGTATCCTGTTCATGTTAATTTTCTGTCACATCTTCGCCCCCTCCCCTATGGCTCTGATATGTAGCCTACATGTGCATGTAAGTGCAAGTTTAAATTCTGTTAGATATCACAGCGCTTCATAAGCTGCGTAAAAGAGCAGCATTCAAAAGTAGGTCTTCAGATAATGAAAAATCGCACAATTGCATTGGCCACAGAATAATCTCTTGTTAGGTCTTCTAGATTTATAATCATTAATTAACCATCAGCTCAAATGTCTATGTGCATACGCCCATGTCTGTCTGTCAGTCTAGAAACTTTGTAATTGTAAATACGACAATTTCTAGAGCACCGTTAGTAGCAAGCTACTTCTATGGTGCTTTGCAAAACAGTTCACTGTCAGCGCAAATGTAAAAAGACCAATGCTCGGCATTGCCTAGAAAGTGCAATGTTGACTGTTTTTTTAAAGCGAAAAGGTTTTGATTTCCTGAATGGATGCAAGGAGACTGTTCCAGGCACTTGGGCCAGCGACCCGAAAAGCCCGATCGCCAATTGTTTTCTTCGTTTTTTCACGAAAACATCAGATGATCTTGAAGATCGTAATCGTGACCTGCTGGTTTCGTGTGATAGTGGCCTGATGTGATCTACCAGATATCGTGGTGCACAGTTATTGGGTCACCGAACTTAGGTCTATACACCAGGGTGCAAAGTTTGAGTTTGATGCGCTCGCCTATTCTAAGCAACTGAAGCTCATCTTGTATCGCAGTTGAAATGTGGTCGAACTTTCTCAACCGCAGTACTAGACGAGCAGCAGCGTTGATGACAGCCTGAAGCCGAATGATACTGCGCTGTGGCGAGTCAGCAAAGGCGACATTGCAGTAATCAATTCGACTCAAGATAATTAAGGCTCTGTACAAGATGGCAGTCGCATCCTTTGTGAGAGACCGAGACACAGACCTCAGCTGCCTGAAGATGGCGAAGCAGGATCTCACAAGTCCCGTATACTGTATGGCGTCGTTGACAGGTCTCTGTCGAGGAAAAGACCTTAGGCTCGACAGTATGCGCACCAATGACGAAATGATTGCGATCAAGTGTTTCGACCTTTCGTGAAGACAAGCACCAAATGAATTCGGTCTTAGATGAATTGCGCTGCAAGCGATTACACCTCATCCAGCCAGCGATGTCATTGATGCAGCTTCTTGAAGTGGACCTCAGATGATGGATGTCGGTGGAATCAGGACGACAGAAGCCGTATAGACCTGTGAGCCTTCTGCATAGAGATGGCGATGCAAATCATAGTTGGATATGATGGTATGAATATCAGCAGTGTAGAGCAGGAACAGAATAGATCCCAGGACAAAGCCTTGAGGGACGCCACAGGCAAGGGTGGTCGTCGTGGAATGGGAGCTGGCATGGCGGACACATTGCTGTCTGTCAGACACTCCAGCACAGTGGATGACAAGCCAAACGAGAGTTGTAGTCGTTGGAGCAAACTGTCGTGATCGACTGTGTCGAATGCGTCAGACAGATCCAGAAGGGAAAGAAGAGAAAGGTTGCCGGATTCGATCGCAAGAAGGATGTTGGATAGTATATCGGCAAGAGCCGTCTCAGTAGAGTGGAAAGCGTGATAGGCCGATTGTCTGTCTTGGAGCAGCTGGTTGACGTTGAGATAGTTCACAGGTTGCCTGGAAACAGCCCTTTCCAGTATCTTAGAAGAACAGATAGGTTGGAGATGGGCCAAAAGTTCTTTACATCAGCGGTGTCTAAACCAGGTTTCTTTGGCAGTGCGGTGATGGTGGTAACTTTAAAGATGGTTGGGACTCACCGGTTGAAGTGGAGCAGTTTACCAGTTGTGTGACAAACGGGGCAATTGTTGGAGCACATTCCTTCAGCTGCCACGTTGTTTATCTGTCTGTTTGTCTGTCTTTATATCTGTTTGCCTTCGTTTATGCGCTTGCGCGTGTCTGCCTGTGGACGCGAAAAAAGCGACTGTCCCTCTGATTGCGTGTTCCTGCACCAGTATGTGTCTGTATGTTGCGATGTGAGTGTGTCTGTATGGTGGTGCTTGTGGGCTTTCACGGGAACATTGCAGCCTAATCTGGAGTGTAGAATACTGGACTTGCTGTTGATTTGGAATAAATGTTGTCAATGATTTGGAATAAATTGCTTCACATTTACAGTTTACACAGCCACAATCTGCGCTGTAAAGCTCTGTCCATTTGCTAATATTTCCCTTCACGAAATAAGAACATATCGGGTCGTTGGATGGTGTTGAATTGATCGAATGGACCTTGTGCTAAATGACCACAGTCTAGCGACAGACAGTTGACTAACTGCATTCGTGTCTAACCTCTTGTTTTATTTTTCGACATAAACAGCTTTCAAATTCTGACGTCACTGGTCGATCACGTGTCGATGCTAAGACCTTCATAATAAAAATATCGGCGTAACCATACGTTACCATAGAGACGGTTAGTCTCATAAGCCGCGGTGCATCAAACGAGTCGACCAAAGATGACGACTTGGATCTGTGTAGCAGCGAGATAATGACCAACTGCTTCTTATATGATATTTAAGCCAATAAATCTCGTCACACGATACTTGTTGCGTGCGTTTACTCTCAATTCATCGCCTGCATTATCTGTGTCCATGAAAACCGTTGCAACAAAAAGTCACGAGATGGCGCTCTCGCTTGACCATGTGGTATGGCGGCCTAGGTTTAATGTCTACCAGACTTACATATGCTTTGCTCAGCTAAGAATAGGAATGCATTCGATGACTGGCTGTTAAAGGCCTGCAGTTTGATTTCCCTGTAGTTCCCTTTACTCTGTTGTGTTTCAAAGTCTCGAATCTTTTTGCGTAGCTATAATGAGTCGCTTCTGTTCAATTGTTTCTGGCACTCGCCTTGTAAAGCCGAGTGTTCGGATAGAAGTGTCAGTTGACGATTTAAACAGCGACTGTATACGGACTTTGAGATGTCACGTACAATTGGTCCGTGCCAGCGACTAATGGCTTAGTATCAGAAAAGTTCCCTAATTTAATGCGGAAATAGTAAAAACATTATTAATGGTTGTAGTGACTGTTGTTGTTGTCGTCGTCGTCATCGTCGTTGTTGTTGTTATTGTTGCTTTTGTTGTTGCAGTAGCAATAGCAGCAGAAACAACAACAGCAAAGGCAAAATAATAATAATAATAATAATAATAATAATAATAATAATAATAATAATAATAACAATAATATTAGTAGTAATAATAATAATAATAATAATAATAATAATAATAATAATAATAATAATAATAATAATAATAATAGCAGCACCAAATAAACCAAAACACAGCAGATTGCTCGGCAGACACGAATTTCTGCCTCTGGCGTTTGAAACCTTTGGGCCATAAACAACTCCATTCTCACTTTTATATCTGACCTGGGGCACAACTCGACTCATATAAAATCGGAAGACACTCGAGAAGCTACATTGTAGCTGTCTGTTTAAGCGGTTCTCAATACGCATGCGTCGGTTTCGTGATACATTCATTAAGCCTGAATTGGAGGAGATGTAGATGTTCCAGATGCCATCGTTTCTGTTTCCAAACAATTTATGTATCACCTGAGGGCAGTGTCTACCTCTGGTATAAATAAGTAAGTAAGTGAGTGAATAAATAAATAACTAAATAAAAAAATAAATAGTGTGATGTTCTAGAGATCATGCATCTGTTCCAGCGTTTAACATCACATCAGGACCTCTGCAGAGTTGTATGGTCTCCAGACAGTGTCTCGGTCTCGAGACGTCTCGAAACAGTTTTTAGTGTCTCGGTCTCGGAAGCCTGCTGCCTCGGTCTCGGTCTCGGTCTCGAGGTAGTATCTCGAAATTTTATAAACTGTCTTGAAGTGAAAGTATTGTTCTGTCTCGAACAAGCGGTCTCGATAAATTTAGCGTTAGCTGTCTTAAAATTTTGCGCTAGAAACTGAAACCGGAATCTACGAGAAACGATAATTCTGGTTAACGCGCGAGTCACATGATACTGAAATCAATTCAATTGTCTTAAAATAGAAAAATGTCTGAGAGAGAACCTGAAATTGTGAAGTTTGCTTTTACGCAATATGAAGTTAGACCTACCTATTGACAAACAATAGCTATTGGCTATTGGTTTGTCGTTGACGTATAACCACCATAACCGAAACGATCGGAACAACTTCGAGTTTCTCAGGGTGAGTAAAGATATGCCCAAATCTATAATTTCGTTTGGTATTTGGTATCAAATTTGCTTGTTTAAAATCGTCTAGAAGATTTCAGACGTGCTTTCTGTATACTATTCAGAAGATAGGCCGAACAAAAAATATGGAAAAAGATAAAACTCGGCAATATAAAAACAGTTCTTGGGAATTGATACAATATACATTACAATTGAGTTTCAAATAGCAATTAAAAATGAATCTTATTCCCGAAAACTGATACATTAGTATTTTACAACCTTTTATATAGGATCACTCGTCTTTTACTGTCTTGAACCTAGTGTCTCGGTCCTGGTCTCGGTACCTCACTGTCTCGGTCTCGGTCTCGGCATCTCGCTGTCTCGTCTTGGTCTTGAAGTTTCAAGTCTTGCATACAACACTGGACCTCTGAGAGGAATTTCTTTACGTGGATCAAGATTTCTGTGCCCTCTCTTACGAGCCTCTATTATTATTATTATTATTATTATTATTATTATTATTATTATTATTATTATTATTATTATTATTATTATTATTATCATGAATTAATCAGTTCTAATTATTATTATTATTATTATTATTATTATTATTATTATTTTTATTATTATTACTATTATTATTATTAAGTAATATTCAATATTAACAGTTCATCATTTATAGTAAAGGATTATAGACAATATTCAATAATCCAAATCAACATAACAACCAAAGGAATAACAGTAGGCCCTAAAACCAGACATTCAGGATTACAAAATAAACGAATTAATATCAATTAACAACCAAAGTATCAATAATAAAACCATACATTCGTCATTACAAAACAATCCAATTAATATGTTGTGTTCAATTATTGGTGTTTAAAAATAGTTTATGAAATGATTATTATTATTATTATCATCATTATTACTATCATTACTATTATTATTATTATTATTTATATTATTATTATTATTATTATTATTATTATTATTATTATTATAATTATTATTATAATCCGTCAGCGCACTTCCACGTACAAAAGTCCTTCTGCACTATTTCAAAAATACTGACATGCTGACTGACAGTTCTTTAATTGTCGATCCCGTGCCTCTAAACGCTACGGCGTTGAATCTTTGTAAAAAAGTATTATTATTATTATTATTATTATTATTATTATTATTATTATTATTATTATTATTATTATTATTTATGCTCCAAATTATACAAGTTCCCTCAGGGACTTAGAGATTACTATTTTTGCAATTTGCCTGGAAATGGCCCTACTAGTCGTTGTTGTCCTGGTTGGTGAATTTGCCCCGAAATGCGTTACTTATGCTTTATGTTTATTTTCTATTTTTACCCAAAATTCCCAAATATATGGAATCTGTAAATATCTGCTTCCGATGTAAACTATGGTAGGTCACACTGATTTGCGTGACTTCTTGGCTAAGGGTTTCCCCCCTTCCTCTTGAGCTGATGAATTGAATAGCAGCGTCCGTGTTATCCCGGCGCATTCAGCGGGATTCCGGCCTAGTGTAGAAGTCGTCGATTTGTGAGCAGTTGCGGCAAATGCCGCGCGTCACATCCTCTTACAATAAGATTGCAGGCAAGCTCATAAAGAATAAATCAACTCACGGGACTGAGTAAAAGATGTGTTTGCATCATTATGGCAGCGGTTTTGTTGTCGTTGTATGCAATCCGTCGAGATGAACAAAGGAATGTTTTATCGCCGCTGTTTGGTCAATGTCCTCTCAAGGGGTTCCTTGCCTTCATGGGCAGAAGCTGAAGACGCTATGTTATGTGACCCATAACTGGCAATTTACACACACGAGTGAGTTCCTCTTAGGCTGTCCACCCAACAGTGACGGATCCAGCAGGTCTATTTATAAGGAGACCAAATGATGCGGTCCACGGGAAGGTAAATGATCAACGGGTAAAGGAGCAAAGCCCCTTCGACTGTTTTTAAAAACCGCATTTGCATAGCAATTAAATGTAATGTAATAATTATGATTCATAAACATATTTAGTAATATTTTTGTAATACTATGTATGCATCTATGCGTTCATATATATATATATATATATATATATATAAACTAGCTGGGGAATTCGGCGTTGCACGGGTTGAGACATTCATAACGGTGTAAAAGAAGAAGAGTTGTGGCAGAACGATATCACGTGTTTCGCAGACACGCTCCTGGCAACTGAGAAGGAACCTTTTCTTGGGGGTGGTGGTCCTGAGACAGGTTTTTGGCCCTGGAGACCAGGAAGAGGGCGGCCGATGGTTCACCAACTCCTTGGCTTCGTGTCCCAGGTGTTCGCCGAGCCAACGGCGAAGGTTTCGAGTCAATAGCTCTAAAACTCTGCATATACATAGCCGGAAAGACGCACAGAATCTTGCTGTTATATATATATAGATATATAAGTGTATATATATAAATGTATGTACATATGTGTACTTGTTCGCGTGTGATATACTGTATATATATATATATATATATATATATATATATATATATAGAAAGAGAGAATTGAGAGTAGAATTAGTGTTGCTGTAATTTGACTAAAACGGCAGTTTTACATGGCAAAGCAGTAAAAAAATGCACATATCCAGTTTGCAACAGATGACATTTTCACAGGCATGAAATTTTTACAATGAAAAATCGACTATTTTGTGCTCTTTCTAAGAGAACTAATATTACAATATCATGGTACCACATTAAAACAGTGCTTCCAGCGCTCAGTTAATAAGTATAATGGATTTGGGGAGCGTCGCATACAAGCTCCCCAGCGGGAGCCCTGGGGCGAACCCCCAACCGATAACGCATTTTTGAGGCTTTGCTTCCAAATGAAGCCGATTTTAGTCACACTATTTCTGCCAAATTTGATTTTAGTATGGTAAATGTCCATGTAGTCATGCGTATAGAGGTCTGAAAATATAATATAATCAGTTCAACTGTATATATATATATATATACACGTATATATATATATACGACAGACATAATTGATAGAAATAAGTCTGTGACAGGCGAAGTAGAGGAGCACACAATGATAGCAATGACTTCAGCAAAAACGACCAACTTAGGTAATGATATCATCAGGTAATCGACTTATAAATGATCCAGTTAACGATGAGTACCAGTGACAAAATGACTAATCAGTTGGACAGGCTTGTTCGAAAACTGAGAAATAAAGTATAAATAATTTAGAGAAAAATAATTATGAAATTATGCTAGATATAAGCCCAGAGTCGGCTCCTGGCATAGGCGAGGTAGGCAGCCGCCTAGGGCGCCAAATTATAGAGGGCGCCGAATTTGAGAGAAAAACTTTTGTTCAGGAATAAAAACGTTTGTGTTATTACAAAAAAGCAATGATTAATATTTGTTCTTGGCTAATACTAGCTTCAACAGCGAAATTCAATCTCTACTCACCTCAAACCGGCCAATTTGTCATACTTACGCATCTGTATTATTTCTAATTCTTTTCATTCCAATTTGAATTTGAGTTCCTCTCCTCTTGCTACATTGCACATAAAATAAAACTTTATTTGCATTAATTTTGAGCTCCCTGTCCTTCCCTAGCAATGTTCCTAATTTCATTATGCCAGAATCGTCTATATTGTAAAACCACATTTTGATGTGCTCCTGCAGCGTGTGCCTGATCCCATATTTCTTATATTTTGCTGTTCGTGAACTGAGTGAGGGACACTTTAATAAATTATAGACTGCCTAAGGCACCAAATTACCTAAGGACGGCTGTGCAGTGTATAGGCTTCTATATATCAGACTTCATCTAGGTAAATGACAATGTTTGAAACGCTTGGTGTGTGGCTCTCCAGACAGATCCTATTCAGGACAAAAGATGACCTTCAGCATATGTGTCTATAGGTGCTGTGTCTTAGCTATAGTCTTAGCGATTGTCTCGGTAACCTGGACAGTATTTTTGCCGAAAGAAGGAGCAACTATAATCCCCGCGGTCAATGGTTTGCGTCAGTAAATTCGGATAACCGCAAATGAGGGCG
>OY365806.1:9511755-9692707 GCA_959347315.1 Bimastos eiseni
CCACCCTGGTAATTCCTCCCCAAAATCTCCCTCCAGGTAATTCCCCTCTGGAAACTCCATCCCTGCCCCGAAAACTAGGAATTTTCCCACTACAAAAATTTCCGCCCACAGTTTTAAAAAAATTCAAGAAAGAAATACAAAGCGTTTAAAATTGTTGATACAAGTCATAAGAAATAAATCAAAGCATACAAAATATATTCGTATTTAAAAAAATTCATATTCTGAGCTATGCATTTGAAATTTTCACAAATCTTTCGGTTATATAAAATTGTCAATACAAGTCACAAGAAATAAAATCTTAAAGAGAGCATTAATTGACATAGATACATTTTTTTCGTTCATGTAACGTTCTTATAGACCCTCAAATTGAATTTTGTGATGGCTTTTAAAGGCCACAGTGAAATCTTTATTCATATTTACAAGAGAATAATTTGGTCACGTGATCTCATTATGCACGAGAAAAACGTGAGTAGACAGAGTAGTAGTTTAGTGTGCTATGTATGCAATAGAGTAGTTTGGTGAAGTGTTTTATGAACACGTGTTCTCGTTATGCACGAGAAACACGTGATAGCTTGAGTTTAAGCTTGAGTCTAGGCACTAATTGCATAATAATAATAACACGTAAAATAGTTGCATTGGAGGGGGAGGATTCGGGGGAAAATTGCACCAGCAGGGTATATCTGGGAGGAGGAGATTTCGGAGTGGGGAATTTCCTTGGGGAATTTCTTAGGGGAGATTTCCTGATGCCAGGAAATGAGACATGAAGTAGGACTCTAGGAGCCTTTCTGTCTGGCATATGAATCCACCAAGTCAAGAGATAAACCAAAAGACTAGAGATATGTCGTCGTGGCCTCATTATTCAACAAACGGAACTGGTGCGAAACCAGCAACAACAGACCGGTCAGTTTAACTTGCATCATATGCACGGTTCTTAACAAATGGTTGTGTGGACGATATACCAGTGGTCTGGAGATTGACAGGTGCTTTTCAATATGGGTAAATGTGTAGTCATGCGCATTGGAAGGAAGAAGACTTGATTGTGGGCGACAGGAAATTGAGATCAACCGAAGAAGGGAAAGACGTGGGAGTCATAATTTTTCAAGGCATATAAAACCATAAAAACTAACGCATGGAGGCAGCGACTAAAGCCAACAAAAAAGATCTTGGGATTTATCATAAGACCGGTAATCAGCAGATACAAGGACATAATCCTGAACCTGTAAAAGCTTTTGTCAGATCTCACCTATAGAGTACTGCGGTCGGGTACATGCGTACTGGAGTCCTGCTGCTGTATGGCAAATGTTGCGACTGAGAGAATCGGAACTGTGCAATCGACGATGAATATATTATTATTAAATGTGTAATTGGGTAATATTTAGTACAACCTGTGACTAGGCCTATGCAGGCCATTGATAGTTTCCACGAATATTTAAATCGTGGGATAGGCATGACATAATTTATTGGAATGTTACACGCAGGGCCGTACAGTATAGAAGGGGCGCAAATTTCAGAATGGAATAACTTTAATTATTCCATAAATTCATTCTGTCTTGAAAATGGGGCTCGCCAGATTAGACCCTAATGTTAGGCACAGGGCGCAATTATAGCTTGGTACGGCCCTGGTTTCACGGAGGAATATTTTTATATCAATGTAAAACTGTTCTGGGTATAAATAGGCCTGCACGCAATTTTATATTATAATAGGCTATGTTCAATTGCTTGGTCTAAATTAGCTACATCTGAACGGACTTTTCAATGACAATATTATTTATTTTACCCACTATGGCCCACTAGTTCGATAACTGATTTACAGAAACGATCGATGTCTTTGATTTGCGATTAAAAGGCAATCTAAACTACGTGGCTCGGGGCAAGCTATACACCCGTAATACAGTTATCCCAGTATAGCACCAGTTCTCGTCTTTGGCGTAATTGGTTCGAAACTCAGCTGCGATACCATGATGTAAGTAGTTCCCTAAAGACACGGCGCATGGATACACTGGTCGTGATCAGCCGACGCTGGCGGAGGATCACTTCATGCGTCGACGGAAGTAAATCTCCAATCGCTGCAGCCAGGAATTGATTGGTGGTCTTTCCATTGACCATGTATGTCCACGTTCTGACCACAGCCACGATAACAAGTCTCAAGGCGTTTTTCGGATCCGTCTTCATGCAAGTCATCGTTATTCTTCTTCTCCTCCTTCTCCTCTTACTTCTTCTCTTCTTTCTTCTCCTCTTATTTATTCTCCTCCTTCTCCTCCTCCTTCTTCTCCTCTTACTTCTTCTCCTCTTACTTCGTCTCATCCTTTATCTCCTCTTACTTATTCTCCTTCTTCTTCTCCTCTTACTTCTTCTCTTCTTTCTTCTCCTTTTATTATTTATTCTCCTCCTTCTGCTCCTCATACTTCTTCTCCTCCTTCTGCTCCTCATACTTCTTCTCTTCTTTCTTCTCCTCCTTCTTCTCCTCTTACTTCTCCTCTTCTTACTTCTCCTCTTATTTATTCTCCTCCTTCTGCTCCTCATACTTCTTCTCTTCTTTCTTCTCCTCCTCCTTCTTCTCCTCTTACTTCTCCTCTTCTTACTTCGTCTCATCCTTTATCTCCTCTTACTTATTCTCCTTCTTCTTCTCCTCTTACTTCTTCTCTTCTTTCTTCTCCTCTTATTTATTCTCCTCCTTCTGCTCCTCATACTTCTTCTCCTCCTTCTGCTCCTCATACTTCTTCTCTTCTTTCTTCTCCTCCTCCTTCTTCTCCTCTTACTTCTCCTCTTCTTTCTTCTCCTCTTATTTATTCTCCTCCTTCTGCTCCTCATACTTCTTCTTTTCTTTCTTCTCCTCCTCCTTCTTCTCCTCTTACTTCTCCTCTTCTTTCTTCTCCTCTTATTTATTCTCCTCCTTCTGCTCCTCATACTTCTTCTCCTCCTTCTGCTCCTCATACTTCTTCTCTTCTTTCTTCTCCTCCTCCTTCTTCTCCTCTTACTTCTCCTCTTCTTTCTTCTCCTCTTATTTATTCTCCTCCTTCTGCTCCTCATACTTCTTCTCTTCTTTCTTCTCCTCCTCCTTCTTCTCCTCTTACTTCTCCTCTTCTTTCTTCTCCTCTTATTTATTCTCCTCCTTCTGCTCCTCATACTTCTTCTCCTCCTTCTGCTCCTCATACTTCTTCTCTTCTTTCTTCTCCTCCTCCTTCTTCTCCTCTTACTTCTTCTCCTCCTTCTTCTCCTCTTACTTCTTCTCATCCATCTTCTACTCTTACTTCTTCTCATCCTTCTTCTCCTCTTACTTCCCATCCTTCTTCTCTTCTTACTTCTTCTCCTCTTACTTCTCCTCTCCTTCTTTTCCTCTTATTTCTTCTCCTTCTTCTTCTCGTCACCCTCCTCCTTCTCCTACTCCTCTTCGTTCTCCTTCTTCTTCTTCTCCTCGTGGTCTTTCGTATTTTCGCCGGCCTTAACAGACGTCTCTGTGGGAATCGGAGTCTGTCACTCCATTTTCCCTTTCCATGCGTCTGCTCATCAATCCATCCATCTGTCTGCCCTCCTCTTCATAACCCTACCTTCCGTCCGTCCGTCCGTCTTACATGTATCTGCCAATTTGCCCGTCCGTCAGTCTGCCTATCTATCGCTTGTACGGTTGTTCCTTCCAGCTGACGTTACTTCCTACTGTCTGCTTGTGCCATTCGTCGTCTAATCCTCCGTCTGTCCATCTGTCCGTTCACAGAGTGTCCAATGCAGTCCAATGCAGCCTTAGCTTATGAAATTCACCGTAGTATGTGTAGTCACCGAATGCCATGAATAGTCTGTCGATGCATCTAGTTTCGACATTTTAAAGCCACGAAACCGCTCACATAATTATGTATGTTCTCAACACCCACGATGTTTTAAAATAAATGAACAAAAGTGACGATTATGGTGAGTTTGGCTTCGCTGTGACGTAAACGGTGACTTAATTGACACCTTAGAATAGAAGTAATTATAGGAACTGAGGCTAAGAGCTGTTCACCGAACTGTGATGACAGTTTATTCAGTGCAGAGGAACATTCGGGGAACATTGGCGACTATGTGCTAAGGACCACTGTATGGTCAACGCTCATGGAAGACAGGTGGTCGATCCACAGGGTACCACGCTCCAATTTCACCCATTGAGGCACATAGCTTCTATTATCGCCCTTAATCAACATCATAGCAATCGTCATCATGATCGTAACAACATACCTCTTCCTCCCTACCTGGCTCCCTCCCCCTCTCTCTCTCTCGGATTTCTATCATGTCCTGAAGTTGACGATGATTGACGATGACTTCATACTTCTGCCACTTTTGATTCTACTACGATGAACAGCATTGGACACTGTTGCAGAAATAAGGATTCTACATGTAGACCTACGTTATAAGCCACGCAATACATTTTTAACAATGGTTATTAACCACACACAACCCTTGCACATCTCTGGACCATGTTTCCGTTTTCTTTACTCCTAAGACACCTTGTTCTATCCAAAATATTGTCAGCCACGTCGACGATAAATAGCTTTTACTTTCTGACCCAACCGACAAAAAGCCCTAACCACAAACGCACGCATATTGTTAAACCAATAAAATACACAAACGGAAACAGCCGTCGCCATGACAACCGTGGCGCCGGACACGTTGTCCATTAGAACGGCGCAGCAGCCGATCACGTGACGACGACAGCGGTCGTTTAGAAGTCTCTCTGAGAGGCAGGATCGGATCAAACGCTGCAAATGAAAGTGCTTTCTAACGCCGACAAAATATATCGGAGAGACTGAACGGACACACACGCACAGACATACACACGAACATCTCTTTGCACGTGACATATATATATATATATATATATATATATATATATATAATATATATACATACAATATGTGTTTGTATGGACGAGTGCGTATTGTATATATAAATAAATAAATATGGTGCATAGGCTATGCATATTGATGTGTATATAGGGCTAGCTTTAGAAAGGCATAATTGTAGAGCCCTCGGAATATTAATTAGCGTCTGCGCTTACATTTGACGGTGTTAATTAGCTCGCTAATGACGACCTTTGAAAAATAGTCGTCATTACATTACATTACAACGTATTCATGATACATATATCATGCCTAATCGTAGGTCTATGGTGTGTTCTATTTTGCCTGGCCAGGGCATCTGTTGACTTCGTACTTTGGGCGTTTAAGGTCAAAAGCTTTTCGTGAAACGTCAGAGAATTTAAAACGGTTGCCTGAGTCCTTATAACCTGAAAGGTCGTCGTCATTCTTTGACTCATAAACCAATCTGCCCTATGGGCACCACGTCCAAAACTTCAGCAGCCCCCTCCCAGGTACCCTCGTCGGGTCCCCTTCCCAGGTTTCTGCCAAGGCTCAACGTCTTTACCAGCTGCGGCTGCTGCAGTCTCTTCCTGATTTAGTCTGAGTCTTGACATGGGAAGCATGACATTTAAGCCCTTATATCAGTGTTGCCCTATTTTATATGTCAACAAGACAAGAGTTGCATTAGTTCATTGCCCATTTTTGTTATTATGAAACTATAAACTCAGCATCGTCTTTACAAAATGCTTGGTGTTGCTGCCTGTCAACATAAACTGACTTTCAAGCAGATAGGACAATGGAAATACTTCCGTTTGAATTAATTGTCACTAAGACAATACGACAGCACTAAGCAATGATCTTGATTATTAGTGACATTTTTATTTCTGGCCATTTTCTGACATACGCTTTCCTCAGCTCCGTTAGTCACTCAGTTTGTACATATCTGTCTGTCAATACGCCTGTCTCTCAGTCTGTCTGTCAATACGCCTGTCTCTCAGTCTTTCTGTCAATACGCCTGTCTCTCAGTCTGTGTGTCTATACGCCTGTCTCTCAGTCTGTCTGTCTATACGCCTGTCTCTCAGTCTGTGTGTCTGGCTGATTTCCCGCATGGCGGTCTGTTCAACGAAACTGTCAATCAATCAATCAATCATCTTTTTGTTTGAGGATGTAGACAATACATCGAGTGAGAGTCTGGAGCAGCCTAGCAGTGACTTCTTGATAGGTTTGATGGGGAGATATTTCAGTGGACAGCCTCTCCTTGTTCAAATAAACGGTCTTTCTTAGAACTGTGTCTTCTGGCATAAAGGCGACCTCTAGAGTAAGCCTCCTTCGGTCGCTGCTCAGCCACCTGCTGATCGTCTGCTTCTATGAAGCCGATCGATGGAGACGTCACGATGACCTACCGATTATCATCTCACGAGAGGATGGAAATGAAGCGATGAAAGAGGAAGGAATGTGAGATTGTGGAGTGGAGATTGAGGCGGGAGTATGTGTGTATACGGTGTGGAATGGGGGAATGAGGCGCGAGTATGTGTCCATAAGGTGTGGAATGAGGGAATGAGGCGGGAGTATGTGTCCATAAGGAGTGGAATGAGGGAATGAGGCGAGAGTATGTGTGTATACGGTGTGGAATGGGGAATGAGGCGGAAGTATGTGTCCATAAGGTGTGGAATGGGGGAATGAGGCGCGAGTATGTGTCCATAAGGTGTGGAATGAGGGAATGAGGCGAGAGTATGTGTCCATAAGGTGTGGAATGAGGGAATGAGGCGAGAGTATGTGTCCATAAGGTGTGGAATGAGGGAATGAGGCGAGAGTATGTGTCCATAAGGTGTGGAATGAGGGAATGAGGCGAGAGTATGTGTCCATAAGGTGTGGAATGAGGGAATGAGGCGGGAGTATGTGTCCACAAGGTGTGGAATGAGGGAATGAGGCGAGAGTATGTGTCCATAAGGTGTGGAATGAGGGAATGAGGCGAGAGTATGTGTCCATATGGTGTGGAATGGGTGAATGAGGCGAGAGTATGTGTCCATAAGGTGTGGAATGAGGGAATGAGGCGAGAGTATGTGTCCATAAGGTGTGGAATGAGGGAATGAGGCGGGAGTATGTGTCCATAAGGCGTGGAATGAGGGAATGAGGCGAGAGTATGTGTCCATAAGGTGTGGAATGAGGGAATGAGGCGAGAGTATGTGTCCATAAGGTGTGGAATGAGGGAATGAGGCGAGAGTATGTGTCCATAAGGTGTGGAATGAGGGAATGAGGCGGGAGTATGTGTCCACAAGGTGTGGAATGGGGGAATGAGGCGAGAGTATGTGTTCATAAGGTGTGGAGTGGAGATTGAGGCGGGAGTATGTGTGTATACGGTGTGGAATGGGGGAATGAGGCGCGAGTATGTGTCCACAAGGTGTGGAATGGGGGAATGAGGCGAGAGTATGTGTTCATAAGGTGTGGAATGAGGGAATGAGGCGAGAGTATGTGTCCATATGGTGTGGAATGAGGGAATGAGGCGAGAGTATGTGTCTATAAGGTATGGAATGGGGGAATGAGGCGGAAGTATGTGTCCATAAGGTGTGGAATGTTGGAATGTAGCGGAAGTATGTGTCAAAAGGGTGTGGAATGGGGGATGAGGCGGAAGTATGTGTCCATAAGGTGTGGAATGGGGGAATGAGGCGGGAGTATGTGTGTATACGGTGTGGAATTGGGAATGCGGCGAAAGTATGTGTCCATAAGGTGTGGAATGGGGATTGAGGCGGGAGTATGTGTGTATACGGTGTGGAATGAGGGAATGAGGCAGAAGTATGTGTCCATAAGGTGTAGAAAGGATGAATGAGGCGGAAGTATGTGTCCATAAGGTGTGGAATGGCTAATGAGGCGAAAGTATGTGTGTGTATAAGGTGTGGAATGGGTGAATGAGGCGGAAGTATGTGTCCATAAGGTGTGGAATGGGAAATGAGGCGGGAGTATGTGTCCATAAGGTGTGGAATTGGGGAATGAGGCGGGAGTATGTGTGTATACGATGTGGAATGGAAGAATTGGGCGGGAGTATGTGTCCATAAGGTGTGGAATGGTAATATTAGTAGTAGTAGTAGGAGGAGGAAAATGATGATCATGATGACGACGGCGTAGGTAACTACGACAACAACTATGATTCCTACTAGTGCCAAGGTCCATACTGTCGTTGTGGCAATGCGCTAAGTAACTTGAAAGTCGCTGATGACATAATTCGTCTACGACGCTAAAACGGAGCTGGTTGCCAGATGGCTCCTGAGTCGCCTAAAAGAGTTTATATCTTCCTAGAGCCGCACCTCTGACGTCTGCTGCTCCTACAATCGTCGGATCTCTCTTATGTTGGGCGACATCTGGTGACAAGACTCGTCTAAGCTTAATTATGAAGTCGTCTCTGGCCGATTACGTCATATCGACGACGCAGTTGGCGCCATAATGGAGACGGCCCTACTCGAGCAGACGACGTAGGACATCATTTCTATCGCCTTCTGGTTCTAATGAACCATGTTTAGCAAGTCTTTGAAGACGAAGCGAAAGATCGCGTTCAGTTAAGGTCATTCACTGGCCGATCAAGAAAAGACGACTCATAATCAATTCGACGTTCATCCGCCTGTCCGTCCGCGCGCGTGGGTGCTTCTGTGCGCGTGGGTGTTTCTGTGCGCGTGTGTGTGTGGGTGTGTGTAGGTGTGGTCTCAACGAAGCTCCAAAGTCTGATTAGAGCGCTATCATCATCATCATCGTCGTCGTCATCGTCGTCGTCCCAATGAGGCTTATTGACGGCGTGCAGATGGGATAAGAAATGACGAACGGCTTAGCGTCCCTCAGACTCGCACTCGATCGGGTCAGGCTCCCGTAAAACCCCCGTAAAGAGTCTAAAGCCGTCCATCAGATGCATACGCTCCAGCATCAGGGTCACAACGTAGGCTGCTGCTGCTGCTGATGTTGCTGCTGCTGAATGTGATGAATATGGTGCTAATGCAAAAGGAGGTCATAGAGTATGGAGATTGGTCGAAGCAGCCATTGTGCTGTCCGCAGAGTTGAATGGTGACCAGGACCATGCAACGTCGCTTAAATAGTACGAGACTCCTTCCAGATGATTCATATTGAGAGTCCATAAGCTTATATTACTTGCCTCGGGAAACTAGATATTACACTATTTATTATTATTATTATTATTATTATTATTATTATTATTATTATTATTATTATTATTATTATTTAATTTGTAACGCGCACAAGGTCACACCTAAATGTGAATCTGATAGTCAGTCGCCAGGAGAAGATGCAATCAGATTTCCAAATCCTTGAAAGCCAAAGAGAAATTGTGAGTTTTGAGTCGATTCTTAAAGGAAGGAAGTGAATTTGAGCTACGAAGATAGAGTGGCAGTCGATTCCATTCCCTAGGAGCAGAGACATGAAGCGGTTAAGCCTGGCTCCTTGACTTATCCTCATGTCAGCCCTTCTGCTGGAGAAATAATGGACAGATTACGAGACTGAGTTTTTGTCACCAATGTATTGCCTCATAATATAATAGTTGCCACAGAGCTATATTTATATCGGAAGTTCAAGAGGCTTCGGGTTAAAGCTAAGACCTCCAGTCATGCTCCTAAGAGCCTGTATTGCTAAGCATCGGTGTCTTGATTAATATAGGGATCGTTCCCAGGTCCTGCATGCAGCTAATCGATATATATGTATATATATATATATATGTATATGTATATATATATATACCTACATCACCCGATGCTCTCCTCCTGGTCGAAGATATGTCGATGATCGAATATTACAAACTCTGTCAGAACGGTCATCAACTGCTCCATGTCAGGGTCACAACAAGGCGTTTAGTCTTTGATTTTGTCAAAGTAGCAAATAACTAAGCCCCAGTCTGTCTTTAACCGAACCGTCCGGATCGTAGGCTGATCCGACATATAGCCTCCAGAGCCCTCTCGTACCAGACTGCTCGCTTTCTTCCAAAACAAATTGATATGATGAGAATATCGCATTCAAGATGTCCCGCTTTTTTTACTGAAACTGGTGACCTCTGTGATTCTAAAACCTGGACCTACTAAACTGGGCAGTGTAGGCACTCCCCTTGTGGTTAAATTCAGCGGATCCCGACTGATCAGATTTACAGCAGCACGTGTGGGCTTCCCCTTTCACTTCTCGTTGGGCTCCTGTTCTTTCTGCGGTCGTGTGCTGAACACTATCATCAAAGGTAAACAAGAAACATAGTCTACGACTTTACGTTATGAATATGTATGACGTAGGCTATTACCAACTTCCTTTCATGGCATTGGCATATGAAGCTAGGTTACCAGTCATCTTTCTCCGCCTAGGCCTACTCTTCCCGATGTTTTCTATCCGAGATAGTTAGGAGAAGCAGGCAGATTGAAACCCCGAACCTAAAACTTGACATTCCAGAAAGCTGAACCGGGATTCGAATCCTGGTCGTACAAATAGAAGGCAGAGATGCTCTACCCGATCGACCAGGCGACCACTGCACGTTTCAACTCCTCAAGAGTCATGGCTGCAAACAGGAGTTGCGTCCATGGTTTTATAGTAGGCTAAAGTTTACATAGGACATGTGGAGTAGGTCTTAGTTTAGTACGATCGGTTGTCTTTCCCAGCTGGTTGTAGTGGCTAGCCGACCTGTAGGCTGTAGGAAGCCTGTGACTGCCTGTTCATTCTTATGTTGACCCAGATTACATTCTGGCGTATAACTGATTCCATTATCGGCTTAAGCGCTTACATCTATCGTCGCCGGTTCGAATATACTCGATCAGCAAATTTCATTTCGCTTTGGCCTTCTTCGTCGTTGTCGTCATCATCATCTTCGTCTTCACCGTATGTGCCTTGCTGTTTTTACATTGATAAAAAAATCCGCTTTCGTGTGGAATAATTATAACAAACACATTAGGCCTAGGCCTATATAAATAGTACGCACTCAGAAATTATGATGAAACATCAATAGGCCTCTATACTTGATTGTTTCGGGTTGTGAGTAGGGCTGCCACGAGTACCTGAGTACTCGCGAGTACTCAGCTCCAAAAGTTTTTTTCTACTGGAGTACTCGCATACTTCCACTTCCGGTTGGAAATTGCATTTCTGGTTCCAGTTTTCCAATTACTGACTATATATACAGCCTATGACATCTCATAGTCTTATTCTTCAACAGTCTGTTGGCTGCCAGACGGTTTTCTGTAGCCTGTTCTTTATTTGTTTGGTGTAACAAAGAAATATAAAAAAATTCTGTTTATTTGGCTGTTAGTTGGTGGATTGGAGTTTTAACTTTATTGGTGCGCCAGAGCTTTAGTTAGAACCTTTGCTATGGTCTACTTAGTCTATCTATAGTCTGTGGCTTGGTGTATAACAGAAGCCATGCAGCCTGTATTAAGCACTTCCAGTATTAACGAGTACTCGAGTACTCACTAAGCTACATGACCGAGTGCTCAACTCCAAAACTGCTCGTTAGCGGCAGCCCTAGAACTTGTGAGTGCCTCTGAATAGATGTTCTGACAAACATTTAGTTTCGGGAGTAATATTTTTATTCGTGTTGAAACTTTTAAAGTATGTTGTTGCTAATGTTATTTTCTGTTTATGCACTGCTGCCAATGCCGTTATTTGTAATCTATTATGGACATACGTAGGCCTAATCGACAGTCGAACCGTGGAAAGCAAGAGATCAAGCAAAATCACAAGTTAACATTACTCAACATAGCATAGCATCACAATTTAACATAACCAAACATAGCATAATGATACAATATTAACATAACTCAATATAGCATAATGAAGTGTATGGTGATGTAACATAATTTAAGGCAGCATATCATATAATTACAACAAAGTGAAACAAAATAAGATTACAGCTTAACATTACAGCATGACCTTGTAACTTTTGTAGTCGTTATCTCTAAACTTCCTAAGCATCACTTGAAACCCAAGTACACGGCACCACCGTATTCATGAGTGCTTGGGTAGAGTCAGAAGGGTTGTCCAAAGGGTAGTTAGAAGAAGTTCAGTTGGCAGTCCGCCCAGTTGTAGTGTTATTACATATCGTCATATTACGACAAATCATTACAACATAACATTATAGCTGCATAGTAGCTTAACAAAACTAGGAGCTACTCGGCTTATTACGACGCTATATAATTTGCCCTTGCTGCTACTGCAATTACGCATGAACAAGGCTTCATAGGGTTGGACGACTTGTATACTGTTAAATATAGTCATTTGCACCATGCTTATGTTCTCCTTTAAGCCATTCAATTGCTGTTATGGATTGCCTGTTGTCCATCCGACCATCACGTCTGCCCTTAGAGGTCAAACCGTGGTCGTTTTCTGTGCAAGGGTGGCAACAGAGCACGGGTAAGGTAGATGACGCAGGCCTGCACGTTCCTGAAAGAATTTATCACCCGTCCTTTGCGTAAGTCGGGCATTGCAGATGCACGGAATATCAATGGCAAATGCCAACACGAAGAGGCCCAAGTGTCACGAGGTACACAACATCTATTGATTGCCGTTGTCTCTTCAGGTTCGCACGGCTCAACAGTCGAATTGGTTCTTGCAAGTCGCCACAAAATGCACAGGAAAACATTAAAAAATTTATAATGTCCATTGAATAAATCCTTTTTCTCTCGTTCGTTTAAAACTACAAAATAAAACAATGGTGCAATATATTTTGAGGTATGCGTATTCCCCCTTTTTTACTGGGGTATCATGTCCTACAATTGCTGTTTGAGATTGGAGACCCAAACTTAGAGACAACAGGAACTGTACTTGACTTGCCAGTAGCAAAACTTGAGAGGCTGACTTCAACATGAAGTGTCAGAAAATTTTATTGCAACGCTCGCCTGGAGCAACAATGAAACCGGCTTTTCCTACTTTCTCATTGTTCATCATAATGCAGGTGAATAAACAGTTTTTCCTAATTCACCCATAAAGTAATTAACATAACAAAACAAGGTTTTAAAGCAATTCAGAAGAAGTCTAGTATGTGCTAAAACCACTGCAAATTGACCTTGGACATCTAATAGCCCAATTTTCATGTTTAAAGCTACCAGGTTATATTTTCAATATATTTATATAGTACAAAGCTTTAAAATGGCCGTAAACAAGTTATGGATGCATTTAAGATATTGATTTTGTTATTGTCATTTCTATTCCGAGTACAAGTTTTAAAGTAAGACTTATATTAAATGAATTTAAATATTTAATTCAGCTATAAGAAAGAGACAAGGGAAATGAATTGGGTACACGCTGAGAGGAGACTCGCTACTCTACATGTACTTGAACAGTCGGCAGAGGAAATATGAAGATGAGGCGAACAAGAGGAAGACCTAGATAGATGATGCTAGATTAGATGACGACAGATGAATATGGTAAGCTTAAAGAAGACAGCAAGAGGAGTGACGACGTCGTCGGACATTTGAGCCAACCGAAGAGGCAGAGAACCAGAAGATGAAATATTTGCTTCACTTCTGGAACCTGCCTTCAATTTTCAATCCAATACCACGACCCAGTAATCCAAACTATTCACAACGTGACTTTAACCATCGCAAAATCTCGCAAATACAGTATAAAATCGCGACTATTTTTAATTGCAAAGAAATTACACGACACAATGACAGACAGTCACAAAACCTGTTTATTTTTACCTATTTTGCTACATATGTATCACCACATATGTGTTACATATTCAAATTCACATAAAAACACATAAACCAGAAAAAGCTTGATGAACATTAACTGAATATTTCTTGAGTCATCTTCTTTAGCTTTCTGCCTTTTCGGCAGGTTCACAAGTCCAATGTCACCACTTCTCTCTGCTCTGGGCCTTTTCCCTCATCCTCTTTTAGCCGTCCCCTTCTATCAGCCAGTCCAAGATCATTGTTTTCGGTATTCCTCTTATTTTTTTCCCCTTAATTTTTCTTCTATGATGTTTTGTAGTAAGGAGTCGCCTCTTAGTATGTGTCCAACCCATCTCCTTTGTGGTACTTGAGTAAGACCATCCTATTTTTTTACTCAACAATTTAATGACGAGTTGTGCTTGATTTCCCAGGTGCTTTCAGTACACTCTTGTCATTAACGTGTCAATAGCATATTAGTAAAAGGGTTTCCATGCTGAAAGCACCTCTGAATAGTTATTCTGGGAGAGGAGCTATATAAATCTAAAGATAACGAT
Source organism: Bimastos eiseni (assembly GCA_959347315.1). Taxonomy (NCBI): domain Eukaryota; kingdom Metazoa; phylum Annelida; class Clitellata; order Crassiclitellata; family Lumbricidae; genus Bimastos; species Bimastos eiseni. The sequence continues at coordinate 9,525,769 of OY365806.1, forward strand.
ATGATACGAATGTCACATTACATAACATTACCTTATGTAATACATTAAGATAACACACAACGACTGAAAGGCCATCTCTGCAACACAGTATTATTTATTTATGTCCTAACTGAACTCTGCTCAAAATAAGCAAGTTACTGTGCACTATTGTGTTAGAAAAACATGCAAGCAGTCAACGAAGGTGGCAACAACAGCAAATCACGACTCTCCATGTCCGTTAAATCGAACGAAGTCGTTGTTGGGCCATTTCGACGAGCTTTAAACACCACGTACACACAACAGCAGACATCGACTACAGAGTGCAGACTGAAGAACTGAATAGTCTAGAATGTTGGTGATTACTGTAAATAAGTAAATTCTGAGATGCAAAACAGTAAACAGGTTGCTGGCCACATGAAAATTTAATAGAGTCCAATTGCAGCATTCTGAGCTCATACGTTTATTTCTTGCGTTTTATATTTTTGCACATCCAGTCCATTCCATCCTAAAAGAACGTAAAAAAAAGTTGAACATTAGTACCAATTTTTAATGTTTGATTTGAATGAACGTATGTGCACCTTGCACTCTGCTGCTAATGTATTTAGAGAAAATGATGACATTTAAGTAATGGAAATAATTTTAACCATAACTATACATTGGAGCAGCTAAAGATTGGCTTGGTAGCAGTTGGGCAGAGCACATGGCTTAATGTGTAGTATGGGTTCACGCCTTCAGTCACTCGAGGTTCGAACCCTCTTAGCTAGCTTCCATTGTGTAGGACCTTGAGTACGTCCGTCATGCACAACTGCTCCATGCCATTGGTGTGCTATCATATGGACATTTGTACACTTCTTGGAAGTGATCAAGTCTAAAATTCTATACCGTAGAAACATGCTGATGACCGAATGTGGCAGTTTTCCTTTTATAAATATTTTATCATAATTAAAATATAAATCGTGCTAGAACAAAGAGTTCTTGCATCACTGATTGAAGAGGAAATGCTAAGAGGCAAATGGTGAAATTGAGATTCCCACTTCCAATTATTTTCATAGAATTCTGACAAGTACAGTACATATACAGTACATATACAGTACATATACAGTGCTGAACCTGTGAGCAAAAATCTTGTAACAAAGCACTATCCCTAAGACAAGCTTTCCACTGAAATACCTTTCTTATTTTAAATTAGAGCAGTCTTTAAACTAAATGAAACTCATCAAATTCTTAAATGACATAGGCTTAGACAACACACATCATGGCTTATTCCAACAACAGCATGAGTGGTTCATATTACAGCTATATGTAAGCCCCTACAATTTAACAGGCAATCTAATCTAATTGAACCAATTCTGATTAATTTATCTTGAAAATTTGCTACACAAATTCACAATTACATTATATACTGCATATATTGCATTATATGTATATATTATATTACATTATATATTATAAGTTATATACCTTACAAAGAAATACATGTGACGCCATACCTTGACACCTTCACTTGTGATAGCTGAGCACGGCTGGATCTGCCATTGCCGGTCGCGTATTGAGTGGAGGTTGAGGCCTTCGGCTATTTCACTTGCTGGAGCCGAGTTGAACAGATCCTGCTTGTTAGCGAATATCAACACTGGCACACCCGTCAGTTTCTCCTCGTCCAATAACTCACCCAATTCCTACAATATTAACATATAACCTATCAAATCTTTATGAAATATTTTTTCTATCATGAATATTCATGTTCTTTTCTTAATTCACTTGATAACCAGTTCAGTGTCCTTTGATCGCATCTTTCATTTTACAGAATTTGAGGACAACTCTTGCTCTAACCTGTTGAGAGGTCAACACAAAGTGTGGCCATCAAAGTCAAATTGGGGCATCTGACTAGACTGTCAATAGATCTAACATAGATATTTATCAATTTGAAGTAAGTTCCATGCAAATAAAATGGAACGATTTAATGCTCAGTTTGCATTTCTCAGAAATTAACTGCTAAATGTTTTAAGATACCATATAAAATAAAAACAGTTTGTTGTTCTAAAGCATGTTTATGATATGAAAACATGAACCTGTAATGAGATTTGATGTGTGATCAAATTAAAGGATTGGATAAAAATGTAAACACTTAAAACACTGCCTAAATAAACAAAGGCAGTGAACAATAAAGTTGATTTGTGCATTGAATTGATTGAAAAGTATTTTGCATTTTGTACACATTCTCTATAACTCGCCTCCAAAAACAGTAATGTAAGGAAGAATGGACAGTAGACGACATTTAGAGACTATGTTGCTAAGGTATGTGCTTCATATCACAGCATTGCTGGATGGGATAGAGGAAATAGGTTTGGATATATCAAAGGACATAAGAGATGAAAGAATTATATCCCTGAAACTGATTTTCTGGGTATACACAAAGTTAGATATCGAGATTTTAATTTTACAATAAAGTTAAGATGCATTTATAATCTGTAGTTGAGAGAAACCAAAGTAGCGGAGCTACACCCTGATGGTGCAAGACTCTAATGAGAGCCGAACATTCAAAAGCATCAAAGAATTGCAATCACGCACTAGTCTGAGCTCACGTTGACATTCGTGAAGTGTTAAGGGCAGACAAGAAGCCGAACTGGATGTAAATTAAAAGACTTACGACACCGGTTTCTTCAAATCGTTTCCTGTCTGCACTGTCAATGACATATATCTGAAGCAGAACAGCAAACAAAAATTAAAATTCCAATGAGTTTGAATAAACATCGTAAATGAATCGACCTAACAGTAGCCACTAAGCCCCAATCATGTGGTACTAGCAGGCACATCAAGAGGGAGCCAGGGACCGCAAATGTCGAATCCATTTAGTACTTGGCTGAATTATCATCCATAGAATACCGCACAGTCCACATGAAATAGTTAATGATTCAGCAAATTGAACTAAGTTACATCGCGATAACTCTGATAAATTATTTATAGAATCATGATGGCATGCATTATACATGCATAATTTGCATATATTATAATTATTACAATGCATATATATATATATATTGAACAATTCAAATATATATATATATATACACACAAACAAATTATGAAAGCATGCTAACTAGTTAAATGACTTACAAGGACATCAGTATTTTCAAAGTAATTTTTCCAGTATGGCCGAATTTTCCTCTGTCCACCAATATCCCACACATTCAGTTTAAAGCCAGCCGACTGGACACTTTTGATGTTGAAACCCTGCAAAACAACACAAATGTTTAAAAATGTTTAACAAAAAGCAAACAACATTTAATTACAGACACAAGTATGATTGTCATTATAACCGCAAGGTGCATGCACATGTGCATCTAGAGATTTCTAAACTGCCTTCAGGAAACTATTAGCACTGCTTGGTGTACAATAAAGAGTTGTAAAAAATCTGTAAACAAACAATAAATAAACTTATAACCCACTAGTAAGCTGAACAGCAATTATTAACACTGTGTTCCTCTGGTGCTCAAAAATAGGACACCAGCTTATTAACTCAAGTTCATGAAGAAGAAAAGATTAACAATTCTGCAACTAATTTCGAGAGGGTTAGCCTAAAAAAATTTTATTTGAAAAATCTTATGTAAATAGCTCCCATTTTACCAAGAATTTATGTTTACACACATTACATTCTTACAACATGAACAGAATGTTGCATTATACATTGTCCAAGATAACACAAGAAAACATGGTACATTTATAAGCTTAGTAGTGCTACGGAGATGTCCTAAGAACCTATATTTTCCAAAAATATTTGTTACTTGCAGAAAATGCTGTATAAACAAATATTCACATGAAAGTTCAATGCAGACCACTATTACTGAAATGGAAAAATGAATAGGGGACTTCTCAGTTTTTACAAAACTGAAGCTAAATATTTCTCATACCTGTGTAGGTGTAATTTGAGTAATATCTTCAGACGCAAGCTGCTTCAGAATTGTAGTTTTTCCAGCATTATCGAGACCAAGCAGCAATATGCGCAGCTCCTGGTCTGGAGTCGATTTCAGTTTCCTAAGTAAGGCAAGCAGACCCTGAAAGCAAGAGTGGTACCAAGAATTAGTTAAAATGAAATACATGCAGACATATGTTAGTGAGTATGCAGATGTGTATATAAAACGTTTGGGTATGTCTGTGTTGATAGAAGATGCATTCTGTGTATTTCAGACAAGTGAGGAGGGATGTAAAAAGTATAAATTATGAAGTTAGAGACAAGGGGCAGCCAAAGCAAGAAAAACTATCTACTGATGTAAATATGTATACTGGTGTAAATAATGCAGTGTTCTTGTGCACCATTGCTGTGAAGAAACTGTCTTGATGCATATCATTCTAGGGTACAATCGAGACAATAGATTAGTGAACTGTAAAACTGCTATCATATGACGCACATAACTTTTACTAAAACGAGCCAAAAATTGTAAGAATATATCAAGTCAATCTCGAACATGTTTTTAGTTATAAAACAATCATCTCAAACAGACAATACAAATTTTCAAAAATGTTAACATATTCCAGGTAGCTTCGGGTATATGTGATGTCTGTGCAAAAACGCTAGGGAGCCCAGAGTTCCGTCTTTGCATTTACGTAAATTTTCTACGCCCATAACAGTATTCGCATATTACAGTCAATCCTCTTAAACTAGAATTTATGTAGAATCGCTTACACTTAAATTTTTCTAAACATTTCAGTGTTAAAACAACTCAACTGTTTTACTTAATGTTTTCGCAAAATAGGATCAATTGGGCCTGGCATTTAAAATAAGTCTTGATATAAAATTCGCAGTGACCTTTAGTTAAAATATTACCACTACCATTGGACCAATAATCTGATAGTGATAAGGAATGTCAGAATGTATGTCAAAATACGCGCAAGTAGGATTGAAACAGATTCATGAAATTCAGTGAAAATATCATACCATTTCGCAATGAAACGTAAGTACTGCAACTGACAAGCAACCATAAGAGACGGTAACTATGTCCGACGTCACCGACGCTATCGCATATTTCAGAAACTTCCGGTGCTAGCGTAGAAATTTAAATATAGAAGACAATGTATTTATAAACAGTAAACAAAATTTTTGAGTTTTATAAATTAATTCAGTCATTCGTTTTAATATTTACATAGCGCCCCTATAGAAATCTACTTGGAGGCGCTCCCAGTTCAACCACGGTGATGCAAATGAGTGCTAAGCAACTTATAAAATGAATGCACATTACTCTTTGACAACAGTCACGTGCAACTCTTAGGGAAGTATGTTCCAGTTGCAAGGACTAACAACAGACTGAGAAGGCGCGTTACTGCTTGGTCGAGATGCTTGCACGGGACGCCGGAAGCTCGCCACCAGAATAAGAACGAAGAGCTAGACGACCATTCAAAGCTGAAGTAGGGCTGCAAAGCTGAAACATGGTTGCAAAGCTGTAACATGACTGCAAAGCTCCCACATCATTATTATATAGTTCGGGGCAGAGCCTAGAATGCATCGCCAGACAAGCGTAGATAATTCTATGATCTGCCACAACGACCATTGCATTATCTTTATCTGCCCCATATTCTGCTATTCATCGTCTCTCGAACATTCCACACGAAACTCAAGCCTCACCTTTCAAGAACTCATCTTCTGACTCACCCGCGCAGATCAGTTCCCGTTTTCGACATAAATGACAACCGCCACATCAGCGACTCTGCCTCCTTTGATTAACTGGAAACCGTACGCTAAGTTGTTGACTAACTTCGGACAACCCCTTTGACACATAGGCCTACTAAACTTTGGGCTACACGTATATGTAAACGTTTCGCGTTCTTCTAGGTCTATAGCTGCCGCATAATGGCCTCGACCATTATACGTTGAAGGTATATACCATACCTTCAAATATACCATTACAGTTTTAATTGAGATTGTCGTGTGAGATCCTTCACCACCGCTCGCCCGTTTGAATGGGCGCAACGCCATTTAAGCTATGCAAGGATCGTACTATAGCCAAATTTCTTAACCTCTGAAATAAGCCAGCGACGGTAAGCGAACCGCGGCTAACTGAATAACCCAAAACCAATTAATTAAGGCAACGTCGAAGCTCCCGAGGGGGGCACACTTAACACCGGTGATGGTGACGATGACAGATGCCCACGTTTGCGGTTCTGGAAAGCCTAATGGTGCTTTAGAATCAGAACGTTGATGCAGTGAACTCAGAGGGAAAAAATGTATGTAAACAACCAAAATATTAAATTTAACAGTCCGATACAAACTTCCTAAGGATGGAAAATACGCAAGTAAGGATCGATGTGTTTCTAGCCAGATGAAAATAGGCCGAGGTCATGAAGTGCGACATACCTTCAACTATTTTTTGCAATTAATCAAGGCAAATTCACAAACCTCAAACAATTACACTTGCAAAACGAATCACTCACAAGACAAGACATATTATGGCGACTAGAATGGCCACTATGGCAGAAGTTATTTGGCAAGTACAGCAACATTTCAGTCACAATGTCCTGTTTTGATGATCTGACGAGAACATGAAATTTCTCCCACAGGCTTCACATGCCCTGCAAAGCATAGGCCTACGGTAACAACAAAACGTTGTTTAACCAAACCAACAGTAACATGCTCTTAAACCGAACAACCCTTAACCATTGTTGTCAAAATAATTACACTTAAAGTACATTGAAAAATTAAACAAGACTTCCAATGAAAATTGAATATCATATATATATATATATATATATATATATATATATATATATATATAGGCCCTGTTTCTTATACAACAAAATGTTTACTTGTAACCTATGTAAATTGCTCAACTATAAACCATGCAATGCAACATTTGCTTAATTGAAAAGAATTTAATTCATCTCCTGCTACTAATTCATCATCCTTTTCTTCTTTGTCAAACCTTCTTTTCATTCCATTTCCCGCATATGCATCCTCCTTCTTACACTCCATCTTTGGCCAATTCTACTTTCTTCTTCGCCCTTATAAAATGCAATTGCATATGCAAACACCAATAATTATTTTAATCACCAAATCATGTCCACTGAAGAAATTGAATGCCTATTTACAGACAGTTCCACTACTTAAATATTTGTTCAGATGGGTGGAATATGGCAGTTTCTCAACCCTATATCTAATTCAAAGATTTTTACAACATTTATTGTCACTAGATATGCTTCAAAGCTTCCAATCAATGTCTTGTTCCAAACCACTTGTTGATGTGTGAGAGAGATAATTGAATGTGAACATCATTGATAAAGTATCTCTTTGTATTAGCCTCCCAGATGCAGCGAATAATAACATTTCCATGATTCGTCTGCTTAAACTCCAGTGTCATTTGTTCCCCATCATATTCATAATACATATTGCCTGCTTCCATATGCTGGAATTTCACTGGGGAACTAAAGCACCACATTGGATTGCTTTGTTCATCCATGAGTGCTCCATCCAAGATGCAGAGTCCATCAACCTTACCATGGAATGCTTCCGTCTTCCAAGGCAGCGATACCTTTTTCTCAAAAGATGATCTTTGGTAGCTGCGCTCAGGATCAATCAGTTGGAATTGGGCGTAGCCATCACGCAGTTCCCCGACACGACAGAAGAGGCCGGTGAACTGTTCACTCCACAGACTGGCTCTGAGATTGCGCAGCTCCAGAGTGCATGAATATCCGTGAAGTCCATGCTCCTTGTCCACATCGTTACGTGGGAACTTGGGAAGTGGACAGGAGAAGATCTCCGAGTGTGAGCCAAGAATTGCAGACTGAACTAGGTTGTGCTTGTGAAGTGTGGCTACAACGAACGCTAGGTCTCCGCCATTCTTCCAAACGCCAAGCAAGATGTGACCCTCCACTGAATACAACAACAGGGTGTCATCTTGGCAAATGGGAGCATGTGCATCTGACCAGTCTGTCCAGTTCCTGAGGTCCACTTCATGCAGAAGTGACCTCTTGCAAGGACTGTTTGCAAGCGGCTGCCCGGTGCCATCCATCAATATTGGCCTGGCAGCAAAGAACTGTATGCGCCTTAGTCGGCTCAAGGTAACAGAGGATATTTCGACACCATACCAGCGCACACAGACAGACATAGGAAAGTAGAAGAGGTCACTTTGGAAAGCATGCTTCATCTCGTCTCCATCACGACCGATGAACGACACAACCCACTTCATGGAGATCTGCTTCAGGACTGACTTCGTTGCAGTTGGAAGTCCAGTGAATGGATCTACTTTCTTCAACTTGGACAGAATTGTTTTGGTACTGAATTTTGAAGCATCGGAAATGCACTTCGTTTTCCAGTAGGCAGATGGAACATTAACTTTTGCAGCTGGAGTCTCGTGGTTCTTAATACCTTTTGGGGCATACGTGCCAACAACTTTGCGCCACAAGACATTGTCGTTCGCAAGTTCAGACCAATACCTACACACACTGGAACAGGTCATTAAGTCTGCAGGTGATATATAGCCAAATATTTTCAACAGCAGCTCAGCAGGAAGCATGTTCACTGTCAATTTACGGCTGGACTTGGTAAAGATTTTCCTATCAGATACGTTTTCCTTCACTGTACGTTGTCCCATTATTTCTGTGGATGTGCTGGAACGAGAGATAGGTGGAAGTGTTCTTGGTATTGAACTCTTAACAGTTTGCATCGTCATTTCCCTTACCAACTTTGGGTCTCGACCAAGTTCTCTGCGGCTGCTGATTCCCGATTGTTGCCTGATATTTTCATTTTGCCGAGCGTCTGGTTTTTGTGAAACTTTGTGGCTAGACAAATACCGCTTTAACTGATCCTTTTGCTGAGATGCCATAATGTATTAATGGTATTGAGTGCCTAAACGAAATTCACGACACCGTATTCATCCGACGGACTACATAATTCTGATTTAAATTAAAGACACTCATAGAGCTGTACAGGTTCGTTCAATGTCCGCTAACGATAGCTGGCTTCCCTTTCCACGTTATTAAGTCCGCACAAGACGCCTTTCACTGAGACTGGCTTATCGAAAACAAATCCCAGTAACCACCTTGGCGTAAATAAACGTTCGCAGTCTGTGAAATTGTCAATTATGTCAAAACGCAAACTGTAACCGTATGCATTTAAATCCGTGCTCGACTACCTCATACAATTTTCTTCCTTGAAGCTGTCGGGTAGGAGACTTATTGTTTTCTCATTAGAGATGCACAATCGCTATGCAATATTCACGAAAACTTTCGTCTAGGCGTATCTTGCGCCATTTTTGTTTGCCCACACGCCGTTGCCATGGAGCTCTCACGCACCTGTTCAGCCCAGCCTAACGTATACAAAGAATAATAATTATTACACAGTAATATTGTAATTAAAAGTCAGATAAAATTTGGTATTTAGCTCCAGAGTTACTTAACTGACAAAATTCAACAATTTAAAGGTATATACATAATTAGAGAAAAAAAGAACCAGTCAAATTTGTCTCAATACATTGAACATTAATAAATTAACCAAAAAGTCTCAGTTTTATAGTCAAATAGCCAACAAAAGATTAACTTTCTTGATCAGCTTCTCACCCCTTTACCAATTTATTCCAAAATTAAGTCATCAGCTCTATGATCAAAGCCAATCATGAAGCCGACTTGTCTTGCTAAAGTACGTTACAAATGCTTAGTTGCATTGTAACTTAGCATAATTCAAACGGTATCATCTTACTCACTCTAAAGTAAGTTGCCTTCAAAAGAAATTTCACTTGACTTCGTGAATAATGACTTCTGTAGTTTTAAGTCCTCTTTTTGGACAAAGTAAATGCAAGATCCTTATATCAAAATATTTACTAGCTCATCACAAATCCCTTTTTTAACTTTTAATTTCCTCAATTTAAATCTCTTATGTCAGCATTTCTGTAAGATTGTTTTCTTAATAAAACGAATATGATGATGATGATCCTAGCACAACGTGTAGCCAATATATTGTAATATTGGACACTATTGCCACTGGAGAATGTGCACTTTAAAATACAGTTTGTTTGTCACATATAAACAATGTTGTTCTTATGCAGCATGAAACTATATACATGTACCCTGCAAGATAATTTGGCTGGCAACCAATGTTTTCCTAAATACAAAAAAATTCCATGTGAATTTGTAATCTCAAGATTCTACAGCGCCCACATTAGTGAAGTCATCGGAACCAATTTAAAGCAGACCTGGTGTTACAAAATATTAATCAAACTTTGACAATTTGAACTTCAATATGTTATTTTGATAGATTTTAAAGCTATTTGTGTATATTTCAGCTGAAACAATATGCTATTAAATAGAGCCTTTTTAAAACATTAAGAACTGTTACGATGTCATAAGTTATAGAAGTCTAAATGTTCTAATATTACCTCAAGTTGCCTCTAAAATGTATGCAAATTTCTGTAGAGATGCAAATTGTTAGCTATCTCACAAACTGTAGCTTAGTACAAATAGTTCATCAATTAACAAGCCGCAATTAAGTAGCAATTATACTTTTTCAAAATACAGAACCGTGCTCATCTCATGTATGCGGCCCTAGCCTGTTGGGGTTTTGTCACTATCAAGGACTGGACCACGTTGGAGCGGATCCTGCAGAGAGCTCAACAAGTGGGGTTTCTGCCACTGGCCTCATCAAGTACAACAGAAATGGAAAACACTGCCGACCGATGGATAGTACATGCACATTCACAATATTTATTTTCACCAGACAAATTTTATAATCTAACAGAAATTGCTTAATAGTTCTGCAAACTAACAACAAAGCATAACAATAGCACAACAATATAGCTTAACCTAACAGACAGTTTCTGTTCTCTGAAAACATGAATTTTATTTAAAGTCTAACCACAACTTACAGCAAGAGATGATTGACGTGTGCAACTACAACATAATGAAATTGAAATGGACCAAACAAAGAAGTGATAAATAACAGTTCTTGTTATCAATCAAACAGCATTATTTATCTTATCATTATTACCTCACCATGTTGCATAAGATCTCATTAGGCAGCAATACTTCACACAAAAGCTTCAGTTGAATAATTTTAATTTCTGCTTGGTAAAACTCACCATGTACTGTAGTTCAAAACCAGTCTTTCTCTAGTTCTGCAACAGATCCTCAAGCCTAAATATTTAATTGAATAAGACACGTGTGACAGAACAAATTTGCACTCACCACCAATAAATAGCTGGCACCACAAAGTGATGATGATGGCACATGCCTGGCAAACATCAGGTGTTTAAAAAGATTTATTAATAAAAGTATTTGATCAATATATAATGTTTAAATAAGATGAATGCAACAGATCTGAACAGATCTCATTTGCAGCCATTAGCAGTAAGTCCCTAAATATTAACTTTACTGAGACTCGGATGCTAATGTCCTTTTTTTTAGCAAAACAAGCTGCTTTGTCTCCAAGCATATCATAAAACTGATTCAGAAATTGACTGGAATTGCTACTAGTGTGCAAAATTCATCAGATATCCAAGATTCGAAGCACGGTTGATACCACTCTCATTCCGGGCCCAGTACAACGTACGCACCAGGTATCGGAATCGACGATTCGGCAATGATGTGTCCGTTCTTTCTCATGTGCGTCTGCATATGCCTACGAAGGTTTGCCTTGAGGCTGAAGCAGCGGCCACAGACACCACAGCTGTGCGGTCGCTCTCCCGTGTGTTTCACAACGTGCATCTTCAGATTAGACGGGTGAAGGAATTTCTTGGAGCAGTAGGTGCAGGCATACGTCTTCTGCTCGTCGTGTTGCAAGATGTGCCTCTTCAGGTCGTTGTTGCAGTAAAATGTCTCATCACAATGACAGCAAACAAAGACGTGCTCTTTTGTGTGGATGGCCATGTGCTTTGTAAGGTTTGTCCGCAATGCAAACATTTTTTTGCACTTGCCGCAAGGGTACGGAAGAACTTCCAAATGTCGGATGGAATGAATCTAAAACAAAATGACATGTGATGTTTTATCTAGTTAAGAAAACCATGTAACAATATCTGCAATCGAAGTCGCCAACAGTTTCAAAACTACAAATAGTCGTCAATGTATGCATGCTTCAGAACAATTTTATATAGCTTCCTTTTCTAATCATGTCAGAAGTAAATTATGCTATGAAGTCATTTATGAAAACTTAAATTGGGGTCATTCCAGCTCAACTCAATCGATTTTGAGGAAAATTCCCACCTGATCATCTCCGAATTGACTGAAATTGAACCACATGTTGCAAGATATTTTGGATTGAAAAACCCAAAATCATTGTGCAATATTTAAAACAAGCTGCAACTAGTCATCTTCCTGTGTGGCATGGTGGTCGATTGGTTAGCCTGGTCAGCCTGTAACACTCAGTGTGCGCTTAGGGTGCGGGTTCGACCCTCATCCGAGGTGCCACTATGTAGAGACCCTGAGTAAGTCCTTTGCACACAACTGCTCTGCATTACAACTGCAGCTTTGCTGTCGAGGCATGTATGCATTTCTGAGCTGATTGTAAGAAGGGCAATACCAAATTTCAGTTTTATTGTATTGTATAAAGTGGCTTAAAGACTGTTTACAAACACTGTGGATGTATGGCTCTGGCTACTTATATAGCGCCTTATAAGAACCTCTCCAAGGTACTAAGTCATTTGTAAATGTAAGTCAATCATAGGCAAGGGTGAATTAGAAGTGAACAGAGAGAAGTTGGTACACAGTTTAAACACAGGTTAGAAGTCACATGACATAAATACTGTAAGACACTTAAATGTGCAATGATTTCCACAGGAATAGTGCATGTGCAACTGGGAAACAAGGACCACATAAACAAATGGAAAACGACAATCATAATCATGCCTTACCTTGAGGCTGTTCTTAGTGGAATACTGCTTTCCACAGCTCTCACACTGGTACGGCTTTACTCCCAGATGAGTGCGTCTGTGGGACTTAAGCGCCGGTTTCGACAGAAAGTCTCGTTTGCAGACATCGCAGCTGTAAATAATTGTCTCCTGATGCTTCATTCGGTGTTTCGTTAGGACAAACTTGTTTGGAAACTCCTTCTCACAAACTTGACAGGTAAGAGCTATCCTTCCATCATGTTTGTCCAAGTGAACTTCCAGCTGTTTTCTTACATGGAACGTCTTTGAACAAACTACGCAGCTATACGATGGCTCAGGTTGTGAAGGTTTTGGCTGGCAAGCACAGTTGCCAGCTGGGCACTCGCATGTGTAATGCTGCTTCTTCATATGCATCAGCAAATTCGATGTCTGCTTGAATACACATGCACACTTGGAGCACTTAAAGTTACGCTCCTCCGAGTGGGAACGCTGATGTTCCCTGAGCAGACAACGATAGAGAAATCTCTTGTCACAAACGTTACAGGCATGTGGTCTGGTCGATTCATGTTGCTCTTTGATGTGCTTCCTAAGTCCCGACTGACGCACAAACACTTTGCCGCACATATAGCAAATCAACTTCTGGGGATCAGCTGCGTGCGAGGTCATGTGCTCCATGAGGGAAGACGGGTAAGGGAACGCCTTTCCGCAAGTCTCGCATTTGTGTGGCCGATACGAGTTGTGTGTCATGCGGATGTGCTTGCGTGTATTGGCCGCGTTGCTGAACTTGTGGTTACAGATGTAGCAGACGTCGGCATCCCAGGCTGAACCGATTATGGTCCTTGCAGGCAATTCCGATCCAAACATAGAGCCAGACATTTTCATGCTACCTACAACGTGTTCTACTAGTTCCACCAGTCGCTTGTCCGTTGGAGATGCACTTGATGACTGTGGCTCTATGCTGTGCTTGTCTGATGTGCTTACAACTAAAGCAGATCTCAGGCTCCTTGCAGCATTTAATTCCTTTGTGGTTCCAAGTGGCATATCATCGGTGATTACGTTCTGGTTAGATTCACATTGGTCTTGTCCAACCATCGGAATCTTCTTGGCATTCCCAACTTTAATGCATGCCGTCTCACTTTCCGAAATCCCCGTCATATCTTGAGGCCCAGCTACAGCTTGACTATCTGCAACATTAGTCTGCAGCAGTGAATCTATTTTAGTTTCGTCAGATAGCCTTTGACTTAAATTTTCAACATTTTGCACTGTGTCCTTACTCAACCCACGTCCTGCATTGGCATATGGAACTGTTCCACCAAGTTCAACATGGTCAACCTCAACTGTTTGCAAAATATCATTGTCTTGCTTTAGATTTACATCCTTCACAGCTATCTCATTTCTGTCAGCTGTACTTTCACTCAACTTAACAACTGCCTCATTATTTGTCACACATCCTACAGCAGCAGTGGCTATTACACTGCCATGGTCAACATCAACTATTTGTGAAACAACATATCCTTGACTTAGGTTTATATCCATCAAAGTTGCTGGTTGTATTACAACTGTCACAGGCTGATCTCCTGACTCTTGTGCTTTACATTCAAAGTTTTGCACTTTTTGTAACTGTTTATCTGTACCATCGATAATTGAATCACAACTTTTCACAGCAGCACTTGGAGAGGTTTGCACAACTTTAATTTTAGATGTAGTTTGCTTACAACGCAATTGTTTCCTATGCGAAGACTTCTGGCCAGCTATTTCATGCTTACTGATATGCTGTCTAAGTGAAGCAGAATCCACAAAAACATGACCACATACGTCGCACATATAAGTGCCTGCCTGTCGAGAATCCATACATGGAGTACTTGCAGCTGGTCGATATTTCTGCCATGGTTCTCCACTGTCCCAGCGTCCACCGGAACTCATCATTGCCAGAACTGATGCAGCGCTCTCAACTTCTGGTGAAATTTCCATTACTTTACCACTTTCAGCAAGGCGACAACCAGAAAGAACTTGCTCAGTTATAGAGCTCTGAAAACTCCAAGAATTGCAACTGTCTGCTGAAGGAAATATTACTTTACTTGCGTTCTTGCATTTCTTACGTCTTGTGAACAGTTGTTTCCGTTTTCGTCTACGCATTCTTTGTACATCCATTTCCTGTTGTCCTGAAGGAGAATTAACCCCTTTATCTTTGCCATGCATGATTTCTGATCCCACATTGCGACACATACCTAGCGAGACAGAATTCAAGATAGAAATGTCTGTCGGTATAACTGGAATGCGGGTTGCTTGGATCACATCGAAATCATCATCATTCCGCCACTGAAAATGTTCTTGAGAAATTCTTTCAACAATGATGTTAGGACAAGTAATCGTTTCTTTGTTTTTATATAACATATCATTTTTCTCTTTCAGTCTTGTAAGACCCTCTGCATCACATCTGTTCAGTGGTTGTGAATCATCTGTATCCCAGTCGCCTTCAAGGCTTTCTGTTTCCAACTGAGGACCGTCGGCACCTCCAGAATGATCCAGCATCACTTCACCTTCAATGTCTCTTGCTGCATCATGGGGTGTTTGGATCACCTTATCAGAGTGCATTTCATCGCTTATGGCATCCAGCTGAATAGAGGATGAACTTGGTCCAGCTACAGCAACATCTTCTAAAGCATCGCAGATGCTCATGGCACAGTTCTCTCCCATTAAATGATTTTCCTTCTGAACTCTTTCTGTGCTAAATTCATTTGCTGGACTCAAGCAATGGTCAATGTTTTCAACAACAGTTCTAGACTTACCAGTCTCTGTATTCTGGACCAAGTTGTCCAAACCAATATCTGTATTGTGCAAAGCAGGGACATTGTCTATCTGTCCAAATCCAGATATCTCTATAAAACTATCCAACTGCCTTAGGGTTTCGCTGTGTTCTTTATTCATCATTAACTTATTTTTAGGAGGATGTGCATGGCTTACCTGTATAATAGTTTTACCAATAGTAGGAACATCCAACTCCTTATCTGGACAAACACTCGCTCTTTGTATGGACAAGGATTTTAAACCAACTAATGGAACAGGTTTGGTAGCTGTCTGTTGTGGCAGTGATGATGGCTGAACAGTTGGTTCTTCTAGCACCTCCGTTTTCTCTTGCACAGAACGAATAAGATCATCATCAAGAATCCAGAAGCTTCCTCTGCCTTTCATGCAGCCAGACATGTCATTGCTTTTCTCTTTGACACGTCTTCCCAGATTGGCTGCACAATCGTAGGCAACTTCTTCCAAGATATGTCCCAACAAGTGAGGGCTTCTTGCTTCGTAACTAAGCGCCATTTCAATCTTGGTCCGTCTTCGCCTTTTGACAACAACTTCCGACTTTTTGGAAGTTTGAGACTTCTCAGCAGACGATGTTTTTCTAGACTTCTTACTTATAACACCTTTCAAATGCATTCCCTCAGTTTCTTTTGAGCAGCTACTTTCCTTTTTAAAACTGCAGCCCGTTTTAAAGCCTGTTGTCTCTGTATTCCTTGAAGCTGGCCCCGAGTTCAACGAGCCCTGAATTACAGATTTCTTCTGCATATTCACAAAATGTGACTGTTCTGCTTCATCTTCCTGTTTAATGGAAATTTTCCTTTCCTTTGTTTTCGTTCTCTTCCACTTCATTTTGAACTTGTCTGTATTTGATTGTTTTAAACAGTTCACCGTAAAAAATGGTCAATGAAGAATGCAACTCACTGTCAGCTCCAAGTTACAACTCTTTTGCAGAACTCTTATATTCTGAAAGAGATATTGACACACATTGATAAAAAAATTTATGTAACAAAGCTAAGATACATATACACATGTAGAATGCATTGATATTGGTATTAAAAACTTCTTCTATCAAACCAGCTTCCATTTACAGAAGATTTATGCACATTAATCCAACTTCTATTTAAACAAGAATTCCCTTCATCAAACTAACATCGATTTAAGCACGAATTATTTTCATCAATAAAACTTCTAGTTAAGCAAAAGGTGAAAGCGCAGTATCAGGGTGTGCATATATAATGGGCGTCGTTAGGGTCAGTTCAGTTAGGTTAGGCGGGTAATCTTAGGTTTCAGCATAATTAGTTATTTCCATTTTATCCTCTTAGGTTTTAGCATATTTAATTATTTCCTGTTAGAATGTTTGAGGAATATTTTTTTTAATGCTGTTCAAATGGAAGCTGTACAGATGAGAATCATTCTGCTTAACTAGAAGCCGGATCTGATAAAAATAGCTGGACCAATGAAAAGAATTTTTTAAGATGAGAGATAGATTAATGAAAGAATTATGCTTAAATGGAAGCTGGATTGATGAAAAGAATGCCTAACTGGAAGCTGAATTGATTACATGAATTATGCTGAAATGGAAGCTGGATTGATGAAAAGAATCAAGCTTAAATGGAAGCTGGATTGATGAAAAGAATCATGCTTAGATGGACATTGGATTGATGAAAAGAATAACCCTTAGGTAAAGATGCATTTTAGCATATTTTATCATTTCATAGTTCATATGGTATTTTTTAGAATATTTTATTATTTGACATGAATAAATGTTCAACTGTAGCTTAATTGGAGCCAAGATCAATTAAAAGTAGACTACGTAAGTAGAAACTGGAATGATGAAAGGAATTATGCTTAAATGGAAGCTGGATCGATGAAAATATTATACTTAACTAAAAGCTGGATTGACGAGAGAATGCCGTTACGATGGAAGTGGAATCGATGAAAAGAAAGCTGTGTACGCAAAAACTGGATTGATGAAAAGAAATATACCTAAATGGAAGATGTATTGATGAAAAGAAATATACATAAATAGAAGCTGGATTGATGAAAATATCATGCTTAAATAGAAGCTCGATTGATGAAAAGAATTCTGCTGCTTTGGGACAGTTCAATGTCTCCTTACTCCTTAATATATTGCTTGCAGCAACGCTAACAATAGAAACTGCACTTTCTTCAAGAAAAATTCTTTTTGTCAATCCAATTTCTATTTATGGAGTGAGATCCATAATCTTCAGGTCTACTTAAACTTCGGCACTCCTCCATGTGGTGGTCCCAAATTAAAAAATATATAAAAACGTGAACATAATTAAATACTCAACTTTAGCATGATTCTTTTGATCAATACTGCTTAAGCAAGATTCTTTTCATCCATCCAGCTTCTACTTAAGTATGATTCTTTTCTATTCATCCTTCCAGCTTATTCTTAAATATGATTCTTTTCGTCAATCCCGCTTCTCTTTAAGCATGATTCGTTTCACCCATCCAGCTTCTACTTAAGCGGGATTCCTTTCATCAATCGAGCTTTCATTTCAGCAGAATTCTTTCATCACATCCAGCTTCAATTTAAATCAAATATCCTTTCATTATTCAACACATTCTCCAAAACAGGAATAATTGACTTAAAGCGTACATGACAAACATAATTCATTTGTTTAGAAGATTTTGATATGTTTTAATTTCATACCGCCGCTCGGAGGATTGCCTAAACTTCCTCCAAATTAGCCATTTTTCTTGGTCATAACCAATTATTGATTCCCGATACGGCGCTCACTCGCTGTGCTCACTTGTTCAACCACAGTTTCCGACACCAAACGGGCTGCGTCTCGCACTCGCTGTCATAAGAGGCGATACTGTGAACAGATAACAGCTATCAGACCTGCAAAATTACCTATAAATACACGTTTCAATATTTTTATATATCCTGTCAATATACAGAATTTTGTGTTTCATTTCACAAACAAAACACACTCGCAAATAACCCGTTAACTTCAGATTGTTCGCTGAAAGCAATATCCTCGGTATGTCGGGAGTGTGAAAGTATTATAGCGCGATGATAGGTAGAAATGCGTTGGAACTTGGAATCGTAACCAATACAGCATTTGCCATTTGGCTAATATGCTAGACTTCTAAAACGAGATCTCGATGAGAATCAGCAAAGATTTCGAGGTCCTTCCTTGCTGTTGACTCTCTGATAGATTTCTTATCCCGCTTTCTTTCAGCTTCAGAAGTCTGATTGGTTCGTTGGTTATTTGGTCGACTGACTTATTGCTTTATTCTGAATTGCACCGTGCTCACCGGCGCGACAGAAGTTTTAATCGCAAGTTACGGCTGGTATGACAACGTAGGCCTACATCTTAATCGTAGCGTTGTAATTGTAATCGTAATCTGAAGGCGTCAGTAAGTCGCGAAAACCGGATAACATGATATAATAATCTCAGTGGTCATATGCCCCGGTATCGTTGCATATCTCGAAACAAGATTCATTTCCAGTCCAATGCTCAAAACGTGTTGTTGGCTGAAGCCCCGCCCCAGAATGCCCAGACGCTGCATGAGAACTGACGATGTTCCCTTAACAATAAATTACAAAGGGTGAAAGGGACATCGCACTCACGTTTTTTGAATTGATCATTGGAGCAAGTTGTAAGATAGTTGTAGGTCTATAAATTATAGGCCTAGGCCGAATTGGCTGCACGCCACATCCGATTTATATCTATTACAGTGGTAGTTCACATTAATAAACAAGGTTTTAAAACCATTAGCCTATGGAATCTGGTAATAATTATGGACAAAATGAACGCTTTGGAGCAAAGGGGGGCTGATATCGCAAGGAGGCCTAGTCATTACCGGTCTAGTTATCTCCAAACTTCTAAGGCACCACTCGAAAGCCAAGCACCTGCTTATTCATGAGCACTGAATTTCGTGTGCTCACTTTCGTTGCACTACAATTTAGTTGATCAACTTAGAAATGTTGATGAGTGGATTTTCTTGAATCGACAGCAAAACACTCTTTGCGACTTACTTATTAACACGACCTCAAAGTATGGTGCTATAAATGCACCGTGTTTTGTTTCGACGTTCTGAATCCTGATTAAATTTTCAGATAGTCGTGTAGCGATAGTATAGGCTTGGTGACTGGATATAAAAATAATTATGTTTCTTAATCGGTCAGTTATTATGTTCCGCGTAGCCTACAGGCTGACATAACACATAAGACTGGAGCATGGTAATGGTTGTGTGTCGCTTCCTGATAATTATATAAATAAGACAGTTTTTATGGTGGTTTTGGTCTTTGCGCTATGATGTATATACATGTACGACAAGGAATCTAGATGGTTGGTTGTGTTTGTAATGCAAAATAAAGTATTTGTAGGGCCTACCGGGATTGACATACAGTTGATTTAGCAAAATTTTAATATAAGAGAAACGGCTGTTTGATAGCGGCTGAGGACAAAATCGGATAGGTTTTCTCAACTTTTCTGGGTCTTCTTTCCCATACCCTCGCTGGCCAGCCATCATATTTTACGAACCTTCGTCAAGTTGGTTTGATATTGATATTCGGATGTTGGATATTCGACATGGAAAGCCGCATGTCAAATTCGTATATTAAGCATTTGAGAATTGCGCATTTCTACAGACATTGTTCTCACAAAATCACCGTCAGTCAACAGTTACCCACCTAGACTACAAGAAAATAATCACAAATTGATTTAATGAGGTGGGTAATTGGGTGAGATATTGATCGAAACACCGGGGAAACATTTTCACACATTTTCTCACTACAGTTGGTGGATCAATGCATTATATTCTTCCAATAATAAGTTATCCACGTAGTCCATCAGAAAATATTCACAGACTGATTTAATGAGTGGATAAGCGGGTCAGATTTGGGTTGAGACACAGAGAAAAGCAATTTTCACACATTGTCTCACTATTGTTGATGAATGTATCAGTTTTTTTCTTCCTATCGTGGATTATCTATCAAGGCTATCAGTAAATGGTCACAAATTATAACCAAAACTGATTATGGCCCACTCTACATTGACATTTTTTCTTCAGCTGTGAATCACCTTGTAGTGTATATGTGGTGGTGGTAGTGAGGTGGCAGCTTTTGCCAGTTATAGTGTTTAAGTGGTGTGATGCGTGTCTGTTGTTGTGATGGAGAGTTGGTGTGTGTTAGTTGGGTGATAGTGCTCATTAATTTTGTGTGGTGTCATTGTGTGGTGGTAGAGGAATGATGTTTTTGGATAGTGGTGCTTGTTAGTGATCTGGTGTGCGATGGTGGTTCACATTGTTTGGTGTTGGTCATGGTAGGGGTGGTACAGTGAGACGGTGACAAGGAGGTGTTTTGAAGTGATGATGGGGACAGTAGTGATGGTGTGTTGTGTGTTGGGGTGGGTGGTGATGGTATGTTTTTTTGTGGTGATGATTGGGGTAGTAATGGTAGTAGTAAGGATATGGTGGACTGATGTGTTTTTGTTTTTAGCTGTGATAGTGTGGTACTGGTGGTGACTTGGGCGTGTATGTGAGGTGGGGTGATGGTTGTGGTATATCTTTTTGTGGTGGTGGTGATTGTGGTAGTAGTGAGGCATTGATGGTTGTAGTTATGTGGTTGGTGCTACTGTTGTTGTTGATGGTAGTGTGTGGGTGTGGTTGGAGTACTTATGTTGTATGTCATAGTAATGTTTGTTGTGGTGATGTAGAGTGGAGATGGAACTACGTTGTTCATAAAGGAAGTGATTGTTTCTTTTGTAGGGCCGTGATAAGGTGGTCTCCTAAGAAGACTGGATACTTTATACACTGTTGCTATGGACTTACTTTGAAGGAGGTTGCTAATGAGGTTGAGGCTGGTTTCTGAGAAGGTTGTTTCATGAAAGAGACGGTTGCTTAGGTGACTTGTTGTTTAGGAGTCTGATTCTAAAGAAGTGGTTGCTACGGAGGCTGTGGCTGACTTTGAAGCTGCTTGCTACAGAGGTTTGTTGCTAAGGAAGCTTGTTGTTAAGGAGACTGATGTTGAGGCTGGTTACTAAGGAGACTTTGTGTGTACAATGATACGTATAATGGCTGTCAGTGTGTGGCCCATACAGTGAATATGGCGGTCGGATTGAAAAATAACCCTAGCAAATAGCCCTGGGAAAAGCTGCAAATGTTCTTTTTATTTCCTCTCCGACTGACCCCCAGCTGCAACTTGCTTGTAAGAACTGACCATGGGATGCTGTTTGTCTATTAATTATTGCTCTAATTAACAGTGCACTTAATTACACAGAAAGACCATTGGTTTCTAAATGCCAACTGCTTTAGTGATAACATATACTAATTGTGGCAATGAGGTCATTTTGGATCTTGTGCACCAAGAGCAATATTTATGTAGTGTGCCAATCTGCCACTGTGGCACTCAAAGGGTTAAAACATTACTGATTAATATTAGTTGATGATCTGTTAATTTTGTTAATTATTTCAATGGGAAGTGAAGTGGAACAGCTGTGATTATTTGTTCCGTTACAGATGGTCTGATGTAGACTTATGTGGGCAGTTCTCTGTTTCACAATTTCAACTGTTCAGATTTCTGTCCAGTGAATGCTGTGTATTTGGTCATCCTCATTGATCAACATAAACTCCAAACATGAGAAGACGTTCACGAATCTGCGCTGGTATTATAATATTCTTCTCATGGAATATCATGACATACGTCTTCCTGGTCTACAAACAGCCAAGCAAGGTAGTTCAACTTTTATAATGATTGCAACATTCCTAGGTTACAACGTAAAATGTGATGTCTTCATCTATTCGCTAGGTGGCCCCAGTTATGTAATCGTCAAACTTCAAATGCTGATTATATTTGATATTTTCGCAAATATACGAAAACTGCCATAAGGGTTAATTGTTTTAAATTAGAATCTGTATTGGACAGTATTTTTGAAAGTATAGTGTGTTGAATTTACACGAAGTTTTGTACAAATAACCGAATGTGTTGAACACCTTTAATTAAGTAACAACCATTTCTACTAGTTTGAATCATGACATGTGGAATTAATTTACTTACTTACTTACTTATATAATTTGTGTAGAGGAGTGGGTTAATCCGCTCCTCACCCTGAGAGGAATATAAGATTTAGAATGGAGACCCATTGAACTTTTGCTGTGTTGTTGACCTATACAAATGTATTTATTTATACAAGTAACTAAAGATTTTAGCTTTCAATCCTCTGCTTGCGTCTAGATTGATTCTTGAACTTTTTAAAGTTCGAGATGTTATTTAAAAAAAGTAATGACTTCAGCATTTTCCAAAAAAGTGGACAGATTATTATAGTAGCAAAGATTGAGAGGAATAATTATTGGGAGCCCATTCCAAGTGCCGGGACCGACCACTCAGCATTAGCGTAGAGCAGACCCCAGATACAATGCAATAATGTTTATGATAGTAAAATGCTTTGCTGCTGATTGTTGAGCAGTGGAAGTGATTTCTTTTCATTTAAAGGTTGACGAAGAGCGCAAAGTTCTTGACTCCCAGATTGGTGATCTGCATGAACGATTAAAATTCCAGGCGACCGAACATGAAGTCCTTTTGCAAAAACTACAGCAGGCAAAGAAAGATCTGAAAGGTAAGTTGCCCTCTTCATTGGTTTGGTTGTTGGTATCTGTCATGCTGGCATCTTGTTGTTGGATTGAATAAAATCAGATCTGAATCGTCTAAGTGCAGCTGATTTCAGGCTTTGTCTGATTAGATCTTTTAATGTCTGATTTGATCTTTCACTGTCTGATTCAATCTTTCACTGTCTGATTCGATCTTTCACTGTCTGATTCGATCTTTCACTGTCTCTTTCTTTCTCTCTGAATTTATTCTCAGTGTGATCATTTACAGCCCAGTTCTCTAAAGTTGCTAGCATACTATGATTACTATCCATTTAAACCTAAGGATGAACCGAAACTCAGTACTTGACATCACTCGGACTCGACAGACAATGGGTCCGAGTTTGAATAACAGTCGGCTTTCCGATTTTCTGTTTTAAAATGAAAATCAGATTTCTTTTACATAATGGCAATCGACCTAACTATAAACATAAATACTGCTACTATTAGTACTGACTAGTTACTACTTCATAGTGTAAACTGAGGCAAAACCTATACATTCATAAAAATTGTGCAAACTGCCAAAACTAAAAATGAAGAGAATGGGACTTTTTAAATGTCGAAACTCGGACTCTGTACAACTGAACTCATAAAACTTGAACTCGGCAGGAAAGTGACACTCGGTTCATCCCTATTTAAAACTTACGTGCGTTTAGACAGGTATTAAAACTGACGGCGTGTCCTGGCTTGCTTAGATTAGAATAAGTGCTGAACCAGTGATGGAGAATCAAGATTATATAAAGTTAATGATGACTTGTAATGTTTTCTAGAAGGACGTGTATAGTGGGTGAGAGAACTCTGCTAAGCTGATGAATGATTTAGAAACAGAAAGTAGATATGAAGGTGGATGAAGATAGCAAACCAGAAAAGCCTTGATAAAGATGGTGGACTGAATTCTGGACAATTCAGAGGATTTTTGAAGTCACTAGAATTATTTCATGAATGAGGAATTATTTTACAACAAAGCTCTTTCTGGTCGAAAGACTTTGATCAAATTTCTCTTTGTTTCAGTCAATCCTTCTGCGTTTCACTCTTCCTTCATTCCAATAATTTTTTTTAGTCTTTATATATTATGGTATTCATTCTTTTATGGGATCATTTATTCATTTATAGTATCATTCGTTAAATTCAAAGCTCAGTTGGTTTCTGAATCATTCAA
This sequence comes from Bimastos eiseni, assembly GCA_959347315.1. Classification (NCBI taxonomy): domain Eukaryota; kingdom Metazoa; phylum Annelida; class Clitellata; order Crassiclitellata; family Lumbricidae; genus Bimastos; species Bimastos eiseni. Next base: position 9,550,129 of record OY365806.1, read on the forward strand.
ATCATTATTATGTTGAGGTCAGTTTAAAAATCAATGGCTTATTAGAAGCTACATCGAATAATTATTAGAAGCAACATCGAATAATTAATAGAAGCAACATCGAATAATTAATAGAAGCAACATCGAATAATTAATAGAAGCAACATCGAATAATTAATAGAAGCAACATCGAAAAAATTTTGATACAGAAGAAATACTGAGTTGTAAACTTGATCGTATGCCTAAAGAGATTGATTCCTATTATTAAAGAGATTTGATTGGTTCCTCTTATTATTTTGTTTAAATTTATTATTCAACTATTTTAATTAGTCTCAATGCAAACAAATATTTATTTAAGACTTCATCTCATTTATCTCCTTAGGTATGTGATCATATTAAATGACGCTATGTTTCTTTGAGGTTGAAAGTAGCTAAATGTCTGTGTGAGTGTGTGGTCATGACTTCATGTCAATTAGTCCTTTGACTCTTCGATTTATGTTCTTAAGTTGATGTGTCCATAAATTTCAGATTGTGCAGCTGATGGTAGAAACGGCTGTTGCGCATGGTCAATGAATTAATTTCTTCCAGCAATCAATTCCATGGTGCTCATAATTTTTCTTTCTGTTTGTCAGGCTCTGGCAGGTTTACAGCTTGCCTAAGGTCGCTGAACTTTGAGTATTCACAAACTTATGATCTATGATACTCCACCAGGGTTTGAATCCATAACAACAGTTATATGGACTGGTGGTTCCCCACATGTGCTCTGCCATGGCCCAATCCAGTAGCTTTGCAAACATAGTCCCACCAGATGGAACAGCCTCCCCTCTCTCCGGGAGGAGCTGCTCTCTCTTCGCTCTGCCGCCTTCCAAAGGCACCTGAAAGGCTTTTCTGTTCTCCGCTTAGCTATGTCTTGAGTTGTGAGTGCCTCTGATCTCGAGAGGTGCTGTATAAATGTTCAGTCAGACATTATAAGTGGTCAACTCATCACTGACCCACCATTGCTTGGAATTGCCATCCACTTCTTTCATGTCTACCAATTCTCTGAACGCTCTAATAGACTTCGAAATGGATGAATGGTCCATTACAAGTGATAAAAAATATATTTTCATATAAAGTTGTTGCACGGTTTGAGTTTAGGTGCGACAGTCGATCGTCACTTGAAGGCTGATGGAACGAACTCCCCGTCATCATCGCTGACATCTATGGTGCTCATACCGATACCAGTCTTGGTCATGGCATGTAATAGGCCGACTGTCAACCGTAACATCGACCAGCTGCTGAAGTAAGCTCTTTTGGTGTGTCTGTCAGTGTATATGTGCTTGTTTGTGTATGTATTTGTTTGTATGCTTTATATGTGATTATATGTACATGCAGATGTGCACAGGTACTTTTCATTCATAACAGTATTAGTCATATTTGATTTTTGGAATTTTGCTAAAAAAAGAAATTTTTTGGAAATGTTACCAATGAGTTGAGCTAAAGCCTGTGAGTAGATATCTTGAAGGGCGCTATATTCAGTTTCATTGATTGATTTAATTGTGCTCTGTGCTGCCACCTGGAGGATGAAGGCTGCTTTGTTGTTTTTGATAGGTCTCGGTTTGAGAATATTAATAAATGTATGATTAATTTTGTGATTGTTTAGATAGAATTTGTCAGGTTTTCAGTGACCTCATGTCACATGATTTATTAGGGACAAAATTCAGATAATCCATTAGTGACTTATTCAAGTGATCCATTAGTGCAATGTTGGGTTTTCCATTTGTGACATTATTCAGGTAATCCATTAGTGACTTATTCAGTTGATCCATTAGTGACTTATTCAGTTGATCCATTAACAGCAATATTGAGGTGGTCAATTAATGGCTTATTTATTGAGCTGAACCTAACATTTGGTTGGTCCATTAAGGGCAGTATTTAGGTAATTGGCTTCCTTTTTCTACTCTCAAGGTTCTCACACTGTGAGCACTACCGAGCGACCACTGTTGTAGTGAGCGCCGCTATATTATTTAATAAATACCTTACGATATTATGAAGAATACGATACGAATGATTTTGTGCTGTCTTATAATTAGTTGATAGTGGTTGCCTGATGCTGTGATTGTTTATGGTCTTCTGCTGTTGTCTGGTCAATAACAGCTTTCAGTAGAAAGCCAACAGCTGCAGTTGTCATAAACATCTCCTCTCCTGACTGTGAATGATGGCTTTATTTTGATTGTGAAGCATTCGTGTGTTCGGTCAATAACATCTGTCATTGATAACTGGTTTCTTCCCTTCGTGGTTCAATTGAACTGATGTAGGAGTGTTTGTGAATCGAAGCAGTCCAACTGAAATTGATCCATGCAAAGTGAATACATCAATTAAATTTTTACCGGAACAAATGGTTGTTGGGACAGAAACAATTAGAAACTACAATACAAAGAGAACAATTGAAAAAGTTATGACTTGTGCGCTTTTACAGTGCATGGAATTTGATATGAAATAATCTTAACATGATGAATAGCAAATTCTTCTTGGGAGACATTATTGGATGGATATGCAGTGGCCGTTGTCTTAAATAAAGAGTCCAGTAGCATTCGAACTTCAAAGTCGTGACCACTCAACTCCGTCAGTGTGCAAAGTCGCAAACGACCGAAGACCTGGCCATCCGAGTCCAATGGCAATGCCCTACCCTACACTATGTGTTTTAATGCATTTACAACAGTTTTATTTTACATAGAATGATACAAAAAATCTGTTAACTTCAGACGATGGGATGAACGGATTATACATCATATCACATTTATGAGACATGTAAGCTCGATTTTCAATAAGTGAAGCCCTGCCTTACTTTCAACGGCCCATCCTGTCACGTTCATCTGCAATTCATGTCCGTCCCAACAAATTTTTATGGATGACTGGTAACGTTTGGGGAGGGGGTTAAAAAGGGAAAGCAACCTTTGTATTGGTGATATCGTGACTGCCTATACGCAGTAACATTGTCAGATATGTTTTTCATGGTGGGTCATAGTCATAATTCGACAGATGGTCTGGTGATTATTTCATAGCTGTCAGCCAGTTACTGCAGTTTTAAACGGTAGTTTGTAGATAGTGTTTTTGTTATCAGCTACAGGTGTGTGAGTTTGGCCAGGCTGTGTCTGTATGCTAATGAGACTATGGAACTTAATCCTAGTTAATGTGTTTTTGTGTGACACATGTTGTTGAGATGAACAGTCCTTTTCGTTGCGCATCTGAATGGCTTTCTTTTAAGTGTACAATTGTAATTGCTGAATGCTTGTGTTGCAGTGCACTAAGTAAGATACAGTGTGTTGTCACATGTTCAAAATTCTGACTCCAAATGCCTTCAATGGCACTTACGTGTTGTTTATTTCTAGAACTATAAGAGACATTAATGTATTAGTTATTGCTTGAAAGCCAAAGAGCTATGACCTCAGTTCAACATGTATGACCTATTGATACCAGGAAGAAGTGTCATACGAAATTGATATATATGGATGAAAAGAAATGCAGTACTCCCAGAATCCACTTCTTCCACTGCTGATACCACAGCCCTGCTCTGAGAGGTTGTATATACATATATACCAAACAGTACAACTCTAATATGATGATCCTTCCATTGTCCATACAAAGTTCAGCAATGCACACATGTATGTGCGCACACACACGCACACACACACATACACACTTATCAGTAAAGACATCCAGGTGTATGCTTAACAGATGAGGAATTTGTTTTAGCTGATGCATATGCTGTCATACAGTTACCATGCTCTGCAATACATCCACTCTGTCACAAACTGTTTCTCAAATTCATGCATAACTGTAATTAATGCGCATCTGCATTTTGCAACTCAATAACTTGATATATTGACCATTTGAGTGTGTTGCAATGTGTGAGTGAGGTAAAACAGCACTGTTGATGGTTTTCCTGATGTCAGATGATGTCAGTAACATCCTGTTATATGGGGATTTATTGCATGTCACATTGCATGGTTTTGATTGCATGGTTTCGGGATGTCTTCTAAGGAGGTCTATTTGCACGATCTCAGCTCAACTTTCAGTCTTTATGGCTCTCTTCACTCTGCATCTCATGCTGAGTCGTTGGCTCTATCATGAACATCTAGATGTTTATGGTTCTATTCATGCACACCTCTAGTGCAACAGGCATCGTGCATTATCTGTTGTTGGTCCAACTGTTTGAATATTCTCGATCTGGAGTTATGACTCCTTTCTGACAAATATGATCACAGCCTAAGGTCTGTACTTTTCTGCAGGAATTGGGTCAGCAGTAGAAATCTTGAAGAACCGATTCACATATTATATTCTGGATGTGACAAGTGTGACTGTTGGTGTTGTGTACAATGATTCTTGGTGTTTGCGTTAGATATCGTTCGTCTGCTGAACAATTCCCAATCATCGTATCGCAGGACTGTGGCCACGGTCCAACGGCTGATGTCATCAGGTCCTATGGAGACAAAGTCACCCACATACAGGTCAGGCATACAACTTCGTGCTTGTCAGTATTGATCTTTAATTCAATTTAGAAGTTTGTGGTATATCTGAGAGCTCGTGAGAGATTTACCATATGATTAGCTGAGCCAATGTTGCTGTACAGATGTTTGTTGAATATGTGATGCACAGTAAACCTCTTAGCTTTACCTATTGATTTATGTAGCGCCGTTACAATAAGGCACAGGGCATGAGATGACTTTAGAGGCACTGTATGTGTAGCTGTTTCAGTCATTCTGTACATATTATACATATAATACCATTCATTCATTCATTCTGACCATTTATATAGTACCTCTTCAAGAGACGTGACAGCCTACATGATGGTAAGTGTCATTGCAAACGAAATGATTAGGCTGCACTTCAGTTAGCAAAATGATGTACAGCATACGGTAGCTTTCATAGCATAACTTCAGATCTAAAGTCTCTGTAGACACTTTTTAATGTCCTTTCCAAACTTTGACCAGAATTCTCTAAACAGACTGCTTTTCAGAGTTCAACATGAGACATCTAGCTCATGTAGTCTCTCCAAGTAGGTAATGAGCCACTGGATAATTGGAGTGTTCTCTTATTGTAGTCTTTATCAATTGAAACCCTTCTTTGAATACAATTGCTGCTGCTATTTGTAATTAAATCAGTTGGCTGTTGATTGTTTTCAGCAACCAGACCTCAGTGATATTGAGCTTGCAAAGAAGGAGCTCAAGTTCAAAGGTTACTACATGATTGCACGTCATTACAAGTGGGCTCTCAACCAGATATTTCATCGTTTCAACTACAGTGCTGCCATCATTGTTGAGGGTAATCTCTATACTTATGCAAAGTGGGGTGTTGCTGGAGAAGATGGTGGTGTGATTATGATGTTTGGTTGCTGTTTCTGTTGACCTTAATTTTGTTGATCAATGATCATATTTATTATTAGGGCATAACCGAGTAGACAATTTCCACCGAGTACCAAATCCGAGTATTTGAATGCACTATTTTCCGGATCCAGGTATGAACCAATCAGTAGTAAGCAAAGCTTAAAATTTGTGACTTTTGTCACTTTCACCGTTTTGCATAATGAATAATTAATCAAAATAAATGTTTGTGTCTGTAATAGCTACTAATATGGTTTTAAATTTTTTATTTTCGTTTTTAGATTGTAAAATGTTTATAAAAAAGTTATTTAATAAAAATTTTTTATTTTTGACTATTTGTGTGTGTTATATTTGCCGAGCGAATACTTCCGAATAGTCCCAAAAACGGGATTTTCGGCCGAGGCAAATGTCCAAGGCGATTTCCGGTTATGCCCTATTTATTATTTCTTGAATTATCTCAGACTTTTGTGAGGATATCACTTCACTGTTCAGCAAATGATCATCATCTTTGACTCTTAAGATAAAAGTCCAGAGTTTCATTTTGTTTTTTAGCTTCCTTATTTAATGAAGAATGGAGGGTGTGAGATGACAAATGTTATTGTTATTTTGACAATTCTGGAGTTTGCCATTTTCTTTTAAGATGTATTTTGTTGGTGTGTTAAATGCATGTTTTCATTTCCTCTGCCATCTTCAGATGATCTTGACTTATCGCCCGACTTCTTTGAGTATTTCCTGGCAACCTACAAAATCCTTCATTCAGATCCGACGCTGTGGTGTGTGTCTGCGTGGAACGACAACGGGAAAACGGGAATGATTTCCGACGAAGCAGGTTAGTGAGTTGCAGGTGGTTTTCATTTTCCTGAGGCTTGTGAGAGTCTTCAGTCTTAGGCGCTACGCAGTCAAGGACTCCTTGAGGCTATGGTCTAGCCCTAATGGCAAGGTGTGATGTAACCATTGGCCACCATGTTGACGATTTGCCACTATTGGTCCCTTCATATGGAATGCCCTTCCCTCATCTCTAGGTGTTTGTCAGTTTCTTCCTACATAATTCTTCCCCATCAAAACCCTTTTCTGCTCTTGGGGTTTTCACACTGGGGCGCTGCTAAATGAATGGCCACTACTGTGAGAGGTGTTATATAAATTGGTAAATACAATTCCCAAACATGATGATATCTGATTCAACTGAATTCAGTGCACTTTGGGATAGCAAGAAACACACTCACTGGAGATGTTATTAGAAGTGCTACAGAATTATTCAGACACATACAATTATACATATTTGCATGTAGACAGACATACAGAGTCTAATCTATAGAAACTATGAATTTTACTGAACCGACTAATCACAAAATAAAGTCTCTTTACAATTGCTGCATAACAGGCTTCAATCCACAGAGAATGATGACCAGCTGTTTAATACTTTCTCAGTGAATTCTTGTTGTGGGTCATCTTCTGTTAGTATTATCTAGATGTCGATCTCCGACCTTTGAATGTTGTTTTCTCTCAACATGGGTGGCCCCGCCTACAGGACCTCTGTCCTTCGGTCTTTCTCCTATTGTACCTTGCATATTATAATATTCTTGTTTAATCATCAAATGTTTTAGTTGAGGTCAATAAAAAGAATTTTGATTGTTTGCTTCTGCAGAACTTCTTTATCGAACGGACTTCTTTCCCGGTTTGGGTTGGATGCTGGAGAAGAAGATTTGGCTGGAAATGGAAAACAAATGGCCTAAGACGTAAGTAGATAACTCAATTGTGCGTCTGCTCAATGCATTGCTTCTGAGAAACAGGCAGAGCGTGTGATGATTGATTTGGAAGTAACGGGTGTACGTTTAGTGTATAGCGTAATAATTCAAAACCATGAAGTGGGTGGTATTGGGTTGCAGTTGATATGTATCAATCAGTAAGGCATGTGGAACAACAAATCCTTAGGAGTCAATACAATTATTTGTTGTTTGGTGTCATATTTGGCTGTGCTGGGATTGGGAGCACCTCTGAGCGGTCCCCTTGAAAAAGCGTTATATTTAAACTCTAATAATGTATGAAGGAATTATTATGCATTGTTGGCTAAAACTATTGTGCCTTGTTGGTGAGGTGACTGACTAACTGTCTGAATCATTCTGTATTAGGCTGTGAGTAGTGGCCCACTTGCGACCCGTGGGAGAATTGGTTTATTATCCGATAACGTAGTGATGATTAGTCAAGTTCAGACCGACTGTCGATAACGAACCATATCTTACAAAATGTGAATGCCTCTTAATTACATTAAGCGAAAAATCATTGCCAATTTAACTGTTTAGCAAGTTCCATATTAATATTGTTCTTTCTTATTTTGTCCTCTAACTAAGACATTGTAAAACCTGTCTGCAGCATATGAACAAGTTCTGACCATTCTTGGTTAATTCTCTTGAAGCATTTTTAAATTCTGAGGAAGGAGGTCACTTGTTCCTTGGGTTGAATAACTAACATCTTAATGGAATCTGTTCCCCTTGTGTTTTTACAGATAGGCTTTGTGTTCTCCAAGTGACTCTTGTCTCGTGGTTTGTTCATCTTTAGATTCTGGGATGACTGGATGCGTCATCCGGACCAGCGACGTGACCGCACGTGCATACGTCCGGAGATCTCCAGGACTAGCACATTTGGCAGACAGGGTGTCAGCAAGTCAGTTGCTATCTCATCTCTACATAGCAGTTACCATATCTAAACTTATTACTGTGCTTTTTAGAAAATGAGTAATATCCTGTTTTATTGTTATGATTAATTTGTGCCATGATTCTAATTTTTTTATTGTAGCATAGTTTTGTTTCCTTTACGTTATGGACTTAATAGATGAGAGGGGGATTATGTGTGAAGTTGATATGTAAAACACAATCGGTGTTCCAGTTTTCTAGGCTCTTTGGAAAGGTGTGGTTGAAGGCAATGACTGGGCTGGTGACACTCCAGAGTAGGTTTCCTGAAAGGGCACTATGTAAGTGGCCAGAATGAATGAATGAATATTACTTGTAAGAATATTGTAAAAATTAGTTTGCTAGAAATTCTTTTACTTGCAGTTTGCATGTTTCATTCTAACTTTGTCCTGTTCTAACTGCTCTTGATGTCATGTTATATGTTTTTTGTTTGTACAGAGGTCAGCATTTTGATAAACACCTCAAGTTCATTCAGCACAGCACGAAATTTGTGCCTTTTACACAAATAGATCTTTCATATCTAATGCAGGTCTTGAAAATTATTCGTATCATTTCATGATCATGCTTTGATAGTTCAATTTCATCGTCACATTATGCAATGCATACTAAAATCTCATCTTCTACATCTGAACTGAAACTTTATCTACATGTAATTGATGCTAATTACTACAAGTTGTTATTACTACTGGTTACTAATTACTACTGGTAACTAAGAACTACTGGTTACTAATTACTACTGGTAACTAATTACCACCAGTTACTAATTACTACTAGTTGGATCCTTGATTTTGTTAAGCACAGTGATTGTAATGATGATGATTTCTAGAATGCTTTGCAAAACTTTCTGTACAAATTATGACTAAGATTGACGAAGTAAGCAAGACTAGAAAGTACAAGAGGGGTCTACAATTGCGACTTAACCACTGCTACTTATGCGCCAAGCATATTCTAAGAGTTTACTTATTTTTGCAGATAGAGTGGAAACACTGAACAGCTATAAGAGGAGCTATATAAATCTGGTTGGTTTACTTTGCAGGAGAACTATGACGAAGCGTTTGTTTGGATGGTGTATGGAGCTCCTCTGATGACGACCGTGCAGCTGCTTGCGGGAGATCAGATGGGCCTGAACCCAGTCCGCGTTCAGTACAGGGATAAAGAGAGCTTTAAATCTCAGGCCAAACTCTTAGGAATCATGGACGACCTCAAGGCAAGTGCTCCACCCAGATTTCCCCTTCATCCTTATGGCATTTCTGAGAATTTGCCTTCTCATTGTTAATGTACACCTGAATGTGTTTGTGGGCCTTAGGGAAAGGTAGGCTGCTAATGAGTTGACCTTTAATCTCTCCAACTGAGGTACAAACCCCAGGTCTTGTAAAATTTTCAACTAATTAGTGCTGTGTGACTAACTTCTTGAAAAAATGTCGATTACTGATGTCGCATTTGCTGAGACTGATTTGTCCTTGAATTATTTTATGTTTTGTTTAGCAACTACGGCCAACCGATACCTTGAGTAATATTGCAGTGACGCTTGTTCTGTTAGTTCAACTTAAGTTAGACAACATCAACTCCCAGAAGCTACTTTTGATTGAGAATCATACAGTTAATGAGCAATCTCTGGTTCTTACCTTTCTGGAATAAATGCTTTTATCCTGTTTGTTAAATGAGAAGTCAGGAACCCCTCTGACAGTTCTATCTTGATGTAAATTATGTTGATACATGTAAAGTAATTATGTGAATTTGTGACTACAAGTACAATAAAAGTGTTTGTGTCTTTAGTCTGGAGTGCCGCGAACGGGTTATCGAGGTGTCGTCAGTTTCCTGTTTCGAGGTCGTCGAGTGTACTTTGCGCCCCCTAGCGACTGGACGGGCTATGACATCAGCTGGAACTGATCCCAATAATAAAGACAAGTGCCCAAGACGTATTTTTGTAACCAATCAAATTCTCACTCTGTTGTGAAGATGTGCTTGCAATGCATGTTGATAGGACAATGTGAGATGGTGTTGTAGGATGAAAGAGGTGGTGATATGATGAAGCCAGGTTAGGGGAGAGAGGATAAGCGCAGGTAGAGGGCGAGATGATGAGAGGAGATAGAGGGTGAAATGATGAGGAAATTACATGGTAGTGCAAAGTGAGATGGCAGTAAAACATGACAAGATGGTCGAAGCATAAAGTGAGATGATGCGATCACAGACGAGACAGTCTCAAACGATATGATTGACGAAAACTTCTGCAGATTAAACTCCGCAAACAGAGCGGACATCGTGTATACTAATATCTGTTTATTACTCAGCGAAACTTTATGAAATGCTTTAGTTTGGCCGAGATTAGTTGATCTGAATTATTACCGTGAATTTTATTTACTAGCTGTTGGCAGTTTTTGGATGGTAGAAATTAAGTTAGATTTTAGTGACAGTTAAGGGACTTTGCGCGTATCGTGGCTTTCTGTTGATAATACGCTTTCAGTGAGTCTCTGGTTCTGATCTGTTCAAGTGCAATGGTTTCTTATTCCAGTAATTGACTTCACTTTATCTTATAAAAATTAATGACAATAGGAAAATGTGTCATAGCATAGTGCAATTTCAGTGTTGCCATAACATTTTGTCAAATCTGTATGTAGTTCTTGAATATTATGTATCTATGTATGTACATTATGTATCTATGTAATGGAACATTTATGTGGAGCCCTTCAGAAGTTCTAGTAACGATTATTTTACATACATTGCATGTGATGTCATACAGCTTTCGTCTTGCGTTGTCAATGTGTCACGAAATGTTTGTCTACGCTTGCATATGCTACTGTGGCTTTTGTCTCCTCTCATAGACTTCAAGTGAAACTGAAACGTTGTTAGGCAAACTAGAAAAGCTTGTCTGGTTGCTGTTGTTGTGTATTGAACGACAGACATGATAAGTCCCAATAAAGATGGGCAAACTCGAGAACTCAATCGTACCACTGAGGAGTATTTTGATCGAGGCCCCCATGGGGCACAGTAGCCAAATGTATAAGAGAGCTTGGTCCATTATACAGAGGGTGCATGTTTGAGCCTTCATTCAGGTGGTTGTTGTGTAAGGACCTTGAGCAAGTCATTCACACACAATTGCTCAGGACCATCACTGCTCTGACATTGTAAGGTCGTGTGCATTACTGGACTATGGAGAAAATGCATTTATGATATGCAATTGTATTGTTTAAAACAATTTTCCTTACCTACTTTCCTGGACTGAGTTGCTTAGTTAAATTAGGCAGGCAATTTGGTATCTATATAATATGGATAATATATTATATTTTTCATTATGAAGCATTCGAGATGTTGAATTGTTCAAATCCAATGTAATAATAGATGTGACTTATTTATTATTCATGCCTAATATAAGGAATAACTGACAATCATACATACACACATATTTTCTTACGAATATCTACGACATTCAATGTACAATGGTACATTTACCTTTACAATCTTCTGCAAGTATTTACATGCTTTGTCTCTGAATGTTGGAAAATAAGAAAAAAATGTGATATTTTTTAAACACGATAATGTTGTTCATTAAATTGTTACGTGTAAGCTGATGGGCGTTAATTCAGTATTACTGGATTTTAAGCAATATCAGTTACTGATGCTAATTGTGATGCATTTCCAAGGTGACGACAGCTAATATGGTAGAAGTCTATGCGATAAGGGTCGTCCTATGTCCACAAAGACTTTCTTATTTCCTCATGGCTGTCATACTGAGAGCACCTCTGACTAGCTTGTACTGTAAAAAGTGCTTTAGAAATTCTTGGATATGATACAAAAATAGTTACTCACCTTGACCTCTATCTCACCTATCTGCAGTTGTCATTTAATACCTCTTGAGCCGCCTGTGCAGATGTCGTTGCCCCAGGTGGCTACAATTAAGTTACCCTGTTTATCTTGGAGGGCCAACAACTACGAATTGGGAGTAATTCTGTACTGTTACATTAAGCAATAGAATGTAGAAAGGGCAGTTGTCGGACTGATGTTTGCGTTCAATTATGCAGTCTGTATTGAAATGACTATGTAACAATGTAGACGTACGTATTGGGCAAAAGTCATAATCCGTTGCCCTTCTTTCTGTAGACATCATTTAATACTGGGTTTACAGATGGATCCAGAGAGTTTGGAGATTACACAAAAGTCAAGGAATACAGCTGTGCCCCATTATGCCCTAAAACTGTGAACTTCTGGATCAATCTGTCTGCTAGATTGTTTTCTCTCAGTTTCTGTTCTCTAGTCTATAAATGAGAAGGTATGTATTGATTGGTCATTTATAATCGCATGTACATGACCAATTGACTGTAGTAAGAGTGAATAGTGTATATTAAATTACTTTCTGTTTAAAACTGTTTAAAGTTTGATTGTGTTTAGGCATTCTGGTGAAACTATATAGTTGCAGAATGGTTTTTAGTTGCTCATTATTTCTTTATACATTATGAGTCGCCTCATTCTTCTTTTTGTGTAATTAAAAGTTTAAAAAGGTGTTAGTTAATGTTAACTTTCAATAACATCTTGCAGACGACACCTGGCCGCTCCGAGATGAGCCCAAGAGCTCATCAAAGTAATTGGATGTTTCTTGTGCAGAGGGAACAAATACTAAAAGTCTAAAACGGGTGATCAGGCTGGTCAGGTTGCTGGCCCACATGCCTGGAACAAGCGATCAGGAGACCAAAACTCTGCTTTAAATAAAACAGTTTAAACTGTACTTTCTGTGTAATTCCAAGCATTACTTAAGGGCGCTCTATAAATTACAACTTTAGCTGTTGTAGAGATCGTCAAAAATTTGCTCCACTATTGCGTTTGTTTACAAAATCCAGTAATGGATTATGTCAAAAGATGAAGTAAATGTATAGGAAGACATTGCAGAAAGCCTGAAGTGCCCTTCATGGTTTCAACTATCAACCATAGAGTATTATCATATGGGAATAATTGTAAACCACAGGTTAATACAACTAAATACATTGCTTATGAAGTGCAAACTTTGCCAGTACATTGGCAGAGCGTTTGCGGTGGAGACTGGCTATTATCGAGAGTCATTGTTCTGATATAATTTAAATATCATTTAAGCCAGTAGGGAGACCCTTCATGCTACCCAGCAAAAATGTAGGAGTATGTTAACCCTCTACGGAGGAGCTGCATAGGTTACCCATAAATCTTTTTACACGCTCGTCGTTAAACGATGAAGCACAATTACATGTATATGGACATTACAATGGTGTATGTTATGTTACAAGCTTGGAAATCTTCACAGCTCACTTTGTGGTGGTTACTTTACTTCAACTGCTGAACAGCATTCTTCTGTTTGTAAAATCCTATTTCACAATCACAGCAAACCACTTAATAATCATATGGCCATCATTCATGCTGCACATTTGTTTGTAACTTTGTCTGTTTTTAATTAGTTTTATTCAGATTTATACATACTGCAATAACAAAAATGTCTTGAAAATACACTTAAACCAAAGTAAATTGTTAGCAATTGTCACCAGTTCAGATATCACAAAAATCACAAAACAAATTTATCAATATTATGAATGACATTAAAGCAAATAATATTATTATGACATAAAACTTGCACTCTCTATACATATATACCTGGTATGTGGTATCAGTGCAATATATGTATATATTACGATATATGCAATAAGTTTAAAAGAATTTCTGTTCTTCTTCCCACACAAACTTATTTCCTCAGATTTGTCAGATGTGAACTTGCAATGCAAACATGTTACAGTTATGAACAACTAATGCACAGCCTAGAAAAATATTCGCGAAAAAAATCGTTAGAAATTAATAATACTCAATGTAGCAATAAATCTCTAAATGAATTTTAAGACTAAGCCAATTGAGAACAGATTTTTACAAGTAATGCATATCTTGCCATGATGGTATAACATGCTGACGGTCAACTTCTGATGATAGCCTCAATTCCCCTGTATATTCCATTCTCTTTGTGGACCGTGTTACTTTTATACAGAGACTGGACAAATTTATCACACATAAATATATGCCATTATTGTGTGTAGTTCTTGTATGACAGCTCTGTTGCTTTTCTGATTTCCAATATAGGTGACAAAATTTGCAACACATGCATCCAGCAAATAACAATGTCATGTTATTGATGTCTTCCAAATTTCTGAGGTAAAGAATCCCAATTCATCTTTGACCTTTGGAAAGTTTTTAGGTAAATTGTTAAATCGTCATATGGTTTATGGCGGCCAAGTAGTAGAAATCTGGGAACAGTGGTGACACCATCTGTTTCAGAATCTGAACTGAACTCCGAAAAGTGTTTCGTGGATCACAGACAATACTAATGAGCATCTCGGTGTGCTGCTTGAAGCTGGCATACTGTTTGTTTGTTCTCAATGACTCCAGATGGGTGAGTGCCTGCTGGGCTTGTTGGGAAGGACTGACTCCAGATGGGCTTCCAGGTGGAGAGGATAGACTGTCTCTAGGGGAAACATAGCCTGGAGCATTGCTCTCCAACCTCAGTGCCAAATTGTTTGGAATCTGAGCAGAAAGGAAGGTGGCCAGTCCTTTGCAAACCAGGCGAAACCTACACATGCCACAATAAATGAAATTAAACAAATTCATTTGTTCTTTTTATGATGTTTTAGGAGATCCGTCATGTCATAACTGACCTAATCTCAAAATATACCATCTTTAAGTAATGCAAATATGGTTTTGAATAGACCAGAATAATAACATTTTATAGGCCTACACAATTTATCATAATCACACATTTGTACAACCTCTTCAACAGAGACTCCTTGTAGCTGCTCCCGAGCTAATCACCAAAAACGACATCAACCAGAATCATTTCAAGCATAAACGGTAAAGAAAGTAGATGCATAGTCATAAAAAAGTATAGAGCTTCTGACAACAACTGCAAAAATCATTGACTTAGCTTACCACAATGCATGTAATCAACGATTAGACAGCGACAATAGAGCGTCAATTAAAAAGCGTTTAACACTTCAACAACAACGGCAAACAGTGTGTTGAAACCAATGTGGAAACCGATGCAGCTCGTCATTAGAGTGCCAATGGCATCCTAGAAGACCTGCACATTTACTCTCTTTAAGTTTAACATCTGATGCTGCTCTCACACGGGCTGCTCAATAAAAGCATTTTAAAGTTGCTTCATTATAGCTGTTCTTTGTACTACACACAACATTCCATTCTCACTTGTCAGATACAGTGATGGGTAATTAAGATTCTGTAACTAATTAATTAGAATTAGCATGAGATTCTTACCGCAGGGATAATGCCGACTTTCTCCCCAGACCAATAGCGCCAAGAAATCCCGTCGATGACTTATCTTCTCCGAGCATGATGAGCGAGGACACAAGGGTGAGGAGCGCCTTCACAACCGGTCTCTGATCTCCACCAAAATCAATCTGTCGCAGGCCAAGCTCAAGGATCTTCTGCCACCAAAGCAGGAGTTTGCTCTCATTCTCTGCACTGAAACAATGGCCAACAATCGTCATCATCCATTTAACATGTTGCCTATTTAGTATTTGTTATCTCAGGAGAATATCATCATCATCGATAATTTGATAAAGCGCCACAAAAGTTGCAAGATATTTGAATTGAGAACACATTTTAAATTGAAAATGCTTACACATAACAGTTCAAGATGCATAAAGGAGCAACTTGTTATAATACAAGACACAACACTGCATTTCAAATGTCCACATTCACTTTCTGTAACTAGGGGTTACTGGTAGTTAATCAGATTGAATGGTGACGATATGCTACTCTAAGACACTAATCCTCAAAAACACGAAATGTTTCAACCAAGATTATTTGACAGAAAATCTTCCCTTGTGGGTGCATGACTCAAAGAGCATCTGCATTGATTTTAGAAGAATATTTAACGAAAACACTTATTTAACAGATCCTCACCTTGGTTTGGCATTTGACGTCCACTCAACCAACTGATTAAGTCGAATAAGCTCATCACTCAGTGCTTGAGATAGAGGCAACTTCTGGAGGATATAAGCATAGAGAGTCAGGTAACTTCCCTGTTGCAATGCAGCCCTCAAGAAGTCATTTGCGTTCAGTTCTGGAACCTGCAGGACTGACAAAACTTTTGTCCACCCAAGTCCATCAGTCTGGGTCACATCTACACAAAACGTTATAAGCAAGGAAGAGAAATTAGATGGATTATTGAGCAGATAGAAATGAAGACAGCTAACAGAGGAAATCGCAAAACAGAAAGAAGATAATTCTGTACAAAGAATAAAGACGACTATCAAGCGCTCTAGTTCAGCGATGTGCAAAACACTCCTCACCTCACCTCTTCCTTTACAAATAACCTGGCATTTTAGCTCCTTTATTTTATAGATTCTAAAAAGTATCAGCCAATTAAAATTCTCCAAGGTAACAACAGTTATTTTCATACATCACTGTAACAGCATTGGTGCTAATGACAGACTTAACAGTTTAGAATGGCTAATTAAACACAATACAGCTAGATTTGACATTGCCCTCCTTCGATAGTTTATAAGTGCTCATACTGTATAACAGACACGGATGGTGCTGAGTGAAGAACTTGCTAAAGGTCCCAACACAGTAACAGCCTTCAAACCCCTGCACTTTGCATTACAGGCCGACCGGTCTAACCAATCGGTCAACGTGCCATGCTAAAGCCGCTAAAACAACAGGCTGGCGACCATGTACTGGCCTCTCATGTCATTTCTTCATCTGCGTGAAATGGTAGACAGGTAATGAATGTATTATCCCTGACCTAACAAGAAGTGTGTGTCAATACAGGCTTCAACAATGACAACCATGTGAGTCATGGATGCAAGACATCGACAGGCTGACGTCATCAGCGGCAGGAGCATGACGCTGAGAGCTGACGACTCTATCCACTGCAACGCCACCTTCAGCATGTCGGCCAACATGTTGCCCTGAGGGGTGCAATTGTTGAAGAGGCAGAGGATCTCAGTCGACAGGACAACCGCCTCCTGATACTGGCTCATCGGATCTGAAACTAAACCAATCAAACGTTCTTTAACAGATAAAACACACAACATATTAATTATTTAATGACTTCTGCAGCACGTTTATCATAATGACGGTAACTATGACAGCATTTTCAGTGGCAAGCTACTTCTAAAGTGCTTTACAGTACAAACATCACAACAAAAGCTAGGAGACACAAACTTTTGATTAATGAGGCTTTACCTCCTTGGGACAAGGACCTTAATTTGTGAAGCCTTAATTGGGGGATCAGAAGACATGAAATTTTGAGTTTTGGACTGAAAGAAATAAACACAGTGACAGATTTGAAAACTTGTAACTCTACCCTGAAATAGCATTGTAAAAGAGAAATTTTTAAAATTCCAGTTGTTTTTGTTAAGTGAACTCGTCAAACTCTCTCTGACTGGCACTAAATATATAATTCCTGTTTCCTGTTTATAAAATCATTTAAACTAAAAACTGTGGACTCACTGGAGGCAACGATTCCTTCAACTTCTGTCATAAGATTATTGAGGACGATTCCGAGCGCTTCAGAACGGACGTCTCTCAGATAAGACGAACGACAGACGAGTTGAACTATACATCGGACATACGAACATCGTTTGACAGGGGCTTCAAGATGCTCCGCTGCAGCATCCGATGGTTTCACGTGAAAGCTGGCTGCATTCTTCAGCAAACTGGAAAAAATTGTTTTACATCAGCTGTGACCAATGCCTTTGCTATTTGGTAACATCTTATTATGAGAACTTGGTCATTGTTTCACATGCATATGTGTTAATTATCATCATCCGTGTTGTCTATCTTAATGCAAGACATCTACTTTCTGTTGTATCAACCCTAACTAACATGAGCGACTATTATCTTTCTTTTCAATCTTTAACTCAACTGTGCAGTTTTTAATTGTTATATTAATTAAGTATTGGGCAGGATTATGTCTTCATGGGAACATTTTGTAACAACAACAATGCATGAATGTGACTTTTGTTATTTGCCGTCTTTGCAAATGACACTGGATTTCCGTTATCCATCTTTTCTAGATGCTAACTCACGTGAGTACTTGGCTTGCACTTGCTGATTTTTCTATCATGATGCACTGAGGTTGACAGACGTTGATGAACCATTGGACGACCGTCTGATAGTTCTGGCCGTCTAAATAGTTCCAGTCGAAAATATCGGACGACAGAATCCGCGGCAGACGAGTATTCTAGAATGACACATAACACACGATACCACACAATCCATCAATGCCACAAGAAATGTCACATGAAATGCCACATGAAATGCCACTGAAATGCCACATAAAATGCCACATGAAAATGTCACATGAAATGTCCCATGAAACGTCCCATGAAATGTCACATGAAATGCCACAACATCAATAAACAAACACGCAGCATAACAATATTGTCGATATAAATGCACATATTTGGATATCCATCTATCTATTCTAATGGCTTCTATAGTGCCACTATCATAAGTCACAAGGAATGAATCGATGGTTACCTGAAGTGAAACAATATTCACAATCATGACCTAGTTAAAATTTCAAAAGATGTTCGCAATAGTCTCATGCAGATTAAAGCTAACAGACACACATAAAAAAGATGACTGACTAAATTACATTACCCACAACAGACTGGTTCTCTGTCTCAGCAGACTGACATTCAAAAAACTGATCTCGTTTTCAGCTCAATTCAGGACACAATCAGCCGATGCATTGACATATTAATAGTTTCCATTAAACCTTATCGTATTTCAATCCCATATCTAACACACATAACTGTTCAGATCAGTTCCTAAGGCTAGTCTTCTCAGAGGCAAATATATTAGGCCCTACAGCAACTACATCATGTTTCTTAGTTGGTCCACTTTCTCCATCAATAACAGCAGGGTATGTTAGCAGTGACCAGATTCAATCCATGGCAGGGATTTCACCCCTTGACTTCTTAGTTGATAATCAAGCTCACTAACCACTAGACTAACATCACATATGTCATAACTCTTACATTACTGTATAAGCTCTTGATGTCATACCTCTACGATGACTGCTTCGTGACCAAGGTGAACAAGAAGTGTGAAAAGACAGATGTGAAGCCTTGTTGTAATCTCAGGCAACTCGTGCAAACAGTAGAACTTCATGATCGACGACCAATCGAGAAGCGTGAATATGTTGCCGAGAAACTCAAAGCAACTTTTTGAACAGTCAATCACCTGTCAACAATCACTTGAAATCAATCACACTTGATATCCAACACCAATCATAATTATTTGTGGAATATGTGCAATCAATGTTAACAATGTGGAGGAACTTCTAAAGCACCACTGCAAGTGTTAACCATTTAACGACCACCTGCATATGTTTTCCCATACATTATTGGACACACTGGTTGTTAAAGGGTTAAATGTGATATGGCAAAATTCAACGACAATCTCAATGGAATAAATGTAAACCAAATTTTATGCAAAATTGGGAAATTGGGAGAAGATGAAATTATACGAATACTTATGTGCATATTTCGGCATAGTGGAATGTTTTGTCTGCAATCCAAAATCTACATAGATTCAATCCAGGTGAGTAAACTCCATATAATAAAACAGATGATTTCTTCATTACACTTGTCTTTGTCACCAACCAGCACACTGATTGCAGTGACATCCAGTCCAGGACCTTATTCAGTGCAGCTCAAAGTCAAAGTGAAGGAAGTTAGCAATCAACGATTCCCTAATTTCCAATATGGAATATGCAACATTTACTTCACTTTGTATTTAAAGAATTTTAAATACAAGCATTATAAAAACTACAGGCTGAAAGAATAACTTCACTGAAATGATTATTTCAAAACTAAGAGGATAACAGAAGAACACTCTGACTTGCCTTAACCATGAGCTCAACAGCCTGAAGGTCAGGGAAGAGCTTCAGCCATGGTAGCATCACAAGGCGATCGTGAACCACTCGCAAAAGATTCTCCGGAAGGCCTTTTGTAGTGAAGCTGGTAACATACTGCGACCAGAGCAGAATGAGTGCATTCCTTGACAGAGCAGGAAGGCATTCTACACAAACAATCTCACTTACATCAGTTTTATCATCAACAGATATCAATTGCAGTGTTTTCTTGATCTGAAAATTTGCTATTACCAACATACCATTGTACAGCGCCTACACGGAGGGTCTTTTAACAATTTACTTTTACAAATTATACCACATCTGCCTCAGATGTTGCTGAGAGGAAAATACTGATTAGCTACAATGATTAAAACAAAGCAAAGAATAGTAGTGGACAAGCCCTGCCCTTGTGTGAGGGATGATATTTAAACATGAAGACGATCATAAAATGAAGCAGAGTAAGGCATAAACTTTACCTTCAAATGTGCGGAAGAGAAGATCGACTGAATCGACCCAAGCAGCAACCATTTCAGCAGCCATCGAGTCATCGTTGAGCGTCCATGGGAGGAGAATCTGTCCGTTGTTGTTGAGAGGAAGAATCCAGGAAGAGAAGAGATTCAGGTTCTCATTGAAGATCTCTCCAACCACTACAGCGCCAATTAAATAAACATCATCCACTTAGAACTCCAGCTTAACTTACAAACTCTGAATTTCTAGGCTCCAGTTTAACCATCAACAACTCTTGATTTTTGGATTCCAGTTTAACTCTGACAGATTTCTAGATTACTGTGTAACTGACATATCTGGATATATAGTTCTATTATAACTGACAACAACTTTGGATTTCTAGGTTCCAGTTCAACAGACAACTCTGTATATATGTACATTCTAGCAGAACTAACAACGACTCTGTATTTTAAAATGAATTAAGACCTTTTTTTGCAGTTTTCATCAATAGGATTTTGTCTCAAGAATGATTTTCTAATTCAGAAAACTTTTTCCTCTTTTGTCAATGAACTGCAAATCATGAAATCTGTCTAAACTTGTAGCTCAGCTTTTGACGTCTTTTTTCTGTTCAAACAATCATCACTTTGATCTCCAGGTACTGACTGCTTTGATAATGATATTATGACTACCATTTCAATGCATCGATCAATTGAAGGGACCTACTTATGCCAGATTGCCAATTGGGCATAAGCACATAGAAACTTGGCTACATAAAGAGCATAATAACAGTGCTATAGAAGTCATTACATTACATTAGTAATGTCTACACTGGTCAATACATTCATTTCTATATATCAATCTAAGTGTGTTTGCTGTTCCATACCTTGTTCCGCATCCCCTGATGGGCATTGATTTGACATATCTGCAGCCAGAATGACGCTACTGGCCAGATGACTGAACAACTGTGCTAAATAGGTCACGTACTGACCCCATTTCGGATAGAGGCCAAAAGTCACTGCATTGTCATTGCTAACTCGCAGACGGAAGAAATACGATGACAGGAACTCCATGCACTCTTTTACCTGATTAAATGTAAAACCAAAACATTTCTTAATATAAGTGGAAGTGATTAACATTCGGATCGTCAATTGAGAGGTCAGGGGTTCAATTGAGGGGTCAAGGGTTCAAAGGCCAGGGCAGAAATTCATGTTGAGGTTATTTTCTGCTACATCTTTACCCCTTGGCCAACTCAGCTATGACCAGTACACAGAACGCTGTCGGTGGGAAGATGAGACACTAAGGATTGGCTAACTGCCTTCATATGCTGAGGCTAAGAAATTGAAGTTGCTAAGACTTCTCTTGCCAGCTTAAGGGCCTGCTCTGATCCTCTATAAAGGAGCCAAATTCTTTGTCTCTGTGGTTCTCAATTGATGCTTCTGTATAAAATCTCCTGAGGTTGCATCGTAGTTGGACAATTACTTTACCTAGTCTTACGATACTTCATTAATTCATTACTTGCCCCAGCACCTTTATCCTAAAGCAAAAGGCTGCTTTAATGTTGCTTCCATTAGATGCAAACACAGTAAGGAAGTTGGTCTCAGTTCGTATCTTCTTTTATAAATCTGGATCCTGCTACTTTATTGGACCTTCTTACCTAACTTGTATTGAATTACCAGAACTAATCTCACAAGCAAGACAAGATACCTAAGGTTACAAGGCCTGAAACTCATCTGACAAGTAAGAATTCAACTTAGACCTAAATCCATACATCTCAACCAAAACATCTCATTTATTTGTCATAGGAGACCAAAAAAAGACCACACAAATCTGAAATATACATTGCATAAGTGGCACCAGACAATGATAGTATGGTATCTATGTATTTATAAAGTGCTTCTTGTAGTGAACACCATTCCAATTGCTGAATTATACATAAAGGAAAGCTGGACTCTGCTGTCTATCGTTCTGAAAACTTTGAATTCCCATAGCAAGGAAAGTCTGCCCTTGCCTGTCCTTTGGGAAGTACACATGGCGCCACCTGTGGGAACTTCTTGTAATAACTGAAACCTTCCAAAGAGCTGCTGCGTTGCTTAGAGTCGAGTGAAATGAGAAAATCCCTCCAGACACTTGGACACAGCTGACCATCCAAAGATCCTAAAACATACAAATGTAATATCTCCTCAAATTAATATAACACATTCATATGTACAAGAGATGACATCTAACAGTTTATCACTTTTGGATGCAGTGGTGTAACAGTATGTTTTGTGCCTTGCAGCCGGAAGGTCACAGGTTCAAATCTACCTCAAGTCCTTGGGTAGACACCCAGGACAAGTTGCTCACTCATAATTGTCTGTGAGAAAGGCAATGGGAAACCACCTCACTTGTCCCAACCCCAGGTGGCCTACAAGTCAATGGACCTGCTTTCGGGCAGAGAACTCATCATAATCATCATCATCATCCTCATGACTCACTCTAATTAACCATTAACTGATGATATCATGAGTACGACAATAACGATGTACAGAACTCAATGAATTAGACACATCATCAATTATTGACCTTGGCAAACACTGCTGTTTACCTTAATTCTCTTGTACCTGTTCAGATCAATTAGTTTCAAAACATACATTACATCTTTATATAAGTAACAATTCTTGTGTAAGAAACCACAACTTAGTCCAGAAAATACTGGCATTACAGTCTTGTATGTGGTTCTTTTCAGAGGAGCTAAAAAGATGGTTCAAGAATAATATCAGAAAAATGTTTTGACAAACCAGTTAGCAGTCAAGTAAATGTTTATAAAGTTCTCCTGGTTAAGAAGTTGCTCACATGCTTATACCTGAATATCTCTACAGTAACTCTTAAGTACTTCTAGAGACAATCAATTGAGTTACCTTTCAATAGCGACTTGAGAATGAAGCCATAGTGATCTGGAAACTGGTAATGAAGCATTTGCTGTAGATGCACTCGATAAACCTTGTGAGACAAAATCATCCTCACATTTAATATAGTTCAAATAACTAACAGATTACTCATTGAGCTGATTCATAGTTTGATCTAAATAGAAGAAGAACCAGTTCCATAAATGCCAGGGTGATTCTGTTTTTCTTGTCAGATAAACACCCAGAAAATGAGTTGGTTATGTTCTAGTAGCTCTGTAGATCTACAGAGCTACTAGAACATAACCAACTCATTTTCTGGGTGTTTATCTGACAAGAAAAACAGAATTACCCATTCATCCTGGCAGATGATCGTGTTCTGGTATCATCAGTTCTTGGATGAACTCAACTGAATTATGCCATGAGTTACTGCACACAGTAAACGCAAGTGGGTCTTGAGCAATGACTTTGTCAATTATGGTCGAACAGTATGGAAAGGATCTACTTTCTGTGTGTTGATATCCTCAGACATAACTGAATGGTTTGTTTTCAAAGCCACAGCACAGGCAAATCATATTACAGAAGCATGTTAACAAAGGCATTTCACATTGGAGGCACATTTACAAAGGCATCTCACATTACAGAGGCATGTTAACAAAGGCATTTCACATTACAGAAGCATGTTAGCAAAGGCATTTCACATTATAGGCATGTTAACACATTACAGATGCAAGATAATACAGGCATGGCACATTAAACAGAACCACACTACAAATGAGCAATTATGTTACCTTACGCTAACCAATTAGTAACATGGCTAGGAGCTACTAAGAAGCACACATTAAATTCTTCAGCTTAGTGAAGATTGTTTTAGCAAAAGTTACTAATGTAGGTTTGTGAAGCTCACCTGAAAGACAAGCGTAATTGATTGATTTGGTTCTGGACCACAGAGACAAAGGGCCTTAACGATGCAATCAATTAATGATGTTCTCTTGGACAGCACAGGTCGATTCGATTCCAACCACTGAGGTACATCAAACTAAAAATTAAATTAAATGATTATTTACCTGTGCAATTAGGACACAAATGAAATTCAACAAGACAAGATAAAATTTATATTCATAAAGAAAACCTGGAGATGCAATGTCACTGTACAGCGCTGCTGTCAACCTTTTTTTGACACTGCAAGCCACCGAATAAACAATTCTTGAAGCCATAGGCTGCATAGTAAATACAAAAGCAACGAATAAAGTTCACTGAAAATTATCAACTATATTACGAAATAATCATATTGAATAATCACATGCATGTCTCTTACAATATGCACAGATAAAGAAAGCATCATGAACCATAATCAAATTTAAGATTAAATCAAGTTTAGCTTCTTTAAATCAGCCGCACAGTCATAAGTCCTTGGATTGAATCGTACTCGTAACAGACTGTCAAACTTAGAGTCCTTGAATGTGTTTTCCTCATAGACACCCACAGATGGAGTAGAGTGGTAGAATCAAACCAACTTTAAATACCTTGGTAAGTAAGGTGAATGCAACATCAACACCCTGACAGCCTGGTACGCTGATCATATCCTCGTACATGGCCACAAACAGCTCTGCATTGGCATTTGGACAGAAGTTAGGAGCCAAGAGACCAACAAGCGAAGGTGTCTGTAGTATCGTCTGAAGCAGAGCCTGTGACTGCGTTGGATTGCTACGTATGAATTCCTGACATTTCAAACAGAAATAATAAACCAATAATATTATTTCTGTATTTATTAACTGCCACTGGCATCCAAAGCTAACGCTTCACTGTGTATTTAGAGTTGCTCAAAGATCCTTAGCTAAAGCTATTTAAGGGTGATCCTTACACAGTAACATAAATGCTCTGATTAACAAATCAATAATCTATGGTGTTGCAAAACTCAAAACCACAATTTCTAGCAATCAAGTCCTAGCAACATTTCTGAGAGATATGGTAGTTGATTGGTTAAAGCCCTTGCCTTGCAATGTGGAGAATACATATGTGGAGGGTTAGAGCCTGCTTTCCTGACAGAGACAGTTACTGTATAGGGCCCTTGAGCAAGTCTCTCACTCACAACTGCTCCGTATTATAAATTGAGGTTTGCTCGATCATTAGATGGTGGAGCTTTTATAAATGTGTAACAATAACAATATTTCTGAAACTAAGATTGCTTACTACATGCCTTACTCAGCAACTATCCTCAAAGGCAGAAGAGTTCCAAACAGATCGAAAGATCCAATGAAATATCGAAAACACTCCAACAGCCGCAGTGATGTTGCAAACAATTATTTAGTATTTTCACTTCTTCCTAAACTGCCAATGTATTAAAAACCGATGCAATATAAATGTCAGCCAAATAATCAAAAAAAATAATAAAAGACTTCTCTAATCACTCAAGAAAAGAGCTTTAATCCAGCAGATGGTACTTTTGCTTGGTATTTCGCGATGGCAGATGAAAATGAAAAAAATTCAGAAACTTATTGTCGCGGGTTTCACTCTCGCCACTCCTTCTTCTTGATGACGAGAGTATCTGCTGGTTCTTTCCTCTATCACCAAGCTCAGCAACACGACACACTTGATGGTTTTAATATGTATATTTAATTAAATATATACACACCACTCATCCTATCTACACTTACTGGAGTTATTAGTGTCCTTTTGAAATGTTTCCCTGGGGGTTCCTACATTGATTACCCTTATCGTCAGAATGACCTAGCGTCTCCCCCAGTTCCGAAACAAGTTCCTGTTCCCTTGCTTGCTACGCTATATGAATCCTTCTAGAGGCGATTTCTTTCGCCATCCCAAACGCAAAACTCATATCTCTATTGGATGATAGGTCACCTGCAGAAACCATTACTAACCCTGGTTGGTCGGGTCTTGGCGTCCCTAGCATAACGTCAGATTCTTAGGGGCGTCTAGTTATTGTTTGACTAGCGGCTGTTATGGCTGAGCCTTATTAGTGACAATGAATTCCATTACTACAGTTATGCCGCCTAACAGATTGCACCGTTCGTGTCGGGATTGTCCCCTATTCATGATTAGTGTCAACCAGCTTGTCCAGACCAAATCTCCAACTGATTCTGTGGTCTGTGGGTCGTAGTGATGGAAGGGGTAGGCGTCCACCTCAAGGTGTCGGATTTAGCTGCTTGACACTCCGTTGATATTTGCATATTCCTTGGTGTCTGTATTGAGGCCTTCTGCTTCAGGCAAAGCCCATTGATGTCTCCCATCTCATGTGTCAGGTAGACATTCTCCTCCGTAGTCTTCCTACGCTTCCGCTGTCGATCGATGACTTTTATATAGCGCCATCGTCCAGAGTGACGCGCGTCACACTAATAAATAAAAAACACTGATCTGAGATTCAAAAACAAAAAGTGATCTTTTCCGCTGACCTGTCCAAGTAGTTCAATGCATGTGGAAAAGAACTGTCGTGTTGGTGGGTAGAACTTGGTATCATCCGAGATGTGAGATGTCATCACATAAAACAGTGCTGTTCCAACTTGAATCAACTGATCCTTCACTTCCGGGTCCTTCGCTGAGTGACGTAGATTCACCAAACCACTAAAAAAATTAAGTCCCCAACTTGAAAAAGCAAATGCACTTAAAAAAATTGTCCTGAAATATAATTTTTCAGTTAGCTATGTCTCATGGCTTCGGTACATCAGCTGAATGACTAGTGTATAATTATTAATGGTGCTATATAAGTCATCAATTAGAATAAATGGGATAAATGATGAAAGACTGACATAGCAGTGAAATAGCCGAACAAAATAAGAGCCAACAACAAAGAAAATTATATTTAAAAACACATTAAAATAACATCAAAAGTTTCAACTACTGCTGAATAAATGTGAAAATTAGGAATCATTTAAAAAGCAAAAAATGGTAGATTAAAAAAAATAATTAATAACAAACAATAGCACAAAAAATATACCGTTAATATATCTTAAAAAATAATATTTGAACAAAATCCAATCCATAAATGTCACATTTTTTGTGACTGCATGCTACAAATGTTTACAACAATATGAATAACATTGATAATAATAATAATGAAAATAATAATAAAAATGAGAATAATAAATCAACAAACCGCGGCTACAGCCTAATATGAAATAACAGCCTAACAAGAAATAAGCTCGAGATGGTGAAGATACACAAAAGAAGAAAAATTCGAGATGATGAGGAAAAAGCAATAAGTGAGCTGACGTACGTAATCATGTTTTCAACTCGTACAGCGGAAGAGCAGAGATTCTGAGGAGGAGTGAGGATCGACTCAATGAGCAGCTGCTTGTAGGAGGCTCTGTTCTCATCGATCTTCCGGCTTACGATCTCATCACGCTTTCTGTTTTCATACTGTTTCAACAGTTCAAAAACATAATGACACTGTGGACTCATCGAGAGCAATTATATCTAAGAAGATCATTCTCTATGGAGTGACTTTTCCAATTGTATATTATGGTCGACTGTGATTTTAATTCAGCAACCGTACTTACCTCGACTAAAGCTAGAGCTTCATCAATATCACTTTTTGTCAATACTGCATATACATGATTTTAAAATGATCAATACCAATTATATGATCAAAAGTTTCATTATTTTTTAGTCAAACATAATCCTATTATTGCAATGCAAGCACTTGTTTCACTGTTTATGCTTGCCATGATAAAAATGGTGGGTGGTTGTAAAATACTATGATGGGGCATCAGTACATGTATAACAGGCAGTCAGTACATGGTATTGTTAAATCCAATGGCGATTGGCAAGCCTCCAAAACTAAGACATTTTTTACATCAGCGCCAATAATTTTTGCCGATACCAATAATTCCGATTGTTCTAATAATCAGCCTGATTATGAGTATAGCCAATAAATTGGCACAGCTCTACAAATACCACAATAGTCCTTACTGCAACTACCAGCAATAATTAAATGACCTTACCCTGACTAATAATTAGAAGACATAAATATTACTTAAATATAGCATCACCGTGCATTACACCGCAACATCAGATCAGACATCGGATCAAGATTAGCTAATGGTGTACATACATCAAATCCTTTAAATGAAAAAGAAATAAACATTATCGGAACAATAGACAAACTGCATACAGCTGTCCCTAGTGAAATAAATACAACACTTAGAACGTAAAGTAAAGTAAGAAGAGGAAAAACGTTGCTTTGTTTGTTAAAGTTCAATTTGGGAGTTGTTTCACGTACCAGACACGTAAGGACGGCCGGTCCTTTGCACTGATGAGTTGGATTGAATGTACTGCGACATGGAACAGATAACACACCCTACAAATGAAATATCATCGAATCAGAAGTTCTACAGCTTTAAATTAAGTGAAGTCTCTCAGAGAGCAATCAAAAGAAAAACTCAAGAGTAGCTATTAAGAACAAATGATAAAATTCATCTTAAACTAGAATTTAATTTAGTGAAATATTCTATCACTTACCTCTGTCATGACATTCACAAACAATCTGTGCAGAAATTCGATGAATGTACAGTCAAGGTCGACATGTTTCGCCACTCGTACAGCATACAACCTGTCATCATCAAAATCCAAGCATCAGATAATTAAGTAAGTGATAAGTAATCTTTATTATCACGAAACAAATGCCCACATATTTGCACCAGCAATGCGTTCAACAGTGAAAAAGTAGTAAACATGCTGATGGCAAAGTCTGCTAAGTTAATCAATGCTACCATATAACCGCACATGACAACATCCAAATGTAGGCAATCCTGATAGATGTAAAAACAGAAAGAGGACAGAATTAGAGAAGGGATTTCACCTGCATAATTAAAGGATGACCCTGGTTAATACACTGAATATAGAAACCGTCAATTATTGACTTATCAACGCTAATGAGGTTGCTTTCACTAGGCATAAATACATTAAAGAGTTTGGCATCAGTTACATCCTCCTCTTACAAATCAGGATCCTGACCCTGAATTGCACCATACAACACCTAACTTGACTTGGTTTACTAGAACTCTCCTTACGCGTAACAGAAGGCACCATGGGTAACAAAAGGTACATTGGGTCACGATGAGGTACCATGGACTACGAAAGATACCATGGGTTACGAAAGGTACCATGGCTTATGAAAGGTATGATGCATTATGATACTTGTAACTCATCTTATTGAGAAGGCTTTAGCATGTGCGTACCTCCTAGTAGAAAAGTCATTGCTCCTAAGCAATCAAGCAATGATTGTTGAGTTGTTCAAATGTTCAAAAAGGAAAGAATGACCTGACGACCTCTCGTGTGTCGCTGTCTCTGAGCAGTTTTTACACAGAGCAATGCAGCAGATGCCATAAAACAACGTACCTGGCATGATCAACCATGGATTCGAAATCCGATCGTAAAGTGTAGAGGAGATTCTGTTTATCCAAGAGCAACGATGGATTGAGATCTGGAATCGATGATTTCGGAGTCTGAACTGGAGGTGCAGCAACAAAATCTGTTCGGTTCCGTTCAAGTCTTGAAATGAGACTCTCAGCTGATCAATCACAATCAGAATAATTAGCAATATTTAGAGGAATATTTTTGTCAATCTAATCATCAAATGTCTTGTCATATAACATGCACTCAGTGCAACATATGTATCTTTTACAAGCATCATATCACTCAACTAAGCTTTCCACTTAGTCTATTTATACATCCATCCATCCATCCATCCATCCATCTATCCATCTATCTATCTATCTATGTAACCGGAGTCCAGCTTATCCAGCTGCTGATGAGTACCAAGCCAAATATATTGAGTTGCTTTTGTCGATTAGATAACATCCAGGCAATACGTTTGTTTGCCTTTATATGTATTTGAAAACTGCTAATAATAAACCATCATTCTTGAGATTGAATTATGTATTTGAAGGGCTATGTGACTGTTTTAATAGAATTCTGAATAAATTTGTCTGAGACCGCAAAGTTTATGCGGTTCCTCTAACCACTGAATTGTGTTATTAAATTGGTCATTTAGGACAAAATGACATAAGTGTTAAACATAGATCATAAATATCTGCAGCCTAAATATTTTATTGTCACTCACTTGTTTCATTATCTAGAGACATTATTTCTCTGGTTCCCTGCTCTTGTCTCGCACTTGGTTGAGGTTGGATCAGATGTGTCGACCATTCCTTTCCAAGATTTGACAAATCTTTCTCAATCAATTTCACATCAACAAAATGCTTCCAGAGTTCCTAAATTCAATAGTACAACAAAAAAGTGAGATAGCAAAGAAAACTGTACACTTGGCAAATCTAGGCCTGGTGACAGAGTAAGAATGGTCAATTCTCCTTTTAAATAGTAAAGGAAGCCAACAAACCAACAGTATTGTCATATAAACTCCATTTGGAGATACCAATCCTATCACGCATTTAAATCTATTTTTCTCAAAGGAATCTAAGCTGCTGACACTCTAAGAATCTAAAGAAGGAGAATACCATAAAAACTGTTCATGAAACGATATTGCAAAATTCATCACCTCTCATTGGTTTTAAACCTCTTGCTACCGATCTGCTGTTCCTCTGGTGACTAATTAACCACGCCGTCAATTTGCATTAATGTTTTACTTTTGGCATTTTAAATTAATTTGTAATAATAATAATAATACATTATATTTCTAAGAACTTGAACTAACTCTTTGATTCTGGAAGACACCAACGAGCAGCTGTCCCTGATATTGTTCAGGAAGAGCGGGAATGTAGAGAGTGCTGTCGTGTAACCGTGGTTCATCGAGCCAGAAAGACAGCGTCAGGTTTAGCCTACAACCGAAGAAGTCAATATTATCTTTTCATTATTAACCACCAATTTACTACAATTATGACAATGAGACAATGGATAACACAGCTTCTGCAAGTGTAATCTAGTCTGTAAATAGAATATGTTTTAGCAGTGTGTGCTACCTTCTCAGGCGGCCAGGCAAGTGCAGATATAAGGAGACATGTAAAAGGAACAGACAATGTAGTCACCATTTGATGAGTCATTCATAGCATCATCATCTCAATGTATACATAGACCTGGCCAGTAAACATTATACATACAATACATTACAACTGTTAAAAGTTCATAGGTGCACACACAACCATGAATGACGAAACATCGATAGTTTCGAGTAACCTCGAGAGAAGGTCTTGCCCCAGATACTTACACAATGACTGTCTTAGTGGAAACTCAAACCCACACTCACTTGGCAACTCTGTTCCATCCATCTATGTACCATACAAATTACTTCCAAAACTGCTTTCAAATCAAGGTAATATGAACTGATATTTATCTAGCTCCTTTCGGGGGCCTCAAAAACAACGTCTCTACTTATTTGTACTGTAAATGATCAGTCATGTCTTATTCCATACGAAACTCTTGCAATAGATTGCCATAGCTTCAACCCACCTGATCAAGTTTTCGTATAGTTCACGTGTAGCAGCAGACAAGACGAGAGCCTGACCTTGACCTGACTGAGTAACAAGCAGGCGATAGTGGTTGGCCGATTCTTTGAGTCGTTTCTTCATTCTTTTCATCAGCGACGTATTTGTACTCGTCACAAAAAAGCGATCTCCAACACTTCCACGCTGAGGCAGACTAAGCGAAACAACAAAAATCAGACATATCACAATGCATCTGAATGAATGGATTCATTAATTCACTTGCTACAGTGAAGGACTAAACAAAGCATAATTCTCCATTTGAAACAAATATTTTAAATTAAACTCCTCAAAGGAAGGATCACATGAAAAAATTGCATAACGATGATGAGTTATGTGCCTGAAACTACATACATTTAATCATTTATGACACATGGGGATGAGGTGAGAGAGGTGAGTGAGTTGTTTCCTGTGGCCTTCCTTATAGACAGCTGTCACTGTGCAACTTGTCAGGG
Organism: Bimastos eiseni; assembly: GCA_959347315.1. Lineage (NCBI taxonomy): Eukaryota > Metazoa > Annelida > Clitellata > Crassiclitellata > Lumbricidae > Bimastos > Bimastos eiseni. The sequence goes on from OY365806.1 coordinate 9,582,285, forward strand.
TCACTATGCAGTGGCCTGAGGCAGATTTTAACCAGCAACTCTCCGGTAATAGGTACAGAACATACTACTACACCATCGCATCCAATTAAAATTTCCATTCATGATGCTTTATCCGAAAATTTACTCTGCAACTCTTAATAAACTTCAATAAATGATATTAATATCCAATTATTCTAAATAACTGTGGATTCTGTAAATGTATTTGCAGGAGACATTAAAACATTACACTTAACACAGAGTCACACTTTCAAACATCGAGTACATCCTGTCATCTAAAGACTTGTGAACGGTATCCTAATAATAAATCCATCAAAAGAAGTAGCGGAAGACAACCTGATGGTATTACTACGCACCCAGATCCGATGACACAGCGACCGAGGTAAGCCAACATAAACTGTTGCCATAACAACGGCAACAGTGGATGGTCGATGGGAGTCTCGACTGCCTGGAAAGCCCAGCGATAGATCCCCAGAAAAGATGTAGCTAAGCCACTTTCCATCTTCAAACTACTCAAGGCTCTCTAGATCAAGTTCACAAGAAAAAACAACAGCAGAATCAGAATAATCAACTTAACCAATTGTGGCAGATATACTGAAAGCTGGAAAAGAATATATAAGGATCTGGTTTCTTTTCCATTATCAGCCCGAATCCATTTAAGTTCTAAGAATAAATAAGAAATATTCTTGCCGGGTCAAAAAGATATTTATAAATATCTAGTTTACCTCAAAAACACAAACAGTACTCTGACAAGATGATGTTGTCCAGAAGACCAATTGGTTAAGGTAAGAGGACAGGTCATCAGTCGTCATATGCTAAGGGAAAAATGAAGTGATACACCACTGCCTATGACATTCTCTTTAGGTTTTGGCAAGTAACTGCTAATCTATGCAAACTACTAGCTAATTCACGTTGGAAGGGATGGTTTTCAAAGAAATCAAGAATTCATCACAAAGGCAAACAACATTCTGATACCAGTAACTTGATCACAGTATCTTTCTGCTGGACACAGTAGCATTGAACCTAATTGCAAATGCAAAGCATTCATAGTCTAACTACAAAATTAACAACAACTTCTTAAGTAGCAACCAGCAGTTATGAAAACATTTATATATTAACTTGTAAGAACCTCTTAATGGTGCCTTCTGTCAAGCAAATGTTGTTACACATTATTCCAACAATGTCAAAACCCTAACAAAGTTTTCCTGATATCAATTAAACGACAAGTTTTTCAGAGAGATTTTGAATCTTACTGGCATAGCCTGCTCAACAGTTAACGCTGGATTCTGAATTAGTTCCTTTTGCAATTCCTGCCACAGACTGGATTCCAATTCCAGATGGTAGGTCTCTGCAGTGAGAATGGCAAAAGCAAACCACACAAATTCCGGATTACTTGTCTGTTCCATCAGAGACTGGACTTTACCGCTACTGCCAAGCCAAGAAGCAATTGATGAAAGAAACCCAGAACCAGTCTCATGCGAATGGCTCTACAACAAAGTAATCAATTTAATTTAATACAAAAATATCAAATTAATAGAGAATTCCTCATTTGTATTAGTCCATTATTCATTACATTGTTGTTTCAAGTAATCAATGTGGTCATCAGCCTGTAAATACAACAATACTGATGATTATAATAATAACCGTAATGACCATAGCTCAATGCTGAAGAAAAGCAAGCTGCACAGACATTATTTACACACACAAGTATTGCATAAAATAATTTATTAAAATAATACTAGAGTTTGATTTAGAAAGCTACATTATAAGAGCAATAGCATATAAAATATGTGATACATAAAATATGGCAAAACTTTAATCATCCATCAGAAGCGAATGACCATTGCAATGGTTAACTCGATCTTCTGTAACTCACTTTGGTTAACTCAAAGAACAGCTCCTGAACCCGACTGAATGCCTCTGGGTGGCAGAAGCTCGACTTAATGATATTGTCCACAACATAAATGACTTCTCTGTGAAAAATAAAAAGTATGATAAACATTTTGATCCTCCTCCTCTACAACTTGCACACTGCTTTCTTAATTGACCTTTCCTTACATCATTAACACTGCTCTGCCTTCCTAACTGAAACTAGATCATCACAAACTCATTTCTGATTTAACCAATAAAAAGTTGGCTTATGCTTAAAAAATATTCAGCTTTCCTGAAATGGAGAACATAATAGCTACTCAAACTGAATTATAACTGAAGTACGAGTATATTTACAGCAAAATAAAATATTAGGCTGATGAGAAAACTATTCACTGAGAATGTGGACATGCTTCAGAGGCTCTGGATGTTCAAGATTGCAGTTATTACGGTTGAACTTCAACACTTCATCAGTATCAGAAGTTGTTGGATGATACTTTGGAGATGATACCAGTTCCGGCAATATCCTCCCTCAGTGTTAATCAAAATGATTCTAAATCCTCATTCATGTTGTCTTTCCACTGCAATTTTTGGTCTGCCTGTGTTTCATTTCCTTCAAGCGTGTAGTACAGTACATTGTGCGAGATTTTGTCAACTGGCATTCTTTCTGCATGTACAAACCGTCAGAGTCTTCTTTGAACAACTTGTCTAGCAGAGTTGTTTGGATACCATACCTAACCTAAAGTCCATAGAAATTGAATTGTAAAGTAATACCTTTCTTTATTCCAATTCTGTAGTTGTGTGAGCATTCTCAGCCAAAACAAAATAATGACATGAGCAGATGTTCCAGATATTGATGCCAAGGATATCTGATGCTGCAATTTCAACAGCAATGTCAGCCTTTCAAGAGATCACTCTTTATACAAAGTCCTAGAGTGCAAGGTTGGTTGAACTGGGCTACAAGGATGTGGGTTCAATCCTTCTACAACAAGGCCGCTGAACAAGGATCTCTCATTGAGAGGCTTCTTCAGAGGCAGGTGCTACACAAAATACTCAAATACACATATGCATATTTCATACCAACACATACATACAATCATACATGCTATCATGTACCCCAGACACTATCACTCATTCTACATCTTTGATATCTTTTAAGCTTATCCCGGTAACTCTGGACACGGTTCATCTGTTTACTCCAGATGGGAATAGATTGGTTAAGCTCAGTGTGAGTGCAAGTCTTCTGAGAAGCATTGGTTGACTGATGAACTTTTAAATTTTAATCGGATTTGATATAATTTCAGCTGGCATACTAAACACCTCTAAGGTATAAATGTCCAGTAACAATTACACAGACCTTGACCATAATAAACAGTTGCAACGCATCATCAACAAACTTTATATATTGCTTAATACAATAGATAAAAAACTGTTAAACGACAACAAATATCACTTGGACAACATCAGTTTCCAAACAGCGCCATCCATAACACAAGGTTTGCACTGTTGTCTCTGGAGAGGGTATTCAATGCTTAAGGCATGGTGTATTTAAATCATGAACCACAACTGATGGCTGAACAGCAATCTACTTCAACAAGTCTCAATAATGTAGAAATGTCTCAATATATTTACTCAGCACAAGAAAATAATAACGATAATAGAATTCTTGTGTGCTGAACAAATAAGGTGATACTGAAAAAACGTAATAATACCTCAATCATGGATGAGAAAGTGTGAGCCACCGGTCGCGACGAATCAAACGAGAAATAGCTCTTTCTTGACGAGTCCGTCTGAAGGATGGTCTGAACACATTGCATGAACCTTAAATGAAAACAATGTCATCAACATAAGTCAAAGGAAAGCCTTCTCATTGGTTGGCCCCTCACCCTGAAACAGGCTCTTGTTGGCGCTGACTTCTATTCTACATGCCTTAAAACTTTTTTTCCAGCTGTGCTGGCATCTCCTGAGTAGTAACCTAGAAGGGGTGCTATATAAATGTTCGTGATGAATGAATGAATTCTGACAGTGCCAGTCCCAAGCCTGGATAAAGGAGGAAGGCGTCGTTTTAACACACAGTGTCGTTAAACTAAAACTACTACTACAGATGAAAGAACAATAAAACAGTCTGCACAGATATCCAAAATAACTCCAGCTTCAAATGCAAACACATCAAATGAAGGACATAAAACTAATTGATTAATTCTTAACTGCAACCCAGTCCAACTGTAATGTCAATTCTAGCACACATGTACTCACATTGCATTTGATGCGAGATATCCCAGATCTTCGAAGAACATGGGAGTGATGTAGTAAATGCATTGGATTGCGGGAATGAAGAACGACTTCTCCACCAAGTGACAAAGATGCTGAATTCCCTCAGACATGAATTCCGATATACTGCAACAGAATCATTTCAAAATCAGACATTTTCACATGAATCATGTCAAACATTGCACATTTAACATAAAGCATATGCAAGTGAATAGCAAATAGTAACTTTATTTACAGAACATATAATTTAACCACTTAAGGTCCAGCGTCATTGATTATGTCTTACGTTTTACTGTGCACTGGTCATTAAAGGGTTGACAAAGCATCTTGATAATTATCTCCAATTTGGTCATTGCAATGATCTCCAAGCATTGATCGAATCTGAGGCCAAAACTCTATAAATATTTGAATATTTGAATGAAACAAGAGCTATTGATTGATTAATTGAGTTTTGATTGCAAAACAAATATGCAACTTTCGTCAGTGTACTTAAACACCAAACTTATAAATTATCAACCAGTCACGCCATGGTAGCACAACTGTTCAGCACAATCACACACAGCACACATAACACATAGTATATAACACAATCGTACACATTTTATATAACACACTCCAGAGAATGTCTTATAAATAACCTGTTGTCAGCTTCATAAGAAATACTTTCAATTACATCCTAGTGTGTTTATAAGTACAGCAAAAACTGTCAATCTGTGCCACATGCATGCTATATCATTACATCATAATAAGCTCATTGTCAATTAACTATACTATTCAGGATAAAAGTAAACTGAATAGCAAAGCAAAGAAATTGAAATAAATATGGTAACTGTACAAATAAGTCAGAATGCAAATCAGCTAAACAGCCAGTCAACCATCAAACCAGTCAATGTAGAAATATCGGTACAGCAACAAAAGAGACCATGATGCCAGATACCTGTGACCTCGTTTTGTCATGACAAGGACAAAGTATGAGGCAAGACTGATGCGACTTTCACTAAGTAGCCCAGAAACAATGGCCTGCAGGTCAACGTTTGTTGCCAAGTCAACCGCACTGTCGTAGCCTCCACCATCCGACACCAGAGTACCAGTCTGTGACAGGGAACGGGCGTGCAAGTGGAGGCGCAGCGCTGTGCCCCAGATCCAGTTGGCCAACTGCTGGTCCTCGTTGACTGTAATCTTGCCATGTGGAGATACCTATAGAAGCAAATGTAAAGCACAACAAAAGACAATGTTATGTTTTTCTATATAAACATTACATCTCACGTCTTGTCGGACGCGTTCCTAAATTTGGCCATGTCTCCGGCTATATGCTGGATGTGCTCCACTGACTCCTCCAACAGCGAATCTCGTACCGTATCATCTCTTTGGTATGGCGGTCGTTGCTAGGTCTTGCACCTGCCTATCTTCATGATCTCTGTTACTCTACTCTGAGTGTACCAGGTCGCAGCTCTCTCCGCTCTACTGAGCGCGGCCTGCTCATTGTCCTATTTGCCCGTACAACTACTAAACAGAATTGTGCCTTCTCAGTAATTGGCCCCACACTCTGGAACATGCTCCCATTGGCGTTGCGGCTGTCGCCAAAAGTCCACTCAGACTCTTTTTACACTCGCCTTAAAACTGTTCTTTTTAGCAGTGCTGGGGTCGGGAGCGCTCCTGAATAGTAGCCTTGAAGGGGCGCTATATAAATCTTTGTAATGTATGAATGAATAATGAATCTTGACACTAAACATTTAAGCATCATGTGTAACAGGCATAATCCACAACTCAATAAACACACATATAGACATACCTATTGGAATATCTCTAAAACATTTTTTGCTATGGATCGACATGTGGCATGGTGGCCAGAGTGGTTGGCCCGTACCATGGAGAGTGCGGGTTCGATCCTTGTCCGAGGAGTCACTGAGGATATCAAATTACAGTTGTATTGTATAAATAGTTGTAAGACTCCTTAATTCCTGCAAACTATAGATCTAAACCCATCAATAGTTTGGAGCAAGACCTAAGCATTTGTGACTCTAGCCAAACTTGATGAAAACAACGAAATAAAACAAAATCTTTTCATTCTCTGATTGGACATATCTCACCAATTCAGATAGTTTCAACTGGCAAATAATACTTTTGGAACGTGTTAGCACCTGAAATGATAAAAGAGAAGGTGTGTTCACTGCTTGCCTGCTTCTGGCCATCTGTAAATAATTTTCCCAGATTTTTTCCAGCCAGATGAATGCTGGAAACGTCCATCAGCAGTGCTGCCATCTGCTGATGCAAAGGTAGTTCAAGAAAAAGTTCATCACCCTACAAGACAACCAATCGCTGTGAAATCTAGTGTGAGTTTTTTCTGTTAATCAAGAAAACATTTTCATTTTATCAACAAAACTGTCTGACAGTTGCAACCACTCAATTTCTGAAATGATACAGTGGTTCAAACTATCACTACAGGGCAATTAAATAATAATAATAATAATAATAAGATGAAGCATATAATTATTTAATTACCAAAGCCCACAAACGTTGCCAAAAAATCATGCCACAATATTCGACACGACCAACTCCTCAACTCAGCCCAGACACAAACAACAATTGGCTTAGTGATTACCATTGAACTGAAGCTCCAGTTTAGGTGTTCAATGAGAATTCTCGCCAACTGGTTCTCTGCTGAACGAACGTCATGGTCAATGAGCCAACGACGCAGCACCGCAGAGTCAACATCTGTAGGCGTCCATAGATGCAATGGCAGCCCACGATACAGGTAATGAGACACCTGGAAAAAAAGAACTGCTTATAACACACCAAGCAATGAAAATAGATGGAGTTAGATCACTGGAAAAAATAAAACACATGAAGTCAGACACCTGTGAAAAACAAGTTATAACACACCTAGCAATGAAGATAAATGTAATGCGATTTCTGGCAAAAATAAATTAAAAGACACCTTATAGCTGACATCACCCACTATAGCTGCCACTTGCTTAGGATCAAATGGTCATTCGTCACAGTCTTGGGATTGGCTTGGCAAGGGCCGGACAGACCAGATGATCAAACCCTCAAAGAATTTTTGACCAAATAGCAATTGATAGAAATGTGTTTTTGTTATCCACTAAACTAAATCAAAAACATTGATAGAAATTATGCAAGATTCTGAACTACCGTATATATTCGCGTAGAAGTCGAGAAATTTAATGTCATTTCAGGACGACGAAAACGGACTTCGACTTATACGCGAGACGTGAAATAGACCAAAGCTTTTCGGACTACCTAATACCCTTGCGTTACGAAAATGAACTCAAAACTTAAACCCTTAGTTGTCTGGTTATTTTAATTCCGAATTCACAATCAATCACAAATCCGCAAATTACTGACTACATATAGTTAAAATCGAAATGTAATTCTATTAAAATACGTTTATTTTATACTTGTACGATAGTACATTCATTCAATGACATTGACATTCAGTCAATAGCAAAATTTATTTTTGACCTCGAAGTAAAATTTATTTGCTATTTGCTGATTGGTCGTGTTCGATCATCCTGAAGATTCAATTAGCGTCCTACCAAATCTTTCCAAAAATTCTGTATATAGAAGGCTCTATGTTCTAAGTTTTGAGATTAGTGCAGTAAAATGCTTACCACAATGAGCGATTTGAAAAGAAAGCGAGCCTCCTACAAAACTGGTTTCAAGTTAAAAGTTGTTGAGTATGCTGATCTGCATGGGAATTCGAATGTCATGCATGAGATGCTTCCCTTACTTACTAAATTTCTTATACAAACTGGAGGCAGTGAACAGAGGCCATCCATTTGTATTCGCATACTGATTGTTTATATTGTTTTGAATGATTTTAAAACACAATTTTATTAGATCTTTTATTTTTTGGAAACTTTTCTAATCACTAAAAAATTTCGTTATCATTCGTTTTGAGTTTATGGGTTCGACTTATATGCGAGTCATCGATTTTGGACAAAATTTTTGTCAAAAAATTACACTTCGACTTATATGCCAATCGACTTATACGCGAGTATACAGGCAATCAGCCATCAATTTCTAGGAATTGATATCATCAGCATTGTAATTCAATAAGTTCACTGATTGTGAAGGGGTGGATTAAAAACAAAGAGTGTGGTACTATCACAACACCCTTGACTGTTCATCAAATAACAGTAACTGACTGATTAACCTCACCTTTGCTAAAATATGTGGTGCAACCACTTGCAATCATAAGCAGTAACAAGACCAGGGTATTGCTCTATTGCTTAATCAAACTTTGATATCTCTCATATCAGATTTTACATTATACTACAGAATATTAGAAGAAGATTCTGATGTATAATTAACACAATCAGTTAATCAGTCAACATGATTACCATTCCAATCTTGTCCATGTTTCGTGCTGTACACTGCAGAAGAAATGAAATGACGAACGGATGTTTGAAGCAAATCGTCATTAGTAGCTCTCGACCTGGTTTCGAACAGAACTCCCTTGTATGACTACTCACGTATGCAATCTGCATCACAGAAAAACATAAACAATGGAAGTCACAAACAACAATGGAAGTCACAAACAACAATAGAAGTCAGTTTCTTAATTATGTTACCCTGAAAGTGTTCAGCCACTCAACTGAAATTTAAGATAATCAAATTCATGTTTTATTACCTAAATCTTAGGAAATTCTAAACTACCAGCACAGGCATTTCTGACCAAGTAAAGTAATGACATATTTTTACAATCTAACACAACATATTTAAATATTTCAAATGATACAGCAACAAAATTCCTCGTCAAAGCAGACTTTTAGAATAGATTCTGTTTTCCTTTCAGTACAATCATCGAGCCAAGCTAAAACTAATATCATAAGAGAATAAGGGAATCAAAAAGTTGCAAAACATTTCAGAGGCATTTTCAAAGACTCACCTCATGTATCTCTCCAGTGACAAACTCAATGAATTCTCTGTCACCTTCAGACCTCGATCTGGCCATGTTGGCAAATGTATTGAGAAGAAACAAAGCCTCAGACGTTGGAAAACGAGTCAACTTGTCTTGAAAGTCGGCCTCATTCACTATATCTGTTCCACAGCAACAACAACAGTAAACGCTGCAGCCAACAAATAATATCAGAGCAATATAATCCAATTTAAATCTGGGTATGAATCTTAATAATAGCAAAGAGGTGCACCATAAATAATGTGGCACCAGCAAACATAAATTAATTACAAGCAGAATGAAAATGTAAGTTTCCATTACAGAGTGAAAGATTTAAGTTTCAACACAATGTGAAAGGATAGTTTTCAGCTTTGAATGAAAGAAGCACAAAAGAGGTAATTTTTCACACTCTCATCATTAAAGTGTTCAAATCAGTTCATAACCTGTAAGTTCGAGCTTGCACAGTTCAATGGCAATGTCCATTTTCAGATGACTTGTATTCACTTTGTAACATCCCTGATGCATCAGTCGAAACAAATTCCACAGAACAGTAATCGAAACGCCTTGGTACGGCAACTCCGTCAAAAACTGCCAAGACCCTAACCTGAATGACAGTCACAACAAACTGACATTTTTATTTATATATTTAAGATAACATCTCAGAAAAAGCCAAAAAAACTAGTAAAAATAGAGCAGGTAAGAATATCGTTGATTTAGCCCGTATTTAATCTTGTGTCCAGGCTACAGTAGCTATTCAAAACCAAAGACACATAAGTCTCCAAAACGTTAATGCTTCATAAAAACATTGTACAGTAAAATGAAAGGAACCGCTGTGAACTGGCAGAAACCATTTAATAGACCGACAGTCGGTTGGACTACAAAAAAGACAAGGTGCATTGGTATGAAACAGGTAGGTGCACCGCAATCTGCTACACATGGTAATCAAAAAATTAAGAACGAGTAATGTTTTTAGTCAATCAATGTTAGCATAAATCAAGAACTGTTGTGGCTCGAGTCACTTCTTGCAGGGCCATTGCGATCTCAGGATGCACAATGTGTGACGTGATTATGAACTGCCAACCAGCATCTCATCTACATGAGATGTGATGCGAAAGCCTGAGCAAAGGGTGACTCCAAGAATCTTCAATGTCAAGGCTTGAGTCAATCCATGAATGGGGTCTGGGATAGACTTCCCATGTCTTATCACAGTACAGTCAAAGGTTGGTTAGTTTGGTCAGGCGTGTTACAGCTCGGATCTCTTCCTCGATTGTGTCACACATCGATGCCAATATTACTAAGCATGTATCATTCGTATATATCTGTGTATGTGTGCATACATGTACGTATGTACAGAAATATGTATCTGGAAACAAAAATACACATCTCTTGAAATTGTTGACATAGTCAGAGGTTAAATAAGACATGCAGATAGGAGATATACAAAGATATCTCCATTGAATATCACTTTATGTAAAATCATAATCCATTGCAAAGCTACTCTTTGGCTAGTCATGATAGATGGAAGACAGACCATACCTGCATGCAGACAGGATGCATATGACTGCCCTCTGGAGGACCATGTCAGACTCCAACTGAAGACGCTCCAAAGTGGAAGACGACAGACCGGCGTACGCTGATCGAAAATTAATCCAGTGATCACACGTATACTGCACTATGTGTCTGATCATTCGTCCGATCCTCTTGTTCAGCTGCCGATATCGGCCAAGAGTGAAGTTCTGCAGCCCTTGTCCGAGAAGACGAACGAGGCAAGTGGCATATGCGAACAGCTTCAGAAGACTTGTCTCATTCGTGTGTATCGCATCATAGCATAAAATGCCTGATATGCATAAAAGACATTTAAATTTATTAATAGTCTTTACTACTGGTCAGGAAATTGGCTAAAACAGCTGAAACAACATGTATATAACTATGTATCTGGGACCACAGTCAACCAAGTAAATAACTCTCTTTCGACATCACCCATACTTAAACCTCTCCCTTGTCTACAGAGACAGCAGTTAGGTGTGGTTTTGAGGTGGACTCATAAGTTTGACAACTCCAATTGAATAACAGGTTATGTGGTTTCGCATGCAGAAGATGAACTCAGATTTCAAAGCAACTTTCTTAGGAGAAAACTTTATGTGACATAATACGCCCCTCTCTAGCCCATACCTCCATTATCTTGAAAATCATTTTATGCCAAAGAAATGTTTTCTTAGTCATTCAAATAAACAAATACTTTACACCAAAACATCTGAGGTGTTCATAAAAGGCACTACACATATACTCCCACACAGAAAGACAAAAAACAAGAATTTGACAGTTCTCAGCAAATAAATGATATTTACATACTTAAATTAGAAAGCAGAAAGGCAAGTAACATGAATGTGCAAACCAACCATTTTCGTCTTTGAATAGAAGAATGTGATCGAAGATCTGATAGAGAGGAAACTGATTCAGCAAACAGACAATGTCATTCTCTTGAAGGTAATGCCAGCTATTGTTTGGATCCTCATCCTACAGACAATTAATCTCATTTAGTAAGTCACGAAATTAATAAACTATAACAATCATATCGTATGCTATCAAGTAATAGTCAACACCTCATAATAAAAAAACTTGATGGGTGGCCATTGAAATTGATGGTACAAACATTTATCTTAGTTGTTTCTATTGCTTAGTTTTTGGAACTAATTATAGGCATGTATATATATATATATATATATATATATATAATTGCCACAATTTATGCAATTTACTTACCAATGAGTTGGGATTTGATATGGGATTCAGTCCTTTATGACTTGGGTCAATACATGAGAAATCAATTTGAGATTTAGATTCAGTGCTAAATTATTCTAGACAAGTAGACTTTGGCAAAGATTTCATACAGGATTTTAAAAGAATTATGCATACACACACACCTACTTACATAAAGACATATTATAGTCAAAAAGTTGCTTTCTACCTCTTCCCCATCGGAATCAACGATGATCCACTGGCCTTCTGTGGCATTTTCAGCCACTGCAGAAAAGGAGACTTTCAACTGATATAGCATATCCTCTCTTTGTCTGTTAGAAAACAACAACCAAAACCACTTGCTAATGAAAACGCTACATTTATTTAACTTGTAAAGTTGTTAGTTGTTCACAAACACAATGGCTACTTATCTCTTGAGAGAATTTTACAAAGAAAATGGAAATTCCAGAAAAAATACCTGCAACATCTGATCACCAGTTCTGCAATCATAGCCGATATTGGAAATGCGCACATTCAAAGGACAAATAAATTCTGAGAAATCTGTCAGAGGCAAATATCGCTTTGTCTGACTGAAATATGCTCAGAGTGGTATGAACTATTGACTGATTTAAATTTTAAATTCTAGAAAGATAAATCTTCTCTAAAACATAATTCAGTAATAGCTTATATTTGTTTGCATTCAAATGCCAGATATTTTAATCACAACCACACTAATAAATAGCAATTCAAAAATGCATATATATACCTAACAGGAAGTAGTATCACAGCAAGCATTGTCGTAAAGTGATCGAGCAGAGGCCCTCCAAAACTCGCATTACCAGATGTAACGGGTGGAGCAACTGGCTGGATGAAACTGACCGCCCACTTCGCCACACCAGCTGGACATCGTAGGACATGGTTGAGTAGAAAGAGATGGTCATCCAGATTGGCCAGTCTCAGCAATGTACCAACCTACAAGCACAGAAGAAACGCAGCTGTCCAATACAATACAATACAATTGCATTTTGATTTTGACACTTTTACAATTCGTTCAGAAGTGTACACATGTCTCATTAGCACATTTTCAGTAATATTGCAGAGTAATTGTGCATAAAAGACTCAAGTAACTCCTCGGGTGAGGATTGAACCCGTACTCTTCGAGTTACAAGCCGAACGATCTAACCAATGCAACCTGATTTATGTTGAAGAAACTGGACTGAGAACCGAAAGAAAAGAAATGAAGAAATGTTGCTGACCGTCAGAGACAGCCACTGCCTGACATCTTTTGTGAATACATCATCCTTCGTTGGCTTGCGTTGAAATGCAAATAAGACAGATATACAGGACTTGAGTGCCTCCACCTGGTGAGTAACTGATGGATCTCTCTGGTGAGCAAGGAAAGCTGCAAATAAATATATCAATTATTTGCTTAGAAATTCAAATGCAACAACATTGCCACACTTGCTGTGTATTAGTTAAATTCTTTGTAAATGTTCACATTCCTAAAGTGATAATAAATAACATAAATAATACCAATAATAACAATTATCATTGTCATAAACAGAGAAACAACATTTCTCAAATAGCACCTATCAGTCACCATCGCTTTCCACTCTCACATTGAGCCATCAATGAAGACAGGCCAAACCACAGAAATTACATTGTTAATTAAATTTATGAAATCCTGAAGGATCCCTTGTACCTCAGGCAAAATAATAATTGTTCCAATCTACTCTTTTATAAAAATAAACTATCCGTGCTGTATACTGATTGCATCTTTTCAAGTCAATTCAGTTAGATATTGAACTTTGATGTTTAAAAGGTGTCTTTCAGGAACTTATCAACATTATTCTACACTAAATACATGCTAATACTTTAGAAAAAGAGCACATGTAGCAATACTGACACAACAAGGAGCATACTGATGATATAAAGTTGAAAACAAATTAAGCAAATAATGCCTTGAACTGGGTAGTTGGGAGGAATGTCGTTGAGGGCTGGATGACTGCTGTACAGACGAGACATATACGACTCCACCTGTAACCTATAACAAGTCAAATCACAGTCATCATCATTGTTATCATATTAATGCTGTCATCATTGTTATCATAATATCAGTCATCATCATCATCTTAATCATTGCCTCTTATTTTCATCAAAATTATCAATGTCGTCACCCAATGACAGACAATCATGATGCTTATGAAAAATATCTTTATATCTCAACAGGGGTTGAGAGTACATTTGACGATTGGTTAAAGCATTCGGCTTGTAACAAAGCGATGGTGGGTTCCAGTCTCCAATAAGCTGGTCACTGAGCAGGTCTTTAACTCACAAATGCTCTGCATCAAAGATGTTCCATCGTCTCTTCTTGTGTGAAATTCTGAGTATTGAAAATAGGGCTGTGTTAAATGCAGTTGCATTCTCATCTTATCTAAGTATTTACAAAGTGCTTCTTAAACTGTGCTAGCTATTAACAAGCACTCTCAATGTGACAATCTCGAGGAAATAAGAAATTCTACAAGCAACAAAGGGATGAGGATGGGACCCTGACTAAAATCTTACTACACACTGTGAGGATTAGGTTCCAAATAGAAGGCCATAGCAGTCTACGCCCGACGAACTAGGATATCATGTCGTACTATATCAACGAAAGGGCTGACAACTATTAATATCAAAACCAAGTAAAATATAACAAATAAGTAACAAAACAAGCCACAAATAACAGAGTAATACATAATACATGAGAATAAATAATAAATGAGAAATTAGTATTAAATGAAAAATATGTAATAAATAATGTGGCAGATAATTAAAATTAATGATCAGTTTATGTAAGCTCAATTAGCTTACTTTACTTAAAGAAACATCAAGTAATGTCAGAAATACCTGGACAGCTGAGCTTCATATGCATAAAGAGAGAGGTCATCATGTATGTGATTACGAATAGCTTTCAATGTCCGATCCAACTGACTAGACGCCTCCGCTCTGAACACGGCTCGCTCCGACATCAGTTCTCCTACCACTTTATACTTGTCCTGACAGAGGCCCTGAAAGTAGAAGACAACCAGTCACAAACTCATAAGCAATCCCCACACCAATATCAACTTCTGTTGAAGCACCATCCCCGGCGTTTTGCACAAGTAGCAACTTTTGTGAGTTATCAACACCTCATATAAAGTTAATACAAAGGTTAGATCAAATCAGAAATTAGCTCAAACTAATACATTGGTTACCTTCATTACAAAATTGCATTTAATTAATTCATCACAAAGAGCTAATGGTTAGACGTAACTAATATTTTGTGCACCAGAAGTCTTGAAATCCAAATAGACTAGTTTGAATCATTGATAATAAACCTTTTCACCCTGATAGCTTAAGAAACATTTCCAGCTGATCTTTGGATGCACTTTCTGAGTTGTCACATAGTCATGGGGCTTCAAAAGATACAAATGTTCAGCTACACAAATAAAATTGAGATGGATCCCAAAATTACCTCAGCCATAAAGAACCAAATTATAATCCAACCCCAACATATACTCCAGAGGGTAGCACAGCAGCTGTGTCACTGTGTTTACATAACTCCCAGCTGACCTTCACAACAATTTATAAGCAGAGCTAACTAGCAACCAACCTGAACAGTGATCTTTTCTAAGACAACATCCCAAGTGAGATCCTGGTACTTCTTTGCCTCTCTCTGAAGGGTATCAATGTCGTACTCAGCCCCTGACAGATGGTTACGGGCTCGATAGTAACTCCTAATGATCTCATAGAATTCGTGTCGCTCTTGCTGGGCTTTCTAAGCAGAAAACATGGTTGTAAAGTAAGTATGTACTCCATTGAACGGCAAATGCAATGTGAGAATATCAAAGAATGTACAATCACAAAACAATCACAATAGGAAATAACAACACAGACTTCAACTGATTTAGTGATAACAAAAGTAAGTAGAAAAATATGTTTAAACTTCATGGTAAACATCTCAGAAAAGAAAAATGTACACATCAATTGTTTAGCCAATACTATAACATTTCTGACATACAGTGCTAGCAAATCCAGTCACACAGAGAGCAAAATACAAAAAAATTTAGATGTGTATTAGATGATGAAATGAAAAATTAGTAGTTTCAATATGACTGTTCAGGAAGTTCACGAATTAACAAGACCAGAATCATAGAAGAATCACTGATGCATAAAACTTAAAGAGTCGAGAGGTAGAAGAAGCACAATACATGATTCATACATGATTCATCATGCACTGTTGATTTATGGATGTACATAAAAGTCCGATTGAATTTCTCTCTCTCTCATTTGTCTATGTATCTCTTTGTGTGTGCCTTCTTCTCTTTGCGTCTCTCTCTCTCTCTCTCTCTCTATCTCTGTGTCTCTCTCACTTCTCTATGTACCCCTCTCTGTATGTTTCTTCTTACCTCTATCTTCTGTGCAAGCAATTACAATCATGAATCCCTCTCTTTATACCTCTCTCTCTCTCTTTCTCTCTCTCTCTTTCTCTCTCACTCTTTCTCGGTCTGTCTCTCCAAGAGCTACATTTTACAGAAGAACAAGAACTGATGACTGAGAAGATCTGCTGACCTGCAGGAATCCGTCTACATATTCATCGACATGTTCTAATTCGTGGTTGTAGTAAAGCGTTCTTAATTGTTCGTCAGTGAACGGACGAAGTGATACCGCGCTTTCCACGGCAAGTGACGGGTAAAGCTTGCGGTGAACAACTGCAGCAGCAGCAGCAGCAGGTGATGGAATCTCTGCCACATCCAACATCACATCATTAAGACAAAAAGTTATTCTCATTTACACCCAGTGGCTCATTTGCATAACAATGGAAGATTTATTCAGGGTAATAACTTAGCCCTAATTATACAAGCAGCACAGATCACATTCAAGCATCACTCAACACCTTCATCAACTTCTTAAAAGATGATACATACACACACATTATTCTCTGAATAATTTAATGCAAGATTACTCACACTATGCAAATTTATTTAATTATTCAAAACAACAAATTAATTGTTCAGCAGAGACATAAATTAGAAGACAACATGAAATCGACCAGGATACATAGTGTTCTCTCTGCTTATCTTGTGTCATGTCACTGTAATTAACCATCTTAATTACTACAAAATATCAATTCATTTGAATTATTACAAAGCAGCAAAATCCAGTTAAAGACCAAACAAAAACAATTTGAATCGATTAAAAACACCATAAGCATCACATCTGTAAATTAACACTAAGTAATCAGAGAATATCTCACCATATTCTGACAGTCTGTGTTGACTGGAATAGGACATCGTTGTCTCAGCAACCTGACCTTCACTGACAACGGCATCCGTGCAAATCATCTGCTCTGGCGCACTGGCATTTGCAAACGATTCAGCAAGAACAACACCGAGACGTCCGTTCAGCTGCGGCTCTCTGCACAGCGACACATCCTCGCTCAGCATGACCACCTCTGTCTCCGCTGAAGCATAACGCTCAGCTGCATCAGCCCGAGAAGGCAAAGTATCGCTGACGGTGGTGATTCTGGTTTCGCTCGTTTCGTCCGCAGAAGAAACAGGCAAGACTTTGGCCGCTACTTCGACATCAGTCACTATGTCAGTCAACGTAATGTTTTCAATGTCAGCTGAGATCTCTGTCATATTGTGAAGTCGTACGTCGACGTCTTCTTTTGAGGAAGTGCATTCTGCAGGACATGGTATGCTGGCTTCTACAGGATCAGAAACACAGGGATCTGCAGTGATGGCCACAAGAGGATCGGTAGTTCTTTCAAAGACTTCGCTTTCCTCTGCAATACAACTTTTGGTGGTCTCCCCTTCAGTGATATCTTTCTGATCGAAGCTTTCATTGCTCAGAACTCTATCTGCTGCATTTGTTTCGGTGGTAATTCTCAAACTGGTAATTCCTCCAATAGTATCTTCTTCGATTGTTGTTCGATCTTCTTCAGATCTTTCTTCAATGGTTTTCTCTTGTTTTGGTACAGTTTCACCAACTCTCAATTCAGACAGAGTCCACCTGGTGTCCTCACTAATATCAGATGCTGAAATATCATTAACTTGAAAACGAACACTTTCTTTATCACGTGTTTCTCTTGTTTTCGACTTGTGACTCTGAACAAGATAAAAAAACAACAATGCATTCCAAGAAATCAAATGAGTGGGCAAAAATTCTGTATAAAAATAAGCATAATTAATTTTATATGCATGCAAATGTGTATGATCTATCATTCAGCATTAGAACACAAGTTGAAATCAGAAGACGCTTATCTCCAACTTATGCCAGGACTCGTGAATAATAAGCTAGAGCCCATGCTTGAATACCAAGGGGCATTCTCCAAGTTCTGAGATCACGATTATGATGATGCAGTGTAATCAAAAGGGAAATAAGTAGCAGACTTGAGGCCGATCATACTCCCTAATGTGCCATCTGAAATCCTGGACACCCATGAGTTCACTATGACTATATAGCCTTCTGACAAAATGCAGTTCATAAAGATTACAATTACCACCTGCTGCTTTGCATAAGAGGCTCCATTCTTTATTTGAAGTCCTGCCACCAAATATTTTGCGGTCAAAGATTTTTCATGTATATCTAAAAATACACTAGTACCCTAAACCACCCTAATGATACCTAACCTGTCCTAACCAACTCTCACAAAACTTAACCTGACCCAACCCTACTCTCACAACGAATATTAAAAGAATACATGCGTTTTTAACAGTGTGCAAGCACCAAAGGTTGCACATGTGCAAGGTCTTCACCTGCAAAATTATGTGCTTTTCGGCCGCAAAAGAAAGATGTTTGTTCATAATACGGCCCAATTTCTCCTGCAGAAGATTTATTTTTCCTTATTTTATCCTTTATTGGAACTAAACAAAAGAAGAAACGTATAGCATAATGTGTGCGGGTTTCTGAGCCTTGACTCAAACATATGATAACAAGAAGAAGTCAGGCACTAAAAAATCTTAGATTGCGTTCAATTAGCTAAGATTCTGCGAATTCGGTGAATATTCATCGTGGTTATCGAAAGTAAACAGACGGTGGACGGACTCTAATATATTACGCAAGAATAGTCAAGATTAAGAACAACATAAATCCTGGCATTAAACAAAATGCATATCACTTGATTGATATAACAATAATTCTGACATTGGAATCTAGCATCAAACTTGTTAATAAAACCAATCGTTTACTTTTGTCTTCGTCTTTTTCGCCCTCACAGCCTCTGCCATTTTTAATCATCTGTGCGCGTGACTTGTGTTGACATAGCCTCGAATTTTGTTTACCCTTTAAATAAGTGGGTAAGCAAGGGAGCAGCAAATTTGTATTCGTTATTGTAGTCTTCAAATGTGACGTCTCAAGCGCCACTCAAAAGCCAAGCGTAGTGTGCCATTTCCTTCAATAGTGATGCGTCAAGTCGCAGAGGTTGTTCGAAGGGAAGTCTGATTGCAAAAAATCAGGTTACTAGAGGAAAGTTGGTTGAGATCCAGATAATCAAGCAGGCAGATAGTCAGACAGTCCAGGTGGATGGTAGGCCTATTTAAGAGTCATAGAAATGTAATATGCGTGGAATCACGGGACCAGCTAAAACGTAGCCTGACTAGCTTTATATAATTGTAACCTTATCAAGACTGTGGAGCCCTACTAATTTATTTTCATTCCATTTTGTGCACTTCAGAATCTTTGACTGCAAACTGAAATTGAATGCTGACCGTGTTAGTTACCTGACATAATGCAAAATTGTAACCCTGCAATTTTAAATGAGTTACAGGCTACATTCGCTCTTTTTCAGCGCTATAACAGTTGCGAGATAGCTACCTAATGAATGACGTAACTGATATTTCTACGTCATATATCTGCACCAACATATCTATGGCACCAACAGCTGGAGCAACATTGTATAACATAAAAGGGCAATTTATAGAGTTTATCTAACATCATTTTATAAACGTCTTGCGCTTTATGGTACTTTAAACTTAACTATCAGTTATAGCCACCGACCATCACCTTCGCTATCTTGTTATAGAATAACATTTCGGAATATCTTAGAAACATACTGTTGTCAGCCATGGATAAGAAGGCGAGAAGTGATCCTCATTGGTGAGTGTTCGATAGCCACAGTACTGTAGTAGGACCCACTACTCAAAATGCAAGTTAAACTATTCCGAGTCCGTGGATAAAGTGAATTTGCCTAGGTCTAAGTGTTTTTTTGACAACCGATTTCTAAGAATGTGAGCCATATTTTGGTCAGTTGATATTAGAACAATGGAACATCACACTTGTTGTCACATTATCTCATTTCCTCTAGGAAGGCTTATTGATACAGTGCCCCTAATTAAGATTTACACAACATTATTGTTTTTTACATTAAGGTCCTATTGTTCTAATTAATTTAGCTCATAAATAAATTTTTGTCACAAATTGCTAGTCAATATGAATTTATAATATTTGCAGACAACTCCACTAGCACAATATACGTAGTCTTTATATTCAGATATTTATGTAGCGGACAGAAGGCTCGAATGAATCATTTATTTAAATTATCGGCTCGACATAGCGCTTAATTTAACGTGTATTTTTTTACAGGGTTGGTATAGGAGGGAGGACCGATCGGCGGTTTTTAGTTCATTGCATAGCTTGCAGACGCATGAATTGGCTTGAGTATAGCCTGACATACGATGCATTGTTATATATGTGGGGCAGTGGTTCGTACTGCTTTATATGTAGAGTGATTCTCGTACCGCTCCAGAGATCGTGTTGCCATATAAATACGACCTCTAGTGACAGCCGCTCTCGCTCTCAGGCCGGTGCTGCTTTTCGTTGATCTGATGGGGTGGGTCCCTCTGCCGTCGATCGCATGACGGATCGTGCACTGATCGTAGGAGTCAACAGGCTGACAGAGGAAAGACCGACCGTGAGAAATGCTCACAGGTCTGGGTGCCGTTCGAGAGTACGTAGAGACCCGATCGAGAGAAATGAATGAATGAATGACAGTTCTGTACGGGAATACAGATAAGATGGTGACCCGTCGGTGGCCGTGAGAAACAGAGATCGGGTAAAGCCCCGAGCAACCGAGCGTTCATATAGAGATGCCTCGGCGGCCGTTGAGACAATATACGGGAAGAGTTCCCCAGTGAACACGTTGGTTAAAAGACGGGGAGGACGACCCCGTGAAGCCGTTGGAAACAGACCGAGAGAGCTACCGGTGAAGCCGTTGACATATACTTGGAAACATAATTACGTTCGATTAATACGGAGAGGGTGACCCCATTGGTGCGTTCGATACAGGGAAAGTTCCAATTGGTGCCGAAAACCTCATCAATTGCGAGCGTCTCCGCATATTCTTTTCTCTTTACGGTTTCCCGTAAATATATATACTTGGCTACCTAACGTGGTCATACTTACTCCCCCCGTTTACCAGCATTCTGTTGATTTGCGTGTCTGATTGCAATGTCTTTGGTCGCGGTTTCCCCGCGTATCATTACTTGAGTTACTAAACGTAATATGTGTACTTGCGGTGTCTCCGCAGTATGTCTTCTTGATTGTCTTACGGTCTTTCGATAAATATTCTTGTTGCCTACCTATGTCGGTCACAGTTACTCCTCTAGTTTTCCAGAAGTATATTCACTAATTGTGTGTCTAGTTGCAATCTTGACTGGCGGTTTCCCCGCGAGGCTTCTACTTGCGGGACTAACCGCAGAATTTCTTCTTGTAGATCTGACTACATAATCTTTTCGGGGACTTCCTCGAAAGATCTGTCCCTGGTTCATTCCAGTGTATAAGAGAGTACAATTGCTTTAGAGAAATAAATGATTACAATAATACAGGTCTGTGTGAAACATGGAGGTAACGTGTTGACATTTACCTCAGGTGCCTGTCAGAGAATCGAGTCTGAGAAACGAAGTTTACGAGAGTTGGTGCATTACCGTTGGTCAGAGCTCTAGGTGACGAGTACATAAACAATCCTACAATGGGAGGAATAAACGCAGTCGATGAGAGCTACAGATATGTGATAGTCTGGGTGATCGGATACAAAAGTATATAACAGATGAAAGCAGGCCGAGAAATATACTTGTTGGCTACCTAGTTTGGTCATAGTTACTCCTGCGGGTTTTTTAGCAGTACTTGAGTTGTCGGACACGTGGAAGTTCGGGTAGCCGAGATCGTTACAGTTCGAGTGGCCGTGATAGATACAGACTGGGTAAGTCCCAGTATTAGCGATCGCGTATAGTCAGAGAAGCCCGGTGGCCAAGAGTGGTACAGACCGTGAATGAGTTCGGGTGGCCGTTCAATAGAAATACCGGGAAATTCCCGAAGGACCCGCTGGAAAATCACGTGGAGGGTGACGACGTTAGAAGAGCACGTTATAAACAAGAGAAAACATTGGTGCCGATTGATACCTTCAGGTTATAACTCAAATAACTCTTCTTGATGGTTTTATAGTCTTTCGATAATTACTCTTGTTGGTTACCTACGTTGGTCATAGTTACTCCTCACAGTTTCCCGAAGTCTCAGAATATATTATGGTGTTGGCGGACAACTGCCAACACAGAGGACGGGAACTCCGTCAACTGTGGTGCATGACAAGTTATACGCGTGGGACCGTTATGCCATACGCAGAAATAGACCGAGAGATACGTGTTGAGCAGAAGGCGTGATAGCTAAGTGTCTAGTATGATATGACGAAGAGCTGTGAGACTGGTAGTGTCTAGGACGACAGAATTTAGAGAGTTGCGAACAGTAATGTCTAGGAGTACAAGGCGTTGAATTTAGCTGCCGATATGACTTAGGGACTTGTCTCAAGTATATCTGAACCTCATAACTTATGAGAGCGTTTGGTGTCCCTTAT
Organism: Bimastos eiseni; assembly: GCA_959347315.1. Taxonomy (NCBI): domain Eukaryota; kingdom Metazoa; phylum Annelida; class Clitellata; order Crassiclitellata; family Lumbricidae; genus Bimastos; species Bimastos eiseni. The sequence continues at coordinate 9,604,952 of OY365806.1, forward strand.
TGGCGATAGTTTCAGAGTCACAAGATGCTGAACGGTACGACATCAGGTAGAGAGGAAGAAGAGGCTAGTAGCTTGGAAAATATGCAAGGCGAGGAAGACTCCTGCCGGTATGATTATGAACCCTGTTTTGAGTACGGCCATCCTCAGAACGTTGTCCATCCGGCGACCGCGGAGTAGGCAAAGTCAGACCTCGTGACTAATTCGAACAGTGTTACCTTTCCTGGAGAAGAGGCCCATTGTTAATCTTGCCTGAGAGTGATCATCCTGGTAGATATAGAGAACAACCATTTGGCATAGAGATTTGGTAAGAAAGTGACTCAGGCGACTCCAGACGTGTCAGCGAGCTGGAGTCGACACCGTTCGGGCGAGCTGGGCAGGCGCTCGGGAGGCAGAACGCCACACTTATGTCTACTGATTTTCTACTATTGAAAGTAATTTGTGAACCAGAAATGCTATGAGATTAACAAATTGTGTCACTCAAGTAAGAGATCAAATCTATTCTGTTGTAAATGACTATAAGGAATTTAAACAGAGTATATCCAGATTACTTGGTTTTGGCCTACTGTATATTATGTTGTTGTTGTTGTTCAAATGACAAACATTTTAAAATGTTTAACCTTCTTGACTTGAGTTTGTAATTTGTGGTTTGATATTTGATGACACTAATTCATTTAATGAACACGCTTCTATAACCTCTCTCACAATAACGGTGATCCAACCCATATATCTCTCTTTTGTTGAAATAATCTATGGTATACATCATGTTTCATGAATTGGTTCTTAAATCCGAATAACGAATATCAGGTATTGATTAGCAAGAATGACTTAGACCTAGTTTTTAGAAACATTTGGGACCACTGCCTCTGGATGAGCAAGTTAGCCACTGAGTAAATTGGTTGAGAGATTAATTAAAACATTGAACAAGTCCATAGACTGCATTGTCTCTAACATTAAGCCAGTTATCTGATTTGTAGCTGTTTATTTTCCTTTTTAGTGGTTTAACAACCTTTGGCTTACGAGATATGCTGTCAGATATAATGAGGAAGAAAGTGCGTCGACTTAAGACGAGGGACTATATGTCGGGTGTAGCAGACAGTCTACTGGTACAGCATGAGGCAAGTGTTGCTCTTCATGCATCATGTAGACAGCTGTCGGTTACTTTTTGTTAAAAGCATATACTTAGCATAACTAATTATATTAAACCTCTGTTAAAAGTCTTATGTGTTTTAATAATAAAAAAATGGCAACAATAAAAATATATCATACATGTTTTGTCTTTTTGTGTTCAAATATATGACAAGATCTGCTGAAGACCCATTATGTCATTAGCGTTGAATGTACACTGTTGTGCAGTATAATTGTAAAGACATAAGTACATAGGTTTAGTTAACATCCACATCTATCTGTAAATCATATGTTGCAACACAAGACTATGTGGTAGACATCTAACCTCCATTTATGAATGCAACAGCATGCCCATTTTTGATGTAATCATTTAATTTAATTGTAATCGAGGCGCTATAGTTTATGCAGTCACTTACATTCCAAGGCTAAAGTAAAGGACATACAATATTAAGATAATAACACCTTCTCTGTGGCTCATTTACTGATATATTTTTCCATATACTTGGTGAACTATGATGCAAAGTAACAAAAGTACTGATTTATATAGCACCTCTTGAAGTGGCTGCTGCCGGTTTTAGGGCTCCAAAAAGCTGTTAAATATGATGGTGAGACATGCAATCTGTTCACAGGTCAAGTTAAGCCTGAAAGAGATCCAGAGAGAGGAAAAGGAATGCCTCCGAATTGATAAACTTCTTGAAGTCAAGATTCTCAAGTCATCTAACATATCTGGAGAAGAATGCCATGGAAGATTCCAAGCTCTCAAGAAACTTGAACCAAAACAAGTAAGACCAAGTTCAAAAGATTTTATGTCAATTGTCAACTGTAAGATCAGACACATGATTGTTACATAGTCTTGGGTGTTTTTATAATGTCCGATGAAAACAGTCAGAGATAGAGATGGAACAGTTGACCTACATAGGTACTGGTTTCGCCCTCAATCAAAGTATATAGGCTACTGTTAGTTATAACTGATATCTAATGTCCAAAGGTAGAAACTATGACATTGGGCAAGTGCATATAGGTCAACATTACTAACTTGAATTGAACTAAGTACTGTAATTAGCAAACTCACATTCAGGTTCACTTGTGGCATGCTTGATTCTCTAACCATTCTCTTTCTTATGTACTGTACATATTAAATATGCTGGAGTTTATTTAAGGTCTGCTTCCCATGTGGGCCATATAAAGGTAGCGCATACTGCTATAGTGATTGGCATATGTAAAATGCATGGGAAAGCGAATTCTACATGCTGTCATTAAAAGGCTGATGTGAGTTATGTTTTGCAGAAGTGGGAAAGGGCAGACCTATTGGCAGATGTTTAGTGTATAGATCAATGGAGATGGTCTGAACCAGTTCCCCTTTCACTACTGCAAATGGCATCCTGTTGATTTAGCAACTGTTCTTCACTATTTGCTTGATTAGAAGGATGTGATTGCACGCTGCCCCAGTCCATCACCAATCGTGGCAACTGGAATGATAGACGATGAAAGCCGTTACCATTCATCCGTTTTTCTTGATCCTTCAATAGATCTGGACAGTCTGAAGAAAGGACCATCAAGGGTTAGTCACTACTTCATCCATTAATTGATAATGTTAATTACAACAACTAAAACCTGCTCTGATAATATTTGTGCTTACGGCAGGTATACAGTATGGATTCATATATATATGTGCTACCAGTTTATGTGCCATGTTGCTTAATGTTAAGTGGTGCGATGTATTCCAAGGCTATGTTAACATGCATTATTTGCAAATGCACATTAGTAGGCAGTGTAGGGCTATGTTTCAATTTTAAACATTATCTTTTTAGTTTAACATACTTTCTGGTTTACATGCTGTACAAGATGTCATGTTCCTGATGTCTTAACAAGCCTTTACTGTATTTGGCAGGAGTTAATTAAATAAGTATTACAATTGATGAAGAGCACAATGCTGGTAACAGAGGACTTAATATCTGGCTTAGACACAATAGCTTACCTGATTAAAATTTCACAAAGAACACCTTCCCTTACTTTAACTTAGCTTACCTCATTTGGTTTTTATGTGATTAGAAGAGTGAATCAAAGAGTGACATAATACAAGTTTCCAAGTACCAAGATCCGATACTGCAGAAAATGAGCGAGCAGATGGTAAGTGTAAACTGAACACATCCGTTGTTTTTATGCTTATTCAACATTCAATTATTGTGACTAACTACTTCATTAAGTAGTTTCATAGTCTCTTTTAATATCGCTTATGGTACTTTATAATATATTCACTGCCATTTCTTATTTAGGTTGAACTTTGTACATTCTAGAATCTGGACTGTAAAATATAAGTTGCTATCTGTCTTTACATACTGTGAAGTCACTTGCTGGTTACATTGACCAACACTTGTTACTCTTCAATGACAATGGTGCTTAACATTATCTTCATTATCTATTTCAGAGTGTTCTGCCACTTTACGAGCTGGCTGAACAAGTTGTTTACCGAACTTCCGAAGGCTGCAAAGGAATCCTTTCATCCGGAAAATCTTAAACATTTTCTACTATGGCTAATGCAGGAAAGAATTTGCCATCATCACGACATTGGAAGTGGCACAATATCATGCAAAATTACCTAAGGATCATAGATCACAATAAGTGTACGAAATTATTGAAACGTTTGTGAAAACTGCTTTCCAAATTATTTAAATTATTGTCTGCTATAGCTAATGCAGGAAACAATTGTGCCATCATCACCACATTGGAAGTGTACAATATCATGCCCAATAATCATAGACCAACCACAATCAGTTTACGTTTACGAAAACTGATTTCCAAATTTTTTTTCTGAAAGCGTATGGTATGCGTATGTGAGTGTGTTAGCATGAATATAATGTACTGTGTATGTATGCATGCAGTCATTAAGTTCAGACGGATCTTAGATCAAGTCATCTGATTTTTTAGGTCATGCGCCTCAACTACGCGATGATATCTAACGGAAGAGACCTGTCACATAGAGCGAAATCAGCTACCCATGATTATTATTATTGTAACGGAACGGGGCCTATTCGACAGTGACCAGGATGACGACTTGCAGCCCCGTCCGATATGGGGGTAGTTCGTGTTGCAGTCCGCTGAGTAAGGCTTCAGTGGTTTGCTGAAGACTAACCATTTAAGGTTTAAATAGCTCCTTTCTGGATGACGCTTGGAATAAGACACGCTTGTTCGATAATCTTCTTTTAATGTACAACGGAAAACAATACTTCTGTAGCGCCGATTCGGAAACAGTCCGTTTCTCACTCCCTCAATACGCCCTACGTCGATAACTAACGAGTAATTGCAACGCTACGTCAATGGCTGACGGCGACTACTATGCTACGCCAATGGCTGACGGCGACTATCGCAAATCTGCGACGACTATATCCACGACGACTATCGCAAGCCACGACGACTATTCGTGCTTCCTAGGCGCCGAGACTGCAAGGCCGAAGCCGAATCTACAAGGTTCCCCGATGACGATCTCCAGACGACGGCGACGACCACGATCCTACGACGACTCTCCGATGACGACTCTCTCGACGACGGCGACTCTCTCGATGACGACTCTCCGATCCTTTTATACTAATTCGCCGTAGATAGTAGATGATACACAGTAGATAGGAGACAATAGACAGTAGAGACTACACAGTAGATAGGATACAGTAGATAGTAGATATCTACAGTAGATAGTAGATAGACTACAGTAGATATCCACAGTAGATAGTAGATAGACTACAGTAGATATCCACAGTAGATAGTAGATAGACTACAGTAGATAGTAGACAGTAGAGACTACACAGTAGATAGGATACAGTAGATAGTAGATATCTACAGCAGATAGTAGATAGACTACAGTAGATAGGATACAGTAGATAGTAGATATCTACAGTAGATAGTAGATAGACTACAGCAGATAGTAGATAGGCGCGCACAGTAGATAGTAGATAGGCGCACACAGCAGGCAGACACCACAGCAGGCCGACACCAGGCAGGCGTACCTCTGAACCGTTACATTATCACCAGTCTTTAATATTGGTCCACTGTGAAAAGTGCTATAAAAGAGACAGAAAAGTATTCTGTAAATTGCTTGTTCATTCCATTTCTGCATGACTTAACAGAATTCAAGAGAGTCATAGATTTTAATTTGTGAATAGTTGTGGACCGCTTTTAATTCCTGGTTTCAACTGAGCATTGAGAAAATGCATTGAAACTGGCATCTAGGTTTCGTACGTGTAATAAATATATGGTTCCTTATATTAGTAATTTACGTCCGAAATACACAGACTTCAAAAGGTGTTAACTGAAAGGGGCAACTCCACATCGATCACTTAACATAACCTGCAGGGTAGAAAATGAAAGAGTTGTTGGGAAAGCGAGATATTGATTAATAACTCAACCTGTATCAGCATTTTTATTTATTAAGACACGTTCTTGGCTGGCTCCAAAAGAGTTCTACGTATTCATCCAGGAATTAAGTCTTTCTCATTTTGATTATTCCGACATCTCTCGGCTTAACAATAATGATCATCGATATATGTTTTTAGTATAACTATAGTGGCGCTAACGAAGTTCTTAGATCAGATTATAAATTCAGAAGACTACAAAATTTTGGGGAGCCTCTTCTGCACTATTTTGATATAAAAACTGAACCCACTGTAGCTCAACAAAGAACAATAAATAATGTCGTTTTGAAATGCTTCAAATGCTTCAATTAATTTCAATTAATTTAAATAATCAAACTTAGTGTAATGAATCTGTTTTTGCGCATTACTTTAATTGTCGGGTGGCTTATTGCAGGCGTTGTTTTAGGTAACGTATTGATTTTGCCCTCTGGAGATTTCTCTAAAATGACACCTATTGCAATTCGTTGTTTCCAACGCATTTAAATTGGATAGGTTGTTATGTTGACACACAACTCTTTATTATTGTTGCAGCCAAGTTGTTATTGACCATTTACAATAATTGTTATCATACAGACCAACGTAAGAGATTGGAATGTAAATGTAAATCAGAAATATCTCGGCGCCACACATGAGCGGCGTCTAGGAGACTAGAGTATTAATCGACATTTAATTTAAAACAAGCCCTCATTGGCCAGGTTGTTTTCATTAACAGAGCACATATCCCGATCCGTAAACCACTTTAGTGGCTGCTCACAGATAAGTGAATAACTTTCAATACTGGGCTAACTGTCAACCTTATAACCTTGAGTCATTAGACCAAGTCTAACTTATCTAAGTTTGATGTTGAACATAAAAGGACTATAAGATTTGTTGCAGGATAGCACTATGATGGTAGTCCAATATTTGATTCGAAGAGGCTAACGAGAATAAACCAGATCTATAAGCTAGAAATCTCCCTGTTCATGTTCTGTTGTTTTAATAAAACCTTGCCTACTCTCTTCAGAAAATATTTTATACTAAACCCAGCATACTCCTGTCACAAAACTAGAAATCCACTAACCCTGACAATCCCTTTTGCAAGACCAATACTAGACATTCTTCTGTTGCTTATAAAGACCTTAGAATATTGAACGCTGTTCCTTTGCCACTTTGCCTTACTCCCACCATTTACTCCTTTAAAATTAAGATGAAGACTTATATTCTCAGTGAGGATTTTAAATAATATTACGAGACGACTCAATTAGTCAGTATAGCTGGTTCTTGCTTCATCTTTACTTTATCTTGTTTTTATATTTTATATTTAGTAATTCTACTGTAACTGAGTTACAAGTTGGTTAAGAATAGTTGATTGCTTGTTCCGTGTGTGTTAAGTCTTATGAATGGCTGCTAATTTGCTCAGCATAGAAATTTTGTCTTTTTTAAAATTTACACTCACTCTTTACTTAGTTTATCTCTATATTGGCTACTACTTAACTGTGAAGTTACTACAGTACTAGGGTGGCCCTATCTCGGAAGTCCGTTAGGACCCTAATTGGGTCTCCCGCCAGCCCTCTTTTCACTCTTATTTCACATGCCTATGAAGGCATGAGGATTACTGCGCACGTCCATGTCAACTTCGTATACTGATGGATGCCTTTGTTATTATAGCTCATTTTCTCTTATCCAGTGGCTCTTCATTAGGTCTTACCAATGTATTAAATCACTGGTTTTGCTAATTTGTTAATAATTGTTTGTCATTTATAATTTTGTTACTTTTGTCTTGTGTGGCCGAATAAATTTCTTTGAATGGATGAAAATACTCCATAAGACCCTCTCTGTAATCAACCTTGTTTTCTGATTTTCTCATCATGAATATTTTTTGACATCTTTTTTGCATAGGTGCACCTTTACTTTTTCTGGCCGTACACTCTGGAACTCTGTTATGGTGATGTTCAGTCTAATAATAGTCTGTTCCTGAGATCATTCTCTCCAGGGTTTGGTTCTGTGTCATCTTGGACTCATTTCTTGACTTTCAGCTTGACTCACCCTGTATTTTGGCTTACACGGCAATTTTCCATGGTAGTTATGTTCGACATTGTGCCATATGGAAATCCTTGGATTTGATTAGATGCTATGATGGAAATGATTGGCATTGGTGGTCAGTGGATAGTGCAAGAGTGGAAACAGGATAGCATAGCTTCAACGTTCGGTTATAAATCAGTCTCTCGAGTGAGATGCTTCATAAGAGAGGGCATGAAGAGAATGCTGAGTTGACTGGCAAAAGAGTGAGGTGTCAGGATTGCTATATGGCAACCTTATGTTGCATCATGCTGAGCAAATGTTGATTACAGTGAGGTCAAACACCTGTTTAGTGTTGATAAGATACACTTTCTTGAGGTTACCACTCCGGTATATTACTTGAATATAGAAACTTAATTGTTCTTTTTTTTAGGTTCAACGTCGCCACAGTGCAGTCATTCCTATCTCGGTCGACTTAAAACGGGTGTAATCTCTAGCTACAATTATCCGTTTGATTATCGTCACAACCTGACGTGTATTTATTCGATATACCTCATCATCCCATCAGAAGGATCTCGTATTGTATGCCTCACTTTTCATCGATTTAACCTGGAAAGCTCAACACCATTCTGTTCCTTTGATTACGTTGAAATCGGGGCCAATCCGGTTATAAAATACTGTGGAGCTGGATTGTGGCAGTATGGCGTGGTTGATCGGGGAAACCCCAACTCCAACGTCTGGTCTCGCCAATTTTGTTGTACGTAACTGACAATTCTGATGAAGTTAACTCTGATTATTTATCGATGTAGGTAGATATATGAAGAGTTTGGTATATATACATAATTAACTCTTTGAATATGTATGTATATTATATTACATTGAATATGTTAGTGTTAGACCAAGTCAAGGACTCTGTTTTGTAGACTCTTCATGCCTTGATTTTAGATGATATATTTCTATATGGCTGGATTAACCATTTTTTTTCTCTTGGGCAACAAAAGTGGACTTTTCCATCAAAAAGCCAAAGTGGAATTTCATATAGGTTTCATTTGACACACTGACACACGTCCAACTTGGCAGTATCTACTCCAATCTCTTCTGATACAATGCTTCTGATGTAGAAGTCGCCAAAAGCCGTAAAATAGAGTTAACACCTCTTATCAGGAAGTTTGTCCCAGATGTTGAAATCCTTGGTATATATTAGTTCTAAGTTTACAAGTTGTAAGGAAAATATTGCATTGGAATCCATTACGATTAGTTGTAGCGACTTGTCAAGGTTGTTGAGTGACAGGTGTGTAAAGTATCAGTTTTGGGATTTCATTAGTGAAATTTGACATTGTTGTAGGGACAGTTAAGAAGGGAAACACCTTTAATGTGAAATTCTCGACAGATAACAATGTAAATGGCAGTGGATTTTATGCCATATATAACGTCTATGATACGCTTACCACACCTTCTACGTTGCTTGATGGTCCAAGTGGCCAAGGTGAGTGATTGTTACTTATGCATCCGTTTTCAAGCACTTTTTGACATGTGATATTATACACGGCCAGTTGTTTCATGTTTAGCTGTTTAAAGTTTAAAAGTGATAAATGACTGTTTGAATGTTTTGGTTGAGTTGTGACTCAGTGTTCAGATTGGCTTTTTACTGGGTAGAGTTCCTTTAAAAATTCAAGTTTATATAGGATACCTTCCTGGGAAACTATAGTTTTGGTTGTGACAAGAGCTTTCGAATCCTCTTGCATCCCATGTTGTGAGTTTGCAGGGAACTTTTGGATGCTGATTTCCATCAGGTGCATAACGCAATAGGTGTCTTGCATGGCTGCCGACAGCTAAATTTGACTCCTGTAATAACTTTCTCAGCTCATGCAGGTACCTGGTGATGATACTGCATGATATCAGAGGCATCTATGGGCAAGCAATTTGCTCAGTGGAATTACATGGAATCTGCTGAACTGACTCAAAGCCACAATTGTCGGATTGGATTGTCCAGTTGTTTTTTCAAATGAACCAAAATGTTTTGCTGAATAAATTGATAGAAAAATGTCTGTCAATGAACACTAGACGACGGGAATTTGATTGAACTTGTGGCCCAACTTTTGTGCAGAATGACTATAATTTTGTGTCCAAAAATTCCTGTGTCTTGTTTTGAGATTAGATGGAATGATATTACAGTATATTTGGTAAAATGGTTCTTTAGCACCTTAAGTTTAACACAAGGAAGCTACCATTATGATCTAATTGAAGATGATATGTGTTATATATTCATATTTGTATAAATGTGTATATTTTGCATAATTGTAGCTCCATGCAGACCTGAAGAATGGACTTGCTTCAATCGAAAGTGCATCACCCAGCGCCAGTTGTGCAACGGCATTGACGACTGTGGAGATGGATCGGATGAATCATATGCTCATGCGCGGTGCAGAGGTGAGTGCCTTGCTATTATTGTGCCAGCTTTTATATTTATTATTAACATCAACTTAGCTGTTAATTTTTTCTCAATAGGAACTACAGTTGGTTAGCAAATATGTTTTGCAATTGTAAATTGAAACATACTTAAGAGATGCGACTTCAAAAAGAAAGTATTGGAGACGTTTTTCCGCTGCGATCGCTAAAGTTACAAGAACTGACAGCACAAGGTGACAATGTGAAATTGAAACAGATTTGAAGTCGAATATCTCCATAACTATTGCACTTGTGTTGAAATTAAATAGGTTATATTGAAGCTTATTTATGGCTTTAATTGACGATTGTCATATAGCTATTGGATGAATGCTAGTTAACTTCCTATCACTTTTATAGCAAATGCTTCTATATTGTTGTAATTTTGTGTCTGTGGTCAACATGGGAAGTTTTGCACAATTGCTTTTCGAACGAGTGTGTATTATTTGATGATCTCGGTTTTGTGCTTTTGCTCTGAACTATCTCAAGGTTTTTAATTTTGATGTAATGTGTTTGTTTTCATTTAGGTCAGAATGTATTGGCTTGTGACTTTTCTGACAATGGGTTAGTTTTTTAAAGAATTTATTCTAATAATACAATGGCAATACCTGTCATCATACATAATGTAGCACACCTTGTGCTGTTATCTCCTGGAAATCTAGCGACCGCCATGACCAATCCTCTCCATTTTTTTCTTTCCGAAGTTGCATCCCTTAATTCCTCCAGGCTAATTTCAGTTTTTTCATGTATCACATCCATTCATTTTTTTCTTGGGCACCCTCTTTTCTTCCTTCCTCCTCCACATGCCAGCATCATTTCTTTTTCCATTCCATTTCATCGCATAACATGTCGGAAAAACCCCTCAACGCTGTTTTGTTGTAATGTCTCATCATTCTCAACTCCAATCTTCCTGCACACTTCTTCGTTTGTCTTCTTCTCAGTCCGTGATATTCTCTGCATCTTCCTCCATATCCACATTTCGCATATAACAGGTTATAAATTATGAATATGATACCATAAAAATTAGTTAGCTTTAATAATTATACGATGTTGTTAAATTATATGTTGTTTGATCTGTTTATGGTGCATTCGATGAGATGTGAGGAGTTTTACACATTGTTAGACACTTTTATTTTGATTCATGGAATTAAATAGTTTATAACCTTGGTTGAATATATTTAAGAGGTGATTTTGGAATATTTTAGAATGATCTCAGACGGATATTGTGAATTTACACACGAGGGATGGTTTCGAACGTCTGGCTCCAATTCCCCTCATGGGCCAGTGGGTGATCACACAAATGGCACTGGTGAGATGATAGCTATGTCTCTTCCTTTGTATACTCCTATCCGCATTTATGCTCTAAACTGCAGTCATTTGCATTTTAATGACTATCACATTTAAAGAACTGTCATATGACTTTTAATAATTTTTAGGGTTGGAATATTTTAATGTTGGCAAGAATAAAAGTTTAATGATAAATACTGTTGATAAATTTAAACCTTTGGCTAGCATTGTCCACATATTGGGGCCTTAAATGATGTATCACCCATTCACCCATTGAACACCCATTGAAATGGGCAAAAGTGGTTATGGATCCACCAATCGATTTAGTATAGAATGAGGGGGGGTCATGGCCATATGGTCGCTATATAAAAATGTGTTATGTGCATTTACAATAAACTGAATCTGATGTTTTTTTAAGTTTTGTTTATAACTTTTAGATGGTTACTACATCTACACGGATCGCAACCAAAGCGCTTTGCTTCTAAGTCCAGAGCTGACGATGGCCTTGGACACCGAATTCTGTCTTTCGTTCTGGTACTTTGTCTATGGCAGTCCGGCCTCCGTTGCCCTTCGTGTCTACATCGGCCGAGAGCAGGCCTACTCGCGTCCGGAGTGGAGCCGGTTGGAGCCGGTCGTTGGGGAGTGGACACAGGCAGAGGTGTCGGTTGTTCGGCAGGCGCCCCTTCAGGTCATCTTTGCGGCCGAGTTGGGAAATGTCTTCAGCGGAGTGTCACTGGATGACATCAGTATCATGCAAGGATCTTGTTCAGGAGGTTTGCTCTCATTTTTATATCTCAATCTTCCTGGCTGTTTTTTCTGTCCCTCTCTCACTCTGTCCATTTCTCTGCCTGCCACCATCGTCATCTCCCTTCCATCTCACTCTGTCTAGGTAGACATATGCACTGCTTTTGAAAGCTTTGAATAACTTGCTATTTGAGGACATTGCTTGTGTCCTTAGTAACCAAACAAGGCCATTATTTTTCATCTAGCAGGACCTTAATGCCAGAACTACTTTAAAATTTAGTAGATAAAGCTTTTTGAGTTTATGACAAGTGTTTGACACTCACTTTGAAATTGTGTGGCTAGAAATTTGTTGCTTTTTGAGTAAAAGTTTGTATGGGGCAGAAATTTCTCTTGTTATTGATTACATTATGATATTTTAGGAGAATAACTATGCATTCACTCACCTAAAAATAACCAAAAATGCATTTATTGGAAACTTGAATGATAGTTTGAATGATCGGGACATTGAAGACTTCTAAGCATTTTGTGTTAATATTTAGTTTAATGGCTATTACCATCTGAGTTTCCTTTATTTCTATCTTTCAGGCGATGCATCATGTAACTTTGAGTCGAGCACGTGTGGGTGGGAGACGGTGAGCGAAGTTGCTCACGAGGAGGGCGTCCTTCGGGCCGACAGACGCTGGGTCATTTCCAGCCGACTGGTTGCTCCTTACGGTCCTCTCTGGGATCATTCGTCCACTGATGGAGGTGAGTTGCATTCTGTGCAGTTATTATTAGTTTTGGGTTTTCCCGTGGTCTATTTTTAGTAGGCATTTGAACTGTAGATCTCTGAACTGTGTTAAATGTCGAGGTTCCTGCTGAGCTTTAAACTACCAGTGCTAAAGTTTAGCAGAAGTTATGATCTTGGTGTTGGACATTGTCACATGGAACTGCCGCATAGACAGGATTAGGTATACCAGCATGACAATATGTGGGAATTGAGATAGCAATATCAACCCTGCAGTAGTGAATGTGCATGTTACAAATGTTTTTACATTTACACTGGCCTGAGACTGTCAATTTAGTGATGACACATATCTGGTTAAATTTTGGTTGAGACTGCAATTTTTGCTTTGATTTGTCTGTTGTGTCGAAAGGCAAAAGCATGAAATTAGGCCATAATGTTAAAAGCCATGTTTGATGTGATTCTAGTTTGAACTTATGTCCAGTTGTGATGATAATGTGAGTTAAGTTCAGTCATAATTATATGTTGAATCATTATGTGTTATTCTGGCATGACACTGTTCTGCTGTTTGTTTCTGAGACCATTTGACATGTTGCAGGTGGTTCTTACCTGTTCATCAACAGTTCAAACAAAGGATCTGGCAGAGCAATTCTTGTCAGCCCACCAGTGTCGTTGACTCCAACACAGAAGAAATGCCTTCATTTCTCTTTCTATATGCATGGTCTTGCCAGCAACTGCTGCCGACTGCATGTTAAACTGCACCACGCGGATAACGTCCTCACGAACGACGTTTGGAGTCATTTGGGTGGCGTACGAGATCGTTGGGTCGATGAAGTTGTCGTTCTCCAGTCTGATGGTCCTTATCAGGTACAGTTTTGACTGTGGGAAAACTTTTCATTATCCAGAAGTATTTTGGTCTCAACTGTCGGTGGTTACACCACGTACTTACTCAGTACTCAGCTGAGGGTAGTGGTTGAACCACCAGAGTTCTCCTGCTTTTTATGAGGCTTTAACGATTTTTCTAATATGATCGTAGAGTTTTTGTAACACCAGGTCATATTGCAGTAGACATTAATCGGTGTTCCAACTCAGCATTGTCTTTATGATCCTGTGTTCATTTCATGGGCTGTTTAGTTATTCATCCTCTGCCAGAGCTGAAATTTGGTTCAACATATTTGTTCTACATGCATCTGTTAAACAACTTAGCTGTATTAAGTACACTGACCATATATTGTCATTGGGAAGATGAGACAGTTCATGCTTTATGACTAGGAGTTTTTAAACTGAGCAGCCGGTGTGTTGTATGCTGTGGGATATTAGTCTCTTTCCATATACTTGTAAGAGTGAATGTGTTTTATCTGCATTGTCTATCCTGTGCTGTACATGTTGCAATTCTTTAGATTGTTCTGGAAGCAGAGTTGCAGAGTGGAACAACAAGCGAAATATCTGTTGATCGTCTATTCATTGAAAATGAAGAATGCAAGGAACAGAGTAAGCGATCAACAACATGTTCCACTGTAATTGTTTCTAAAGGCTAATGAGCATGTTACTTTAGCATCATTCCACATGGAATTTACTGAATAAAATAATACAAGACAATTACAAAATGTCATCGTAGGTTTTCTAATATAGCATTATTTGCAAGAAAAGATGCAAGTGACGTGATGTACTTAGGCATTTCTGTTGGATTTGACTTTGCCTCGTGTTGACTGTATCACGTGTAAACTTAGAGTAGTTTTTGTAATCTGTTGTATCCAATTGGATGATTTCTTTTGTAGCAATTATAATGATGTACAAAACATTAATTGATGGTCTCTTCAAAAGTCGTAATTGATTATAGAAGTCAGGGAAAGATCAAACAAGTGAGAGAAAGAAACCAAATGTTTTGCTAACTTAATCTGTCCGCCATTCTTTCTCTTATTCGCTCTTCTCCATTTAAAAAAAAATAGTTTTTCTGGTCACTGAACTGTTTTTGCGCTTGATGAACTGTGTTGGCACTTGAGCTGTTGTTGCACTGTGGAGTAGGTACTGTTTGTGACACTGGGGAATTTCAATGTACGGACGGATCTTGCATCAGTACTGCACTGATGTGCGATGGTGTATCAGACTGTGATGATGATTCAGATGAAGACTCACAAGCAGGATGTCATTCAGTTGGTAAGTAAGCAGAACTGCTACCTACATGACATAATCTGTTTATAAATAAGTAATTTCATGTGATGTTCAACCATATTTTGACATGTTTTTGACATGTCTGTCTTGTCTTTCGAACAGGTTCTAGAAAAAAATTCACTCAGTTTTGGCCTTTGTGCCAACAAGATATTTTTACACAGAATCTGTATGTCTTGGGAGCAAATTTCAGAGAGATGTTGTCTCGAACAAACAGAGAATGAATTAATGTCTGTTGGGCTCTGTCTGCTTCGAGATAAGTTTTATTTAAACAAAGTGTCAATGATTTCCTATTGGGATTCTTCTATTGTAGATCGTTACTGTGGAACGGGATTTGGTTTGAGACAGCCATTGATCACTTTATAAAGTCTTTAGTTTTGATTGTAATTTTTAACTTTCATCATGTCATTGTCTAATACACACAAGCCATCGACCAATGACTCATCAAAGCCAGGCTGTAATCACGCAATGTCCACATTATCCAGTCGGTGTGTTGTTACAGCAACAGTCTAGACATTTAGATAGTTAAATAAGGCTATGGTTGTGTCCTGAGTTTATCTCAGAGGAGATACTTTTTTTTCTTGATCTGCTTCATCCAGTTTAGACCTAGTGCCAGACTACGGACCAGCAATTGTCTGCAATATCTCCTTTCTTAAGCACTGTTAAGTTGATCTCTAAATCTTCTGTTGTTTGTATCTGTACTGGTGATCTGCTGCCTTTTTGTCTTAGTTCTGCCAACTGTGAGTTCTACCGTTGGTGATACAGATGGTTGTGATGCGAGCATGTACTTCCGTTGCCCCAACTCTGGCGTTTGTATCCCTCTTTCGTGGCTCTGCGACATGCGTAACGACTGCCAAGACAACTCAGATGAAGGCTCCTTTGCAGGCTGCCCTCGTACGTCTGCCTATTATATATGCTCAATAACGTATCCTTGTGACCATACGCTGGTAGATGAATATTTTTTTTTTTGACTTTTGAACCTAGGTATTTTTAATAGTGAGATTTTGCCATTTCTGTCGTTAAGCAGATTTTCCGTATATGTCATAATCAACATATACGCTTGGGTTTGGGTTTCGAACAGTATATATCTGTTTTATATAGTATATATATATTGTCAAGTTCTTGTTTTTGTTTGGTTTAGAATGCAGCAGCTCATATAATTAGACTGAATTCACACAGACAAAGGAGTTTAAACTATTACTTTTAATTTAGCATGTTGAGTTTAGAGTTATGAATACATTGTTCTGAATGCTTTAAATATAAATTTGCTCTAAGTTTAAAAAAAAAAATGCTTATGGCTTTGCTAAATTAATTGTCACAGTTTGCTTAGAATGTTGTTTAGAATGCAATAGAATTGAGAGGGTTTGATTGATATTTTATTCAGTTGCAACTCAAGCACCATTTCTTGATTGTACGTTGGCCAACTTCCGTTGCCAAAGCGGTGAATGCATTGACAGCAAGAAACAATGTAATGGAGACAGAGACTGCCGAGATGGATCGGACGAGTTCACCTGCCCAGGTGAGCAATGTGTTTTTTAATTGGCTTTGTGTTAACTGTTACCTCCTGATACAGGTCTGTTAATTTAGCTTCTTGGGCAAACCATTAGCCAGACTTGGATTAATCTCATGTTGAGATATAAACATGAAGTACTCTAGCATGTGAGACTGTGCTGTTTATAAACATGATCAATAGTCAGTTTTATAGCACTGATGTATATACCTATGGTACATCAGAATCAGACATAAAAATAATGGTTAGTTAATTTTATTGTATGCTCATTTGAAAGTAGAAGATATTGATATGAGCATGTATTTGAGACAGAATTCCAGTTAATTTAACTTTAACCTGCAAATATATGCAAAATAAGAGTTCAAAATCAAAAAGCTTATTAGATTGTAAAATATTGAAAAGTTTTGAGGAGGATTGATTGATTTGATGGATGCTTCTAGGTACTTTAAAAATATGACCTGATGTCTGAAGTAATTATTACGCAATGAATATCACTTTAGCCTCTGTGTTTGGTGTTGTTTTATTTCTGGTTCAGCTGCTCCAACAGTTCGCAGTTCAACAGCCATCGTGCTGTTCAGTTGTCCAGCTCACATGATCAAATGCATCTCTGAAGGGCGCTGTTTACCTGAGAAACTTCTGTGTAATGGCTTTCGTGACTGTCGCGATGGATCCGATGAAGACCATTGTTCAGGTAGGACACAGTTGATGAATGAAAAATAAAAGTCAGGTGAGTTCCACTGGTTATTTTGTCATCTAGGTTACTGCAAAACTGAATTAATGCAGATGGTTATCAGTGTAAAGACTGGGCTAAGTATTCAGAGATATGGTAAAGCCAGGTAATAGAAGCAGGGAATGAAATGTAGAAAAAGTTCTAAGAAAATAGTTGAATGGACAGAAATGCTGATATCAATATTTTTTTAGATGCATTTGCACTGGATTACTTGAATATGACACTGTTTAAGTAAAATATGTTTTTTGAACTTTTCTTTTTATGGGCTCAGGTTGTGGGTTTCTATCCAAGAAAAGGATTATATTTGTTGTGAAATTAATTACACAGTTGGTCACATTGGTTGCTGTATCATTTTTACGAAGGAGACGTAAATATTAATTTGTGTTTATTAATCATACATGTCGTTAATGTATTTAGTTATTGGACATTTATTTTTAGTTTATATTATTAATGAGACATTTCTGTCACACTATTTAATGAATTTGCTTCAAGGCTAAGATAGAAATCACATCTAGTGGAGATAAATATTTGTATGAATATTGGAGAGGCAACGAGGCATTGAATCTGCATTGAGGATGACGAATTCTGAACGGGAAGATTTAAATATGAGTGGAATGCACAAGTCAGAAATGGTGCTCATATCGAGACTTGAAGCGCTGTTTGTACGGCAATTGGTCATTGCATGTATTACTGTGGTAGGTTATCATCATTTAAGACTATATATTAAATTAAAGCTGTAATTGTGTATTGTTGTCAGGTGCTCCTACATTTATTCTGGGCGTTGGAGCAATCGCTGGCATTGGAGTGGCCTGTGCCGTCTGTCTGCTTCTCATCATCTTTGTCATCATCTTCGCTCTGAGCCGGCGCCGTAAACGCCATCCGCCCTGCGGCACCTTCCGTTCGTCGTCGGAAATCTCCACCATCTGTCGTCTGTCGACTGATGCCAGCACCATCCAGCGCCAGATTCAAGAGGCACTGCACCAACCGGTGCGTTCTGAGCCGCCACCATACGCTGTTCGCCATCTGGTGGTAGGAGGAAGCTGCACAGAGGTTTCTACAACAGACGAAGCAGAACCGGTGCCCTCGCGTGGAACTGGTCTACTGGCTTTTGACGACCCACCACCTCCATACGACGTCGTGATAAACGACAACCCTAGCGAACTTGAGGAGCGTGCCACTAATGTGCAGGGAGGTTCAGGTGAAGGAAGGCGCTCGTCAAGGGCTCAGACGCCTGCGGGGGAGACCTTGGACAGGTCACGCCGAGGTCAACGAAATCAAAGGTTAAGGTTGCCCGCTAGTCAACGATATTCCTATATGTCTTCATCGGAGGGTCCGTCGAGTATCGATCCTTTGGATACAGAGTCAAATTTTAGTCATGCTGAATCAAATGTCAGTCGTTTCAGTAACGCAGGTTCAGAACACATCTACGAGGATCCTCGGACGCTGGCATCTGTGGCCGACGGTACCAACCCGCCCCAGCTGGGTCTGAGAAGTTCTACTCTAAGAAGAAATCAAGCGAGATCCAATCACTGTGCGATGCTTCCGTTGTCAGATGGTGCAGACGTTTCAATTGGATCATCGGTTGGTCCAAATACACATTATGGCGTATATCCAACACAGACGTCTTCACCATCGAACTATGATCTGGATCTTGCAGGTTCCAATACACCATATGTCGACGGACCCTACCACATCTCACCAATCGTCCCAACTCCCGCACCCTCCCGGCACTCTGGTCTGTTCTTTGCCCAGCCTGTCGCCGGCTACACATCGACTGATTATCCCGGAGGAGTTCTCTCCCACCCGCAAGGCCATTATCCGGCTGCAACTTCCACTCTTCCATCTCAAAGAACCGCTCGCATCCGCCTTGGAACTACTGCGCTGGGCAACCGACCGGATTCGGCCAGCCGTCGTCAGAGCCGAAGGAGTGGCAGCAGGGAGTTCCCCTCGTCCAGAGAGCCGACATGGCAGGCGGCGCGTCAGCCAGCAGGACGAGATCAGCATCAGATGCAGACCTATTTTGATGGTTCTGGTCAACAGAAAAAGTCGACCAGCAGGTCGTCTTTTATGCCATACAGGGACGAGGCCAGCGCCGACGAACTTCAGCAGTCACGTGCCTCCCAAGGCCGAAGACCGTCCGATCTGTACACGCTCAGGAGACAAGAGGAACCGTTTTCTAGGCATGACTATGATCCGGTCTCTTATTCAGCCAACTCTGCTAATCTCTATGGGTCGAGAAATCAGCCGGCTCGTTTCGTGCAGCAATGTTCCGATCCGCGGGACTTCCCTCGAGCTGCGTCAAGAGATCGTCTGGCGATGCAGTCGTATTCGTCCTGTGATAATGCAAGCGCATCATCACGTGAGCAGATGCATGACGCTTCCAACAGGGATGACCAGAGGCGGCACAACCACCGACGCGAATTCACGAACTATCAGGACAAGTCATCATCACGCCCTCTTGTGGTGGCTGATGGTAGTGTAGATGTCCCGTATAATGTAGAGTATTTAAATCCCACGCGAGTTTAGGACTCTTGATTTATTTCTTTGTGTTTCATTGTATACTTGTTCTGAATAGTTCAGATTGGTTGCGCTTGAGAACAGTTTTATGTTCTGATGTTTTTGTTAGATATAATACTCGGTGTAGCTGCATTTGTTTGTTTGTTCTTCAGGGCAATGGTGGGATTAAGCATGAGATTAATATTGCATGTATACCTGAAAGTCATTAAGAGCTTTTTTATTACGATGGCAAAGTAAATAGCCCAATGTTTTGTTTTGGCAGATGTGGCCAAATTTTACTAAGATTTTTCGTTTACTTTTGAATCGATTTATTGCTTATAGTTCTGCTGTTTTGCAGTGATTGCTTCTTGTCTCTGAGAAAATACTCCAGTCTGAGTTTTATTGAAGTTATTTATTTAATTGACATCAACTCATTTAGAAATGTTTGACATCAGTTTATCTTGCCAGCCAGATTTTCAGATAGCGTTGCTTCATTTTTGTGATCAAGTAATCTAATGTCTGACTTTTATGTTAGAGTCCAATTATCTCGTATTAATCATGGGCCATTATTGCTTTCTGCGGAATTACTTTGTTATATTATGTAGCATTAAACTACATTTCGACTACTAGTTCACACTTGAAATCAGTGTGCTAATCATGTTCTATTGTTTTTTTATAAGTAACGTATTAGAGTTGCTTGCATATAATTATAGTTATATATAGACCCTATATGTGAGACAGAAGATTTTGTGGTATGCCTTTCATTGTGCCTTGTCAGATCACTAGCTCTGCACAGCCATTGGATGTATGCCTTCTTATCACTTGCCAAAATGATTACTACATTATGTGATTAGAATTACCTATGCTGATGTTAGTTGGCCAAAGAATATATCTACGTTAATGTTAGTTTGCCAAAGAATAACCTATTTGAATGTTAGCTATCCAAAGAATAACCTATTTTAATGTTAGCTATCTAAAGAATAGCCTATTTTAATGTTAGCTATCTAAAGAATAGCCTATTTTGTAATGCTAGTTATCCAAAGAAGAGCCTATTTTTTTGTTGTTTATATGAACATTTTATGTTTAAACAAAAACCTTTTTTAAAGTTTGTTCTTTGAAAATAATCAAGTTAGTGTTATGACTCTTTGCAGACAAGTTGATATTTAACTAATTTGACCTCTTGACTCCTGATACCAAAATATCTAATTGTTCGAGGTATCAACGAGACTTCCGTTTTACTTCTTGTTTTCTGTGCTGTGTGCACAGTGAAACTGAGCCGCTGTCTACATTTGCATCTTGTTTATGTTTACCGTAGAAATGTGATGAATGTGTTCCCCACAAGTCAACGATCCAGTGCAGAGGTGTTTTGTGTATGTTGTGTGCAGAATTGTTTTTATTCTTGGCTGCATTTCATGCTACCAAAAGTTTTGCACAAAAACTACTGATTAGCCATGCAGCTTATACGAAACATTTTTCATTCTGACTGGCCTAGTTCTTGGCGTGTAATTTGAATTTTTTAACCACGTGTAGCACGGTCACTGCTCGTGGAGGTTTAGTCCCTCATAATTGTTAAGTGTCTTCAACTTATGTTGTGTAATTAATTTGAATTTGATTTTCAAAATAATATTAGCTTACTGTGAGATTGTTAGAAGTTGGAGATTGCTCAAGGGCCAAAGGTCTTGCTAGTCTGGACCTCCTAGGGACTTAGTAATGTGTGGAGTGATCAACTTTCGTATTAACAGATAATTGAAACTTCTGTGTGCTTCAATGTGAGCTTCAGAACAGAGCTAGCGGTATTATTATTAGTAGTAGTATTACTAACTAAGAACATATTTAGGGCCATATCATATTACCGTAAGTTAGACATGGATATATAATGTAGTAGAGGATTGTGCGGATCTTCAGAGGTAATAATTGATCCTGTGAGTATAGAGAAGATCCACAAAGTTTTTCCTCCTTTAGATGAGATTGTGGATAATCTTAACATCCTTACCCGATAGATGCTGATCCTACATTCACACTAGAAATTTGAGTGCATAACCTGAGAAATAGGATCGCACATAATATTATAAGTTAGATGCCTAACATTAGGTAGCTTTCTATATGACCTAAATAATATATAATTTGTTTAAAAAGGTTTAAAGTTAATGTATTATTACATAACCACTTAGCAATTCCCTGCAGTTCAGTGTTGATGTGATTAATTAAGATCTCAGTGCTAGAGTGAGTAGAGTAAGTTTAAATCTACAAATACTATAACAAATAGGGTAGGTGAGACATTCAGTAGGTTGTTAATATATAATATACATAACAAAGGTCCTAAAATAGAGTAAAAAACCTGTTTTATTTGGATGATGGTAGGGTATCATTATATACTTGGGCTATGTTAATTGTGGAAAACTCCATGTCTCTCTCAATTATGTCTAGTCAGGAGACTACTAAGAACCATCTGCTCTGCTGGGTGCTGAAGGCCTTTGTGGTTATTTTCTCTGCTTCTGAAGTACCGTTGGAGTAGTTTCCTTTGTGGGATAGTTATCTTTGTCCAGTAGTGTTTCCTTTAAGTAGTGCTATTTGATTGTCTGATTACATTGCATTTCAAAATGTTTGATATTTTGTGACATTTTTTATTTCCTCATTTTTATGTGTTTCTTGAGTTAGGAAACTTGTTATTTGAAGTATTTTGTTCTTCTGGCAAAAGATGAGAGAGACTGGAATGTGTAACACTACTCCTGTAGTTTCAGGAGCTGTTTACAAATAATGTTGACTCGGTTAATGCTATCATGACTTTTGCATGGTTTTAGAAACCGTTTGAATTGTTATGTGGCATGTTTGAGATTCGAGACACACAATGCAGGCTTAGTCTCTTACATAAAATTTTAAAATTTAGCTATGACACAAGTATTGTATGGACATGTTTGGATGTTTGTCACAATGTTACGGATCTCTGGAAGGTGTTGACCATAGTAAATTGTCCTTATGTCGATCAACCAGGATGTTATATCCTTGTGATGTAGTCAATCCATGCTAACTAAATGAGGTGTCTGGTATTTGAATTGCCAATTACAGTAACCTCTGAACTGTACCTTAAGGGACTGCAAGTGGTAGCGGGACTATTTTACCATGCAATTCTTGTGGGAGATTTTCATGTCTCTTCTTTTGGAATTCACTTGCGGTTTACTCAAGATAATGAAAATGTAATATCGCAACAGATAGATTTGCTATCAGTTATTATTGCATATACTTTACTTAATGGAAGATGTGCAATCAGACAGCATTATGTCCCATTTTGTTAAATGGAAGATTTATAATCAGACAACATTACGTGTGTGTGGTAATGGACGATTTGTAATCAAATAACATGATGTAATGGAAATGTAAATCTGGTGTTTTGTGATGTTGGAAATTTATTCTTTATATGAGTTATTGAATATTCATCAGCAGAATCTTCGTACAATTACCTGTCATCAGTTACCCGTGAATTAAACTTAGAATCCATTTCCATGACTCTGTATAGATTCTGTCAAAAGTCATATTGCAAAGAAGCATAATTATAAAGTACCTTTTGTGAACTTTGAGAGAGTTGTTCAGTAAGTATGCAATTGTTGCTATTCCCACACCACTGAGATGAAAGAGACATTTAAAACCAAAAAGTGTAGTTGTAGGACAGTTATTTATTTAAAACTAACATCTGTTAGTTGTACGAGTTATTTAAAGTCGGTTTATCTGTTCCTGTGTAATTGACCAACTATCTATTCTTAGTTTTTGTCAAAAAAGTTGGTTTTAGCAACTGTTTTCGTCTATTATCAGGTTGCAGAAGGGAAATTTTTGCATCTCTGCAAAATGCTTGCCTGTTGATTATGTTTTAAAAAATATTGCAAAGATATGCTTTTTAATATAGCAGTGCAGGAAACTTCTTTGTAGATTTAAGAGCTACAATGTCTGGTTAGACGTTTCCATTGCATTTGCTGTTTTATTTTGTTTTTATAACAGTGTTGTTTTCCATATAGGTATATTTTACAATGCTTACTTTTGTTTTGCAGTCTTTTGCCATGTTTTGCTTATTATATCCAACTGCTTATGCTTGTTCTTAAAGATGAATGCAGTTTCTTGATGTTGCAAGTGCAAAACTGTGAAATAATTATCAAGGCATTTATTGATAATTGGCGAAAATACATAGTTTATAAAAGTACATTGTGTGTCTTTGACGAACCACATCCTTACCACACCTAAGGCTGTCAAAAAATGTTAAATCACGACCCGGGTACCTGTTAATCCAGTACCCGACCGCGCGGATATTATGTTAAGAAATTTAGGGAATTGCGCATTTTTACCAAATGTCGGGCACCCGAGAATCGATTTCATTGCCCGGGCAGTCAGCCAATATGACCAACGGAATATTTCTGGCATATGTTCAGGTAAAATCATGCATTTTTACAGAAATTTCGGGTACACGAAAACTGATTTCATTACCCGGGTAGTCAGCCTCAGGCGAGTACCCGGTTACCAGCCTTAACCACACCTCTGCTGTACCATTCTGTTTTCTCCATATGCTGGAGAGGCTAAAGTGGCCCCCACGATTTGAGCAAAAACTTTAAGCAAGAATGAAACCAAATTCACAAATTTACAACCAATATTCTCCTGTCGCAACTTGGTAGCAGCTCTGTGCAAGTGCAGTCGTTGCATAGCTTCATAAAAATTGGGACAAGTTGAATCACATCATCATTCAATGCTGTCAAAATGGAACTGTGCTTAAAGTCTACTTAAAAGTCGGCACATGTCAAAATCTACAGGCGAGTGTAGTCAAATGTGGCATCACCAACCAAGTTGTCGTATGGTATGAGATTGGAGTCAGTAGGAGCAAAATCTAATGCCGTTATAGAGTTCATTTCGCAAAGGTCACTACATTTCATTAATTTGTTGAAATCATTACATTTCAGCTGACGATTTATACCTGAATGATCTGCATTACAGGTTTTACTGCTGTCTTCATTAGTTTCCACAATATTGTTCTCCGTTTGGCTGCATAAATCACTGTTTGGTAACAGTTCTGATTCAGCCATTTCCACGTAATTTTCATGAGTTCTGCCATTCACCGGTGGTATATCGAACGAATTACTATCTTGCAATGGAGAATCGCTGTTTGTCTTTAATGGGCTTTCTGAGCTTTTCAGGAAGCAGCTGATTCTGCATTCAATGTCGTGAAAGGTTGGTCGTGTCTCTGGAATGTCCTTCCAGCATTCCATCATCAACGAATATCTATCAATGACACAGCGTTTGTTAGAGGATATGTTTATCTTGGTTAACTTGATTGCAGGAAATGTTCATCTGATAAAAGAAATGTAAAGAATCTTACAGTTATCATAAGTATTTAGAATAATGAAACAAGTAGAGAGGACTGTGTGCAGTTTGTTGTTCATGTCACAAGACATTCTATTTCAGAGAGGATTTAATTATTCCTGAAAGTAGTTTCCCATCACACGGCAGTCTTTTAAGCCTTTAAAATGAAAATATATTAGTAAACATAAATACTATTCTGTCAATAGAAAATGGGGCATAAGATAGTGATCAAATGCATTTCATGGCATTGGGAGTTTAGTACACTTAATAACACAAAGAATTCTTAATGGAGAAAACTGAGGCGAATGGAAAAATTCTAGACACTTTGGGAGAGAGTTAGGTAAGATGTCACAAAAGTTTTCAATGATCCAAACTAGATGCATATGAGAGAAACAGAGCAAGAGGCAGACAGATAGACAGAGACACAGATAGACAGAGACACAGATAGACAGAGACACAGATAACTGTAACCCAACATAATAAAAACATCACTCGCATTTCATCTGGAGCGAAATCGGGTTGTGTGAGACGCTTGCCCATCTTGAGGTGAGCCTTGATGTCCATGTGATCGACGTCAGGGTAAGGAATGCTGCCACGGGTCAACAGCTCCCACAACAGAACCCCATAGGACCACTGTTACAAACAAACCAGTTCTAATTAATTATTCAGAAACATCAACATTTAACACTTAGACCAAATGCCTCACATGTGCATATACATCATTCTGTCAACTGCTTGCATGATGAAGCTGACTTCTTATATGGAGTAATCACACACACACACACACACACACACACACACACACACACACACACACACACACACACACCTACACACACACACCATAAGCCAATCAGTTGGTCTTTGCTCGTCCTTGGTCTCCCACTCACCACTCACCGCCCGTGCACACATCCGCTTTAGTTAAGTTAGTTAACTATTTGAGAATCTGTTTGGTTTCTAAGGGGGTTAGTTGCTGACTTGCATGGGTTTATGGCTCTTTTAATTGTCTGATGCTCCCAGTTCCCCTAGTTTAGACGTATATGCCTTATATTAATAGGTGGCTATCTTATTTTTTTTCTTTGTTAAGTCTGCTACTTGGGTGTCCCTGCCAGCGGGATTTTGATCCCTTTTGGGGCTCCTTTTGAAACCTTTAGTTTATATCTATATCGTTTGTGCATTGAATACTGTTTACTATGGCTAAAATAAACGAAATTGAATATTGAGTAATAATTATATATATTCAATAACTGTCAGATACAATTACCTGTTGCATAAACTCCAGATAAAATCACACTTACATAAATTCTATAGCATTTACAGTAAATTCTATATCAAATAATTATTTAGTGTAAATTTTGAGATAAAACAATCTTAAACTAACGATATCCGATTTGGTGCTGAAGATTCCTGCTTCAAGGCTTTCAATGGCCATCCATTTGACTGGTAGGGGGCGCCTAGAGTCTGAAACACGGTAGTAGTCCCTCTCGTAGATGTCACGAGAGAGACCAAAGTCCGCAACTTTGACCACCATGTCTCCACTTACCCTGCATAGAAGTTATTTAATATGTGATCAATACAACTGTGTGGGCCAGAACAATAGTTACAATACTAAAGAAATGAATGCTAAAAATTTGAATCAAAAATTATTCAAACATCACAAACTAGATATGAGCATGGGTGTTCCGCATTCAAAGTAACTACGAATAATCCTGTTCTGGGAATATTTGTGATAAATGATGAAATGTTGAGTCATGGAAATTATTAAACCATTGCAAACTGTTACAGCTTATGTATAGGTAATTTCTATGAATGAAATTAAAAATCACGAATTACTGTTGAATTTACTGAATATTGTTGGTGGTTACTTTTCAAACTGTCTAACTTGAATACATTTGTGGCAATGTTATAATGCACTCCCCAATCACCAGTAACTTTGAATTTAGGTCACATTCCCCAATCAGAATCTGATGCAGAAGTCCAGTAAAACACTGACAAGTAAGGAAGGCATAACTATGGAAGACTGGAAGAGAGGAGGCTATGATGAGTACAGAAGCAGAGGCAGATGAGTTCAAGAAGCATTTTAAGAAGTTGGAATAAATGTGTTCCAACATGAAAAATCTTTGTCAAATTCAGCAACCCCTCTAGCTGGAACTGTCTTCCGCAGGAACTGCGGCTTGAGCTCCTCGGCCTTCCTCTTCCCCGTCTGAAAACTATTTATGTGTTAGAAATGGCACTGACTTGGGTTGGGCATGCCTCTGAATCTCTGAGTGGTGCTGTACAAATGTTAAATTACAATTGTAATATTGTCAGTCATTGAGATCAATCGGCAAAGATGACTGAAGACGGGTGAACTCACATGCAGTTTCTACATGCTAGGTCTCTGTGGACGAACTTGTTTGATTCTAGATACTTCATTCCATCTGCCACTTGAAGCCCAAATTCCAGAAGAGCCTTAACAGTCAGAACCTGAGAAGCACAAACAGAACTCTTTGTGCATTCTAACAAGAAGGAAAACACATACGTAGAGACATAAATGGAGAAGCAGAGGTCAATGTTACCAATTACCCCATATCGCCAATTACAAGATAGACTTGCACTGGTATACAAATTAGTTTAGTGGTTAGAGGGGGTACAAATACTATATATATATATATATATATATATGTAGACTCTGTGCAACATCAATCTAGTGTCATTAATCTAGTCTCTCCCAATAGCTTAAGTTTTGTAGCTAATGTTTAATACTATTGTCTGAATGGAATTTCCTGGTGAATCAATGAATGATTTCTTCATCATTGTATGTGTGCACATTAATGAATTCATTCAAGATAGCCTAACCATCCACAGCAACACACAAATTAATGACAAAACTTTAAAGAATTTATCCCAAAGTGACACAAAGTCTCTAAATTAACACCACATCCCATGCATAAAGCACCCAATCAAAAAAACGAATAAATTTTATGCTGAGCATTGCCTCAAATCAAACATACATTTGCCTCGTTTGAAATGAAGGATCTGAGATCTCCATTATCCATGTATGGTAGAACGATACAGATGCCTGTCTTGGAAGAAGCACCTGGCTTCAGTATGATTCCAATCAGACTCAGAATATGTTCATGGTGTAACTGATGCATCAAAGTTGCTTCGTCCAGGAAATCAATGACTTCCTGAGGTCGGCTGTTAAACTCACTCTCTTCAATTCAAACAAACAAACGTCTTCCAATATAAATAAAGACATTGTATTAAGTAATAAATATAGAAACAGAATTTGATGTGTCGTCAATTTCGTACATTTACAGAAGGCATTTTGCAACACTGAAATCATCATGCAACTAATATCTACAAAAAACGGCTGTAGCTAGACCACGTGACATTTTCAGCCTATCTGAAGAGCACCAGTTTCAAACCCCGTAAAATATCTGTTTTCAACTCTCTTGAAAGGTTCTTAGAAGGTGTGAGATATTTTTAATCTGTCTGACATTTTAAGATTGTTCCTTAACACTAGCTTCTGCAGAGTTTTAGAGGTTTCAAAACACAAATTACACAGCACTGTAAAAGGAGAGCTTATAATGCCATCAGGACTGGATTGTACACATGTCAATGTATGCATTATTGTACTGCTGTCATAGTGAACGATAAAGTCGATTTGATTTGATTGATTTGATATGTGAATGCAGATACTACGATGAATACACTGAAGCCAGAAACATGCAGATGAAGTTTAAAGAGTTGCGTAGTGTGGTCACACTGACCTCGTAGCATTTTCACAGCTACTTGCATGGGAGTATTTTCATTGCCCGTCAGCTCCCCAACAAACACTTGACCAAAGTTTCCTGAACACAGGTAATCAAGTCATTATAATATAGCATGATGATGATGATGATGATGATGATGATGATGATGATGATGATGAGTTCTGTGCCCAAAGGAAGGTCTATTGGCTTTACGCCACCCGAGGATGAGATACGTGAGGTAGTTTCCCACCTCACTCATCTCATCCCCAGGTTACATAAAATGCCAATGACCTGCCTTCAGGCATCATCACCATTATTTCTTTAAATGATGTTATAAAACTAAACCAAAGTAAAAAAACTAAATGCAAAAAAATCTGGATGTCTGAGTATAAAATACCTTGTCCAATCATCCTAGTTGGTGTCAGATCCTGGCCTGCGAGTAGACAGTCTTCCACTTTCAGCCTCAAGTCATCAGGAAGATTACACAAGAATGCCTCCAGCGACGAATTCAATGGAGTGAGGTACATGCTACTAGATTCTGAACACAAGATATCAACAATCATCGAGATATCGACTCATCAGAATTATATTTTGAATTAACAGACTGACATACTATCACTTTATGATAAAATTTCGCTAACCCTAACACCCACATTTGCAGGGCCAACATAGTCCCTGCATTGTGGCAATGTGGGCAACCAGTGGACAGTTAAGAACACAAGGGGAGTCCATCAAATGCTGGTGTATAAAAATGAAATCACAATCAATTATAAAATATTAGACCAGTCCAGAAAATGGAAATACTTTATGAAATATTATCAGAAAAATTACATTTGATAATACTTAATAGATGAAGAAAATTCATAAAGAGACAGATTAAAAAATAGCAATGATACCTATTCAATGTAAAAATATAACATGAAAACTTTAGCAGTAACAAATTTCTAGGTTTGTTTGTTACCAAATTAAAAAAGATTTCCACATGCATGCAATAAAAAAGTTTTTTATTGAAACAACACTTTAAAGAAAAATTATTTCAGTGTCACATCGCATTGCTAAACCAGTTTGGAACCTCAACGTAGAAATTACATTTAAGATCACAAAGTTGACACTTTATAGATAATGCAATCAAGGCTATA
Organism: Bimastos eiseni; assembly: GCA_959347315.1. NCBI lineage: Eukaryota > Metazoa > Annelida > Clitellata > Crassiclitellata > Lumbricidae > Bimastos > Bimastos eiseni. The sequence goes on from OY365806.1 coordinate 9,634,799, forward strand.
TTTACAAGCATAGAAAAATGACATATCATTATACTTACATAACAATTATTACATCACTATACACTTCATGCTTGATACCAGTAAGATAACTGAAACTAATGAGCCAGTTACTCACTTAGTGTCTTTTTCTTTGACTGTAAGTAGAGGTTCGTGGGACGATAAATCTCTTCTGTGGAGAGGGTCAGGTGATTGAAATGTTTCAATGGTCGTCGTCTGCGACGTTTTGTCAGTATGCATATGACGACGATGACGACAATGATGATTAGTACAGTTAACGTGGAAGCGATGACACTGTATTTCATGACAGAATTATTGTCGCAACTCTCGTCATATTCCAAGTAACCAGGAATATTCTGTATATTTCCCACAGTCACCTTCAGAAAAACATTTATGTGATGAATATGGGTGAATAAGAAAACTAACCAGGTAAAGAAGAAGATATATCAGAAGCCAGTATGTCATGCAACACTTTAAAGTATACATGCCATTCTAGTGGGACTAATCTGTGATGCAAAAAAATTCCAACAGAGTTTAAAGGGTTTTTTGCTTTACTTTAGTAAATGAAATAGACTAGATAAAAATAATGCTTTAGATATTTTATTTACTTAAAGCAAGTTATTACAAGCACAAGGCATGGATATCTGAAACGGAGGTACAAGTTTACCGTATATACTCAACTATAAGTCGAGAAAATTTAAGACTATTTCAGGACGGCAAAATAGGTCTTTAACTTATACTCGAGAGAAAAAATAATGGGAGATTTTCGGATGAAATATTCAACATTGCAAAACATTGGCTGATTTCACGTGGAATGACTCTTCTAATTGGTACTATAGTTCGAACTTCTCCACCGAAAGACAGCAGATATCAGGCTATACCTCTCGATTATCACGGCCGCACGCAAAAATATCGATCTGCCCACAGTAAAATATATATATTTCGTGGAGAAATCCGCCGAAGTCTCCACCGAAAGACAGCAGATATCAGGCTATACCTCTCGATTATCACGGCCGCATGCATTAATATCGATCTGCCCATAGTAAAATATATATTTCGCGGAGAAATCCACCGAACTTCTTACGCCGAAAGACAGCATATATCAAGCTATACCTCTCGATTTATCACTGGTTTTTTATTTTATGAGTTCGACTTATATTTGAGCCGTAAATTTTGGACGCTATTTTTGTCAAAAAATTGCACTTCGACTTATACTTGAATCGACTTATAGTCGAGTATGTATGGTACATTTGTCAGGAACCAAGAAGGAGAAAAGAAAGAAAACATCAAAATAACACAAGAAAAACAGATAGCAAATAAGAAAAACTATGAAAAGATGAAGAAATCTATATTGCTATAATGTGAACTGATGCTTAGTAAAGGAATTTAGTACAAACACATTGAAGCACACTAAATAAAATTTCACTGAAATGCAGGTCAAGCAAGACTTTAAAGATAAAGTGTTAGTATACTTAAAACATGAAGGCGACCAATAAATGCCAGTGCAACTGATGTAAGTGCTAATATCATTGCCTCATTTCCTTAAGCGCTTGAAGTCATTCTGTTTTGTCAGGTCCAAAGTGACTCGGATATGTTTCTATTGACTTGGTGCTATATAAATTTATCGTAACAATAAAAATCCTAAATGCAGCCAAATTACCAGAAGGAGGGCACCCAGCAAAGCAATTACAATAATAGTAAACAGTAATAGTAAAAATATTCTAAAGACGCAGAACCAAACCTTGACTGCTGGAAATCCATTATGGCTGAAAATCTCATTTTTTGGTTCTGGCTGATGATCGGGTGGTATACACAGAATCTCGTTGCTAGTCAACTGAGTGATGTGACACTGCTGACGTCCAATAGTTACTATGTAGTCATCAAATCCAGCTCCCAAGTCCAAATTATAACCCTGTGCATCAGTTATTTGCAAAACAGTCTTAGCTACCAGCAATTAAAAGCAAACGCTTAAAAATAAAAGTATCATCAATTAGAGAAATAATCATTATTTTATGATTAGACTTTATTTGATAATTTTGACGTATTTTAATGCAACGTAATCAAATGTTTGAGTTAGCTGCAGATGTGATTATTATGCTCATTTTCATCCTCAACACACGTCTCTTTCTGCTACGGGGCACAGTGGTCGATTGGTCAGAGCAAGCACTCAGCTTCTATAGTGTAAGGCACAAGTGTGAGTTTTTCTTGACATGGTCATCGTGCAGTTACCTTGGGCAAGTCATTCACTCACAATATCCTTGCTTTTCAGATTAAGAATGACCGACCTTCAGTTGATAGTAAATGAAGCAATACAATAAAAATAAAATAATAACACTCAGAATACACATATAAAGTGCCTCTAATGAGGACACTCTATACATCCATCAGCATTGACCGCAAGTGAATCTGTTACATTACATTACTATAATTAAGCTGAAGAATAGTCATATTCATACATTACCTTGATGACTAAGCTAGAGTCATTGTACGGTTGACATAGTTGCAACTTCTTGATGTGATCCGGTTCACTGAAGTCGTAAATGGTTGGGTTTTCGTAGACGCTAAGTAAACCGTAGCGTGGCAAGGTCAAGCTGAGGTTAAGGTATTTGTCAACGCCATCGAAAATGAAACCAATGTAGAAACGTAGATCGTCCCTGGAATCATTCTTTTGATCTGGAAGTGTATGATTTACTGTTGTGGGCATGACGTCGCGTTTCCTCATTGTTAGTTCCCGTTTTGGAAGAATCAATCTCGGCGTTGGACAAATCAGGGTTGTTTCCACATGTATACAAGGCTGTAAAGCAATGAAAATATCTAAACATTACTGAATTAGATATGAAACACAGTTGAAAACTATTTGTAAGTCATAGGCGAGCACTAACATTTTTCAAGCTATGAGTCTATAAGAAACCTAGTAAGAAATATTGGCACATTTCAGATATACAAAATGAACTGTCTGACTTCCTTTGCATTTCAATTCAACATTAAACATGTTCTAACATAATCTATTGATAATCTAAGGGGCCTTTTACATATTATATAACGCTCAAGAGGTAGGTGGGTGGGTTCCTATTTTGTTAGCGTTATACTGTGCAGGGTGGGGGGTAGGTTGAAGGTTTTGTTATATAACAAACTTTTTCAGCTTATGCTTTTTTACCTGTTTGCCGGCCAATTGGAAATTCCATGTACCACTCACCTTTTTTGCTTAATCAAAGTTCACAATACGTTGTGACCCAAAACTAGCACCATCAGCTGTCACCTGGCAAATTGATTTATTATTCATAAATCCACTTTTAAGAATTTCCTGATTACAATTTTGGCAACTTCTTGTGCATAGCTTTAAATGCTCTTACATTCAATTCTGTGTGAATTGTTATGATTGTGGTTTAAATTAAAATTAATTTACTTGAAATAATTATTTTGGTTTGCATTATCAAGATGTTTGATTTCATTTTCTATAGTATGAGTAAATAGTTATGTTTGCTTAAATACCCAATTGTAGTTGAAGTATACACTCTGTATCATACGCTGCTAAAAAATGCAGAGTCGTACCGCGAACCTATGGATAAATACCTGATTGTACAATATTAAACAAATGAATTCTGTGTGACACTGTAATACTCATTTCTAGTGCAAAACAGGAGGGAAACAAAAATGGTGTTTTTAGATAGAATTTACGTCACTACCATGTATTATCATGCTGTAGGCAATTAGTAGGCTTTGTTGTTGCTTCTGGGGTGGGGTAGGGGGGTAGGTAGCATATCTGTTATATAATATAGGGGTGGGGTGTGTGACAGCTGCTGTCATATAACGTTATTAGGGGTAGAGAGGTGGGTCAAAAATTGAGATTTTGTGCGTTATACAATATGGGAACGGCCCCTATTCTAAACCTATTCAATTTCATTCATTGTAATCTAATCATATCTATGATAGATTATGTGATTGAGAAGCTAAGTCGTCAGTTGGAGCCATGCTACGGCCAAAAGTCAGATGCTATCAATTCCAGATCAGTTTGTTGAGAGGTGACTCATTCAAGTAAATCTAATGATAAAACAAGGCAACATTTGTTATGCTCATTGAGGGAATAATTGGTGGTGGTAGGCTTCTTCCATTTTTTTCAAACTGCATACAGCTAAATTTTCAAATGGACTCATCTGGGATTGTATGCAAGCCTGCTTCACATACAGACAAGACTAAAGGACAAACATATAGTGTAATAATTAATACAAGATGTCCTAAGACAGTTGGAATAACCTTCACAGTGCATGCTTCATCTCCCTTTCTCTATCCTAAGGCGACTTCTATAGCGCCTTACTTCAGTTGAGGCCAACGGAAAGGCACTGTGCACAGAAACCAAATAGCCAGACTGGAAGACATGGAATAATATCACTTAACAAGAAGACAGAGTTATTTGTACCGAAGTGAAAACTGTGACTGTGTCTGGTCCCTGTTCTTTGGTCTGGACCATCATCACCCGCAGACGAGGCATGGCAACTGATCTCAGGCTTGACCCTTCAACGGTCAGGTTAATGCCACCACTAAACAGAAAAATAAACAAAATAATATATTAATTAGCACTAGGCTATTAACATCTCTAATGCTAGTCATTGATTCCATCATCCTTAATAGGGAGCTCATATTTCAGTTTTAAATCAAGTTCTGAAATAATTTCAGTTCTAATTCAAGTTCTGAAATAATTTCAGTTCTAATTCAAGTTCTGAAATAATTTCAATTCTAATTCAAGTTCTGAAATAATTTCAATTCTAATTCAAGTTCTGAAATAATTTCAATTCTAATTCAAGTTCTGAAAAAATTTTCAGTTCTAACTGCAGTTCTGAAAAAATAATTTGGGCCATAATTCCAGCTTGAAGAAGTATTTTTTATATCAGCTCTCAAATAACATTGCATAAACACAACAGCTGCTAGCCAATCCCATCTTGCTACATATCCTAAACTTCAAATGTTCTTGCTAAGTTTCAGAAAGAATGTTGTTCTAAAGACCTGTGCATGTGATAACATAGCTGGAGATTACCGATCTAACGAATCTCGGACATATGACCGGATTGTCTCACTTATACAGAGAATGTACCACAACAGTCATCAAAGTGAATAATTCATATTTCTATCCATATTTTTGTTCTCGGCTGTGTGTATTTCCATTCTCGTTCTATTTTTGTTCTCAAAATATTTCCTGTGTTTCCTTCTTAATCCTGGCAATGAAACTTTTAATTCCTATTTCCAAAGCTATCACTGATGGTTTTGAAAAATAATTTGCAATGACCTCTGAGAAATATGAAACTTAAACTATTATGGCACTTTGCCGAAAAAATATGCTTAGTAAAAACATATGCTTAGTAAAAACTAATGCTTAGTAAAAACATATGCTTAGTAAAAACATATGCTTAGTAAAAACATATGCTTAGTAAAAACATATGCATAGTGCTGACATCAGAGTCTTTATCTGGATTGCTTAGATTCCATTGCCCAATCTTTTAGGTCTCAGCACCACACAAATACCACATCAGAGAGACTAGCGTAATCACTGGTGCTATATCAATTTATGTCCGCAATAGTCTTGTCCTTTCCAGTGAAAGGCCAGAATCCGGGAGGTCAAGCCAAGGTTAAGCTGGTTTTGTCCAATGGACTACGCCTTTGCAATGAGGGTTAGAACAGAAGCGACAATCTATTGATACTAAGTGCATTACGACTATAGACATACAGATTTTAAGATGAGAGTAAGTTTAGGCAATTGACTACCAACCTTTCGATAGTTCTAAGAGGCCAGACTCTTTCGATGATTGGGTCAGGGTAATAGGTGAATCCGTCTCCAACTGTAAGGATTTGCCAATTCGGTAATTGGATGATCACTGGCAGGGACTGATTCAACAGGTCAGACATATTGGACAAAGGAACAGTCACACAGACAACTTGAATGGCAAGACTACAAATCAACAAAACCAAGATGATATATACTCCCAAGACAAGATGGAGCACAGCCTCAGTGTGTTGTGCATTACCAACCAGTGCCTGCTTTCTAACAACATTGATTTTGATAGCAAAACTTTTTCTCGCAGGAGGAGATACATGAAAAGTCATGTGGTAGGAAAACTGTGGACAAAACTATTACTTAGCAAATGGAAAATCTCCAGGTTCTGTGAAAAGTTCCAGAACAAAAGCAAGGTTACTCCTTCGTTACTCTGCTGGAAGTTCTTTAGATCCTATGCCTTACTTTCCAAAGCATTGTAACTCTGGCATATATATATATATATATATATATTATATATATATTATATATATAATATACACAATAATGGAGCGCTCCTGAGTAGCAACCTTGAAGGGGCGCTATATAAATTTTCGCAATGAATGAATGAATGAATGAATGAATGAATGAAAACACATAAATATATATAATATAATTATGTACAAATTATATATAAGCACATGCATATATAAATGCTTTAGATAACATTTATTTATACACACACATATATATAAATATATATTTATATAATTTTTATATATATTATATATATATAATCACTGACTTGCTATGCAGTAAATGTAGTTATTTTGATACGATAAGAGTGTTTCTGAGTGAGCACATGCCTGGAATTGTAGTCAATTAAACATGGAAATGATCCAATGTTGACAATGAGACGTCTGACATCACGCACAAAACCAACGCTCATGCTGACGACAGTTCCTCCAGACTCTGGACCAAAGTCAGGGTAGAAACTGGAGAAGTATGACTCCTATTGGTGCCAATACAGCACAAACAGTCTTCTCATTTCCAATTCATATGATTTGACAATTGCAACTCAAAGCTTCAACAACATACATTGAAAACTTGTTCAAGGTCTTCACACATGAACTCATCATCATACCAGGATTCAAACCAATGGCATGCATCCTGCAAGTAATAACTCTTGTAATCATCACCAAAACTATAACCAGAACTCACCAATAGGAAGACTAACCATAACCAAGACTTGCCATAATCAAGGCTTGGTTTAAAAAAGACCTTTTGCAACCATAATCAAGACCTTCCATAACCAAGATTTTTCATAACAAAGATTTGCAATATCCAAGACTTTTCATAACCAGGACTTTTCATAACCAAGACTTTGCATAACCCAGACTTTTCATAACCAAGACTTTTCATAACCAAGACTTTTCTTAACCCAGACTTTTCATAACCAAGACTTTCATAACCAAGACTTTTCATAACCCAGACTTTTCATAACCAAGACTTTGCATAACCAAGACTTTTCATAACCAGGACTTTTCATAACCAAGACTTTGCATAACCAAGACTTTTCATAACCAAGACTTTTCATAACCAAGACCTTTCTTAACCAAGACTTTTCATAACCAAGACTTTTCTTAACCAAGACTTTTCTTAACCAAGACTTTTCATAACCAAGACTTTTCTTAACCAAGACTTTTCATAACCAAGACTTTGCATAACCAAGACTTTTCATAACCAAGACTTTTCATAACCAAGACTTTTCTTAACCAAGACTTTTCATAACCAAGACTCATCATAATCAATTTATATTTATTATATTAATCATCTCATTACTTAAGCATTTTCCATATTTTTGCTCTTTTGTATTAATTGATCTAGTAACGAGAATAAAACATTCTGCTTTAGAATAAGATGAGCTGTGTTGACTGTTAGTGAACTAATGAATGTGATTCTAAGAAATGCAGTCATTTACTCAATACATAATATAATTGACCATATTATATCACACATCATTTTGATATTCCAGAACATTTTCCCAGTATTTGTAGGCAAAGTTAAGGATAACAGATGAAAATGAGGATTGACAAACGAAAAAGTTCAACCAAAAAATACATTTAATAATTTTAGAAACAAAAATTTGGAATGCTGTGAAGGTAAACAAAATAAGAACTAACGCATCTCCGTCCACCAAGACCAACGTCGCCCTCTGCAGGACGACAGCTGCACTGTCCAGTGACGTCATTGCAAGCGGCACCATCTACCGTTCCCAGAGCAGAGCAGTTGCAGGGGACACACCCCTCAACATATTCATCCCGAAGATCGAAAAACCCTGGCAGACAATGACCACAGGACCTCGTTCCAACGTTCCTCTTGCAGGAACACTGTCCATCGTCCACATCACAGATGGTACTTCTGTTCATAGTACCAGGCACAAAGCAATCGCAAGCGTCACATCCGGGACTCGATTGCGACCAGAACGTCTCTGGTCGACACTGGTCACAGGTTGAGCCTTCGACATTTCTTACGCAAGTGCACTCTCCCGTGTTGACGTTGCAAGAGACCGTGCTGTTGACGTGACAACGGCACATCTGGCAACCGTCGACGTTCGATGATGTTAGATTGTAGAAGCCGTCGGCGCAAACGACGCATTGGCGTCCGATGACATTTGGCTTGCAGAGGCACTGTCCACCGTCCTATCATATGTAGAGTAAGTTAGAAACCCTTGTGAGAGGCAGACACAGCCTCAACTTCGAACAGCATCAGTCCCTTTGAAAGGGCTTTAAATTATCATAGAAAAGTCCCAATGCATAACACCTACTCACATATGTACTTCATACATACACATGCACACATATATACATACATACATACATACATACATATATACATACAAACATACATACATACATACATATATACATACATACATACATACATATATACATACATACATATATACATACATACATATATACATACATACACATAATGCTTATGTACCTACATACATTTAGAATATATAAATACATACAATACATGCATATAAATATACATATGCATAAAACATACATACATGCATACATATAAACATGCATGAAAACATACATACAAAAAGGCATATACATAATTATGTAGATAGACAGAGCAAGAGACTGTCCTTCTTTACATTGATTCAGTCGGATGCTGAAAATATAATGATGATACTGATGGTTAGGCCCCTGTCGATTATGCGAAAATGTTTAGTAAATTATGCGAAAAATCGCAAAGTCGCATAAACCCTGGGGCCATACTGATGGTTCATTATAAAGACTATGCAACATGTAAATAAAAATGCAATTAGCAATTGTTAAATAAAGGATATACTTACTTACTCTGTCTGTCTGTCTGTCTCTTTGTTTGCTTGTTTATCTGTCTGTCTGCGTGCGTGCGTGTGTGTCTATATCTCTCTCTATATGTGTCTCTTTTTTGCATTGCAAGAGCCCATGATACCCACCTTACCAATCTGCATGCCTTTGCAGCATGGCACCAGTCAGTCTGTCTGCATATGCATTTGCCAATCCTTCACTGCTTCCTTCAGGCATTATTGCATTCTTTGGATAACTGGCCACCGGCAGGCAAACTGAATATAATGGCCAATAAAAGCTGAACTAAGGTCCTGTGTTCATCATCTGTGGCCATAGACCCCATAGCAATTATGCTATATGATATAAGCAGGATATAAGGAGCAGAAAGAGCATATCTCTTTTTCTCACCAGCTTATATTGGCATAGGATAGGTATCCTCATCATATGAGTGAGGTGGCAGTCTGATAAAGTGAATGGAAAGAATAACATGTTCTGGCCAATCATATTGCAGGAAATTGGAGTGACAAAAGTCAGCAGTCATTACAAAAGTAAAGTAATGCAAATAAAGTAATTATGGTAAATAAAATGATGAAAAGGCTCGACTGACTATACAGAATCTAGGTCAAGATGATAAAAGAACAGCCTACAGGCCTACTTGCTCATAGATACATATATTTTATACATCAAAATAGCTTATGGGATCAGCTGATAAACCAAGACAAGGTAAGGTAGAGTCCCTCCATTTAAGGTGATGGGTAAATCACTCTCCTTGGTCAATCGCCAAAGGTATGGTGAATCAGTAAGTCAATCACCTATGCTTGCCTACCACACCATCGTTTTATTTCCCTAATTAACTCTAATTACATTACTCTAATTTACTTACTGAAGCGGCAGTGAATGCTACAGATTGCATTCCATGACCTAATTAATGACTGCTGACTGGGTCACTCCAATTACTTGCAGTTTGATTGGCCAGAACAGGAATCATATTGTCAGGCAGTCACCTGGTCATTCAAGCAATCAGGCTGCCACATGATGAGGATGCCAATTATGATACACATAACTCAAAACATGCACTAACTATTATTACACTAACTCTTATTACACTAACTATTATTACACTAACTATTATTACACTAACTTCATTACACTAACCATCATTACATTAGCCATTATTACACTAACCATTATTACACTAACCATTATTACACTAACTATTATTACACTAGCTAATATTACACTAACTATTATTACAGTCAGCAACTTTAGAAGAAGAAAACTAACCATGTCACAGCTGTTGCTTCCGTTAATGGTACCACGTAAATCACAATCACACGGATGACAGATGTGATCGTCTGCAGAAGTGTTGAGGTAAAACCCAGTGACACATGTCTCACAGTTCAATCCAGACGTCATGGAAGCATTACCACAAATGCATGACTGAAGATCAGGATCACACATGCTGTCATTGCCATAACAGTTACATCTGTAACACAACATTATGATCAACAATCATTATTACTTCCATATTCATTGCTCGAAACTATTGAAAGACAGTGATTCGGTTAATGATGTTGAGTGACAATGCGTTAAGTACTCAATCAAAGTCGTGCATTCTTTCATTTTTTGGACCTGGATTCTAATATTCCATCTCAGTGCAACTGTTCCTTCTTCTCATTTGTGTCATTTCATTCCTTAATTATGACTTGTCCTTTCAAATTGCCATCCATAACAGACCCTGTCCTCTCTCTGTCCTCCTTCTCTCTGTCTGTCTGTCTGTCTGTCTCTCTTTCTCTTGCTCTTTCTCACTTTTTCTCTCCTCCTGGCAGACTGACTTTCTCAAGTTGACCTTATTATGGCTTGATTTTGGTGCATCATTGGCCAATATGTCTCCTGCACTAAACACTTTTTTGCTATAGAAGGTTGCTAGAAATCAATTAATATAAAATAAGGCAGCAACTGTATCAGGTAAGGCTGAAATCTGCACACTGCATCACATGCAAGCACTAAAACAAATCGAACACTTGTCACACGTTTCATGTTTCACCAAACACTACTCAGAATTTCAATTTCTGTGTTTTCTTTTGAGTTGATTTCTGAAGTAGAACTTGATGTAATTTAAACAAAACTTACGTAGCATTGACCACAACATCGTACAAGGCATGGTACTGGTACAATGGAAGCTCAGCAGGGAACCCAGTCAATGAGATATTAATAGCACTGGCCAGAATAACAGTGTGGAGTTCGTCTTCATCAACTGGTTCTTCTCTGAAGAGGTCAAAGGTCAGAGAGCCACTCAACAATGGCTGACCAGTGATTGTTCTGCAATAAATAGAAAGCAATGTAAGCAGAAGTTAAGTTTTACAGAACAATTACTCAGAAGCAGTGCATGAAAGTCCCAATATACTACAATTCAATTGTAGGGGAGCTTCTCATTTTAAATTTTTATGTAATTGGAAATACACAAATCCCATAAATCTGGACAAGTCTCAAAATCCAGGACCTTACGATGCAGCCACATGTCAACACACAACGACAAATTCCAATGCCGTGGAAATGGTATACGTCATTGGAGTTACCAATACTTCCCAGGAAATCATGGTACTAAATCGTACTGTAAATGAAATTGTAATTTATTTTGCATTGGTGACTATTGAACCCAGAATCATTCAATGAAGCACCAAAACTAATCCATAATCAATATCCAAAAGACATTGTTTGATGACACCGAAAAGTGTTCATGAACCACTGCCCATAGTCATTACCAGGGCTTGAAGTGGGAAAAAAGAGGTACTGATAAGGTTGCAAGAATCATTCCCCTCTCCTGCTTTGTGGTTTGGAGAAGTACCGGTATGCAAGCAGTCTGACAGGAGAGGTGCCGGTATGGCATACGGTTTCATACTGACCCACTTCAAGCCCTGGTCATTACATGGAATTGGTTCTATAGGGCAGAACCCTAATGAATTGCAAAATTTTCTGCATTTGAAAAACATAAGTTCAGTTTACCCATCACATCTTCTGTTTACGCAGAGCTCGAGATTAAGCCGGGGTCCTGAGCAGTGTTTTCTTTAGAAAGTCAAGCATACCTTTATTATAATTTTAATTTGATTATAAACGTGAGCCCAACTAAATAATCACTAATCAAGCATAAATAAATGAAAACTGAACAACTGAAAATCAGTTCAAAGATTCGCCCGGAAGAAGAGGATTAATTTCAGTAAAGCTATGAAACCCGACTGAATGCTTACTGACAGGGAACACCTAATGCAGTGTTGATGGCTGGACCTGAACAGTTTCTGCTGAAGCTTTGCAATGGTTCCCACGACGACAACGATGAACGCCTCCTAAGGATGGTCGTTACCAATGGTAACGGACTGTTGAACAGCAGATGCACTGACCAAACCTAAGAAAATCAACACAGAATAGATGCTGCAATTTGTTCGACTCTAGTTCATCAGCCATGCTCAGAAGTCTAGAATAGGTAATCAATTTCAATCATACACAATTGATTGATTTGCCATGCAAAGATTTAATACTTTGTTGGGATGCATGATGAATTGACAGTTCATCACACAAACCAGTGTGACAGACTGTCAATCAGGAGGGTGCAGTTTCAAATCTCCACCAGCATAGAATTTGCTCTGAGATTTTGGCTCTTATAATGTCCCAACCAACTCAGCAAGCCTTCCAGGTTAAGTGGCAGTGGTTTATAACACAGACTTCTCATTTTCTGAACTTCATAAAACCCTCGTTATAGTATCTCAATACCAAGGAATTGGTAGACAACAGATTGAGCAGCAACACATCATTATAAGGCATATGGGTCAACAGAGGTGAACAAGTCATGGATGAGTTTGGAAGGTAGAAACAGGTCGTCTAGTCAAATTGGGCAGGTAAAGAAACAAAGAGTAAATTATATTACATAATCCGGATTTCATTTATTCATTCATTCAATCATTCATTATATGCAAGGCCAGGATGAAAGCAGTGAATGAGAAAACATTGGTCTAAGAGGATCCTTGACAAAAGCTAAGTATATGAGCCAACCTCAGAATTTGCCAGAGAAATGACTTGCAAGCAGAACAGAGTAAAAGGTTGTAGATGAAGGCAGAAAAATAACTTCTTTTGCATTTTTTCTCATCTGTTTTGCGTTCAATTAATAGACCAAAGGGAAGCAATTATTTTTATTCATTTTTCCAGAATTGTTTTATAGCGAAATTGAATTTAATTAAGAAAATGTTGAATTTAAATCAGTAAGCACACTCTTTTTATCCAATGTCAAGTAAGCAATCATCATGAAAACTCCCAACAAGAAGCTCAACCACAGAACTTCTTTCCATGGATAACCCTTCCCTCTTTGGCTCTTCTGTTTCTTCCTTCTTTCTTTACACAGTACACTTTTCAGCCCTTTGAGATCTTATATGCAAATTATACAACATCTCAAGTCATGACCTGACCTGCATTAAATACATGCACTGACCGAGTCAAAAAACAGCTATGTAAGCTTAATAAAAGACAATGAATTAAAAGCAACCACCAAAGTAAAAATTGACTGATGTTAATCAAACACTGACTGATGTTAAGCCACAATTAAGTGATGTTGAGCTACAAATGACTTATGTTAAGCGACAATTGATTGATGTCTTAACTATACTGAAGGCTCTATAGAAGTCATTAGATTAGATGAGTCATTAAAAGATGTGCAGTGCTAAGCAAACCCTATACATGGGATTACATCTGAGGACTGAACATACCTGATAAACGCTTCCAAAATCAATGACAATGGAATTGGTTTCAACTGAGCTGTTGACTTGTGATATCCAGAATGTATTCAGATTATCATCAGTTATGAAATCAATTGGATGAGCGAGAAAGTTGAGCCTGGGCACCGTGTCTGGAAGGCTTTGGTTCCCAGGATTCTGTTGGCAGAGCCCTGAATCTGTGGGAACCAGCGCAGGGAACATAGATGGGCAGGTGCAGTTTGGTTGGATCATATGGTCCTCATCCGTCAGGAGCGGATTGTAGATATACTGCACCTCCCTAAAATAAAGACTTTCCTACTGAAACCAATTCTCTGTTTTGTTCAGCAGGACATCAGAACACAAGCATTTGGAAAATGTTAAAACAAAAGTACAGCAGCACATCGTTATAATGCTGTGCACTGATTCTGCAAGTGACTTCTATCAAGGTTATTTATAATTAGGTCATATTTATACAGCTGAACTCATTTTGTGATCAAAATGCCTGAATTATGTTAAATTAGAATACTACCTAATTCAGCATGCTATGAGGTTCCCCAGCACTCTCAAATTGCAAAAAAAATAAGAAAATACGAAGATCCATTGCTAGGGTATCACACCAGTAAAAATAGCTAATTGCCCTTCTCTCTCCTTCAGGCTTTAATTAATCCCACACACAGAGGGGTTAGCCAAAAAAACTGCTGCTAACTCCAAATAAATGGCACAAAATACATTAATAGCTACTGAATGAAATGTTAGCTGACCTGTTTGAAAGGGCTCCAAAATATATTTGGACGTTCTGCATATAGCCAACAAACTGGGACTGACCTGTAAAGAAAGACAAACAGTTGTTTTGTCACCTTGAATTTATTAAGAACAACAACAAAATTGATAGGGAAAACCAATAACTGACCTCTGACATTACTTACAGAACTAGCCCTGTCACTCTATGCAAGACCAAGGTATATTCGCATCATCATCGTGGGTTATTCTGACAAACAACTCCTTACTTTAGTGGAGGCTTGTTCATTATTGTTATAAATATCATGGTTATTACTATTACTCTTCTATTAAATAGACATTCCATGGACCTTACAGCCTGAGCTGTCACATGATCATTCAGTCACATGGATATGTTCGAAGCATCAACCCAAAGCAACCATGCAGTTTCAAATCAGTTCCAAATTGATTGATAGACAGCTGGAGGTAATGAGAGGTTATGGATGCCAAAATGTAGGCTGTAAGTACATGTTTCTGGACATATGCAATTATGTATATACAATCATATCTAATTTATACAGAATTGATCATGTCTTATAATTGTAGAACCTCTAGAAGATGCTTAGAAAGTAGAAAGTAGAAAGTAGAAAGTTCAACTTAGTATTCCAACGACACATAAAAAAAAGGCTGGAACTCACCAGAGATTGACTGACCAAGATGACACTTGTTTGCTATGTTACGCGGAGACAGTTTTAGTTGAAATACACCAGGAGGAAGGACTTGGCCATTCAGGAAAATATTAATGAAGTCATCGTAAACCTAGAATTGAAATTCAATATCAACTGGCATTTTCAGAATTTTAACACATGAATGTATCACTGTAGCTATGATGAAACTATCTTAAATTTACACATAATGTGATTTGTAAATTTTGATGTTCACATAAAGTATGATGTCTATAAAATATGAATTTAAGTAATTAATATATGATATCTGCTAACTTATATTGATTCCTCGATAACACTGCTTTCACTAGAATAAATTACACTAGACAAAATAACACTGAACAAAACTAATAACTACAATTAGCTTAACTGCCCAAGACAAAGTAATACTTGACAACACCAGATGACACTACACTATGATTAAATCACATTAGACTAAACTGCACCAGTCTATATTACACCAAGCTAGACCACACTACACTAAGTAGGCATATGACTAAACAAGACAACTAGTTGTATGAATATCCTAAAACAGTTAAAAACATTTAGAATCAATCAATCAAAACAATTTATGCAGACAGACAATTATTAGAAAATAGATTATTTCTATACATATTTACGTTAAGTTCAAAACACTGAAATGCAGTGGAAAAAGTGATCCAATCCGTGTCTTTTCAAATTTTCAGTTCCAGTTAGATGAAAATTAGATAGAAATGCCAAGAACAGTGCTGCCTCTGGCACACAAAAAAGAGAAACACGTTCTGCTTCTCACGAATGATGAAGTGACTGAGTGGATTGAAAAGTTAACTTCAATGTCATGACATTTCTCTTCATTTATACGATTAATAAGATCAGGTAGGTTGGCAAGGAAGACTATTTAATTAAGAAAGATGTGTCACAAATCATATCAAGACATAAATATCAGGGATGCTCCTACCACAAAAGCCAGATGATTCCACTGGTTAGGAGGTATCTGCCAGGAAGGCTCTTCTAACAAAACAGATCCGGATTGGATCTTGATCCTTGCCGACTCCAAATCGATCCTGAGCAGTGGACTTGATGAACTAGCAATTTCAACCAAAGTTCTGAAAACACACATCATTATCTTTAATAAAAGCACTAAATTGATAAATTCATTTACTTTCACACATTGATATATTATATAAACTTCACATTCAAATATAAATGTATCAGTTAAACTCAGAGCAGTTTGGACAACAAAACACATTGTTGATGCCAGACTGTAGACATCTTTAAATTGAACATGATCTTCTGGAATATGTGTAGGCGTTTATATGTCATGGATTTTAGAGGCCAGACAGATTAATTTAAATCTAAGCCTCGATTATAAAGGAAGCCCATGCAAAATAGGGATGATGAGTTTTGTATGTTGTGGCAGATGCTAAAACATGTGCAAGAGAAGGAGCCTGGATGTGTTGAACTCTGTTGAGCCATGGCATGTCACACTCTCATCTCACCAATCCAAACTCTTCACAATATGTCCTATCGCGATTCCACTCCACCACCACCGCAATAAACATCATCACCGATTCCCACCATAGGACTCAGCTTGATCTCCCAGATTAGGACCTGGCTTGTATTGAACAGACCAGCCTGGCTATTGAGGACATAATCATAGCGCCCGTGAATAAGCTGGGATCCCAACATGGCCACTGCGGGCGCTGAGAAAGAATTGAAGATATACATTTACATTAACATGAAGTGGTGTTATGTCCCTCAAGACTACTAACTGAACAAGCCAAACAGGAACCAGTACTGACTTTTTCAGCATTATCCCTTTTCACGTCTCCCATTTTATACGAGGCCTGGCTCATAAGCTTTTTCACAAAATAAGTACCCCTCCCTACACCACACCCCTCTGGATGGCAACGAGTACCCATTGTACTGTGAGCTGACTGCAGTTCATCACATGAACAACAAAATGTCATTAGAAACTGGTCTAACAACGACAGGGTCATTGAACTCTGCAAGATTCGCCTTAGGCGTGGGTGTATGTGTGTGTGTGCTTATATGTGCATGCCTGCGCATGTGTGTAGGCGTGTGTACGTGCACGCGTGTGTGTAGGTGTGCGCGCATGTGTGTCTGAGCGTGTGTATGGTGCGCGTGTCTGCCCTCCTTTGGAATCACAGCACTGTATCTCAAATTTATGTCCTTGAGGCCACCGAAGAGAGCGTGCATGTCACCCTCAATGGCTGGGCAAAAACTTTATTGCTACTTTCAAGATTCTTCATCGTCGCTTGACAACCATTCAGTTTTATAAAATCAGTGACATCACAAGCAGTCACGAAACTTTAAGGTTTATTTTCACGCATTGCAATGACAGTAAATCTTGCAAACCACACACAATATTAAATGCACCTGATACACATAACTAGACAGACATTTAATTCAAGATACTTCTTCAATATTTTGTAGCACAAATGGGTCTAAATAATTAAATCGACAACATATCTTAAAAATGTACATGCGATGTCTAATTGTTAAAATGAGAATAAGTAGCAGCAAAGCAAAAAGAATGCCATCTACAAACAAGAGAAAGATAGGAATAAGACAAGACATAAAAGACAAAAGCGATAAACGGTTCCAAATTATTATAATCCATATAATAAGCAAATTACAGAAGATTTATTAAATTGGAGTAATAACAAGTTAAAGTAAAATCATGGGTTTTTTGGGACCCTCTTTTATCTGGTAGATGGCACAATCGTTCCATTTCCTTAAGACATTTTTGATGAAATATTGATGATGTAAACTTTCCGGAGTGAGCTCGTCAAGTAGGGCTTATTCGAGTGGCTAAAAAATATTTAATATTTTGGATTTTCGTAATTTGTTTCTCAATTTATGAGTTATGTCCGTAAAAATTTGATACTATGCATTGTCATGCAAGCCTGAAATGTTTGCAAATTTTCAGCTTTGTAGGTCGACGAGAACATATCAAAAAAACAGTTGAAAGAACTCCAACAAACCAACGATCCATCCATGACAAACTTTATGCAAGCCAAGTTAAAGAAAAGAGGGTGAAAACAGAATACAAGAGTGGTAACACAACAAAGTAATTTTTGCAAAGTTTTTCAAATGATAGCCATTTTGCAATCCATTGTACAGTATTTTGGAATACCTCGTAAATTCATCTCAGCTATAATGCTATGACTAATGTTCAGAAGACGAAATAACCTAAGCATTGCACGACTTACAATAACAATTGACAATCTAAGTAGGTCTAGGTGCTAAGCATAAGCAATTTCATCTCCAGTAAATTTTGCTGGAGCTAAACATTGCAAAACAATTAGTCATGATTTGAAAGCATTGCATTGGAACTGTCATAGAACCACTTGTTACTGTCTGTCAGAAGACTACTAATGCATGCAAATCTGTCATGCGGAACGGTCATGATTTATCTCTCCAAAACTTTCTTCTCCCCATATTGCAACCTATATCCTAGGGCAACCTAAAACAAACTACTCTGTTTACCTATCTGCTTCCTACCTGCACGTAACTTGTTTGCCTTCCTTCTTCCCTACCTATCTACCTTGCTCTGTACCTACCTAAAAGGGAACCAGCTTATTCATAGTCATCTAATGCGGTCTGTGGAGGAAGACATTCTTCACAACTAAAAACTAGTCGTAGATTGTGACCACAGTTATGACCCCAATCAGCAACAATTCAAGGAATACCAATACTACTAAAACGACTACTTCTACTACAACAACTACTCTGGATGTCTACTAGAATAACTACATCGGGAATTTTTGCTGTTGTTCCATTATCTATCAAATAAAAATTCTCCAAAGAAAGTGAACAAAATATGCTTCTTACCCAGTTGAATTGCCCTGCATCTGAGAATAGATCCACATGCTAAATGTAATGTTCCACATGTCTGAGATTATGATCGGTGCCAACCAACTTTGATCGACAGCCAAGGAACAGTTGGAACTGGTCAAAGCCACTGGAGCTTGAAATCTGACAGAGAACTCTCTAGCAAATTCAGAGGGACAGAGAAAGCTGAAGTCCTTTGTGACACATGCACTCCAGCCAGAAGATCGCAATTCATCGAACAAATTGAGTACAATCTCTGGTCGAGCAAGAGCCGCAAAATGATAAAATGTAGAAGGACAAGCGAGGTCACATATACTGCGATTAACGCACGCGACCTCGGTTGAGGCTGATGGAGTGTTTTCACAGAACACTGAGGAACTCTTCGTACCACATGTGGCATCCTGAGGCCAAGTTGTAGGTCGCTTATTCAAAGCTACGTTGAAGAATTCTGATTCACAGCTTACCAGAGTTGCGTAATTTAATAATCCAATAATTAGCCATAATAGGGTTATTAGCGATTTCTTGTGAAATCCAGTAATCGATAATGGCACTGATCCTATACAAGTGAATCGTACACAAGTGCATCGTACACAAGTGCATCGTAAACTAGCGCATCGTAAACAAGTGCATCGTAAACAAGTGCATCGTACACAAGTGGATGGTACGCAAGTGCATTGTACACAAGTGCATTGTACACAAGTAGTTTTCGAGAGACTATTATTCCTTTGCTGAGCTAGAACAACTTCCTGTGTTTCTGACATTGTTTTGTCTTTGGTTTGAGATTAGAAACAGCAAATCGAGATATTCTCCATGTTGAACTACTGGTAATACTGACTTTCAAGTGACCTACAACGGATAATCAATAAGTATCATGACTTACAAATGACAACTTTTGCAATGAAAGCAGGGTGGATCTGGAAGACAAAAGGTTCAAAGAGTGACAAAAACCGCAATATAGAAATCTTAAATAAAATAATGAAAAAGTGATCCGAATTACTTTCTCTGTACCATCCGTCTCAGGATGTGAACCAGTAAGTCAGGACTCAAGGTCTATCTTTCTTTAAAAAATTATGAGATTGTTGTTGATTTATGAACTCATGAATATAATACTTGTTTCGCCCTGCCACTCTACAGCAGTGCATAAAATAATCTTAAAATTATTTATATTAATCATTTTTTTAAATTGAGAGCAATCACGGTGTAACCATTGAAATCATTATGTGGTCAGTGTAATTAATACAGAGGTCTACCTATCAAATGATCTGGTTTTGGGACTAGGCAACAGCTTGCTAAACTTAACTTACAACTACTAACTGAGAAATTTCCTGCTTACATCTAATGTTCGTGACCTGGACATTACACTTGATTCCTCCTTCACTCTCATGGATCACTTGTAACTTGACCTGCTTCTGTCACTTTCAACTGAGGCGGCTTAGAGCCATCAGACGATCAGTATCTCCCTCTGTCTTTACCACCACAGTTCATGCGCTTGTCTGGTCTCGCCTAGACTACTGCAACTCACTTATTATGGGCCCCGAAAAATCGCAGTTTCTCCTCAATCAGTCCTAAATTCTTCAGCTACGCACACTTGATTCCTATCATTGCACATATCCACAAGATCCTCTTTCTGCCCTCATATAATCTTTCTGACTATTTGTGAAAGACATGAAAGCCATTATCTGCAACTTCATTTGTTCCTTGTGCTGTGCTGATTATCAATTTTTTGTTCCTACCACTAAGATTGCCTTGGCCCAACACCAAGCGTTTGCTGTTGTGGGTGGGTTGATCCACCTGGAGTGAGCTTCCTCCATCATTAAGGACTAAACTAATGACTGGCTTCCCTCCATTGACCTCTTCCTCATTAAAGGTGTTTCTTTATCCCCAGGGTTTCCACGCTGAATAGTTATTCTGCAAGAGGCACTAAACAAACATAAAGATGAGATACAATACAATACTTGTCTGAATAAATACTTTTCTTCTTCGTTGCCTCACTTCCGTCACATTATGACTTTTATCAAACTTCCAAATTTAGAACACAGAATTCAAGTATATACACCTGTAGGCTACTACATGTATATAGGCTACATGATATAAGCACATGTGTTACTTGCTTCCTTAGGTAAATATTGGACTTTCATCGTTGCCAGAATGCTGAAGTAGCTAAAACCTTACAGGCAACTTGAAGCAAGCGAAATGTTATTCAGTTTAATCAGTTACAAAGTAAGATAATATCAGACTTCACTTACGTTAGGCTTAAACACTAATTCCGAGTTTGCAATCGACTGATCGAAAACTTTCAAGAACAATCTTTCACGTTCCAACAGCTTTCACAGTCACATCTAGACTCCTCCCAACGCAACTTGCAACGAATAAACCCGCCTCCAACAAAACACGTAGCAAACAACCAATAAAATATGTCTCTTTAAAAACTCGCCTCTTCGGCTTTGTACAAGGAACCGACAGAGCGTAGAGTAACATTGGCTCCGACAAAAGCAGACAGAACAGCGATTAACACCAACACAGGAGAAGACAGCGTTGACTCAACTTCAATGCCTATGTGTGTATATTTAAAACATCTGTCTACAATCATGAAGTGCATATTTATTTAGCGTCTTTCACCGACAACTGGTCAATGGTATTCCCGACCTAGACTAGGTTTAATGCTGAGTCCAGTGAAGGCTGAGGAGTAGGCCTACATAACCCATCCATTTCAAGAGAGACGCCGATATTGAGGAAAGGCAACTAGGAACATGCACTAAGGACAGAATCCTTGAGCATAATTATACTCTGAGTGCCCGCTGGTTCTCGCTGAGTCTTAACATTAAAAAGTGTCATGGAATCCATTCAAACAAGCACCGGTGGTGAAAATACTTTTTCATCTAATGGCTTATAAGCTCCCTAGATGATTAGCAGCAAGTAAAGATAGAATGGTCGCTTCAGAACACCGAATGCATTCTAATGACTATGGTCTACTTAGGTACAATTTTTTTTAAATAAAGGCAGCCACAATCTTTACAGAATCTATTGTTCAATGACGAAAGAATGCAAAATTGAAGCCTTACAAAACAGTTGCAAATCATATGGACGTCAGTCATCACGTCGTCAGGTCAAAATACTTACTTATTTAATTCAGTATGATGCCAGCGACAAGACTATATAGAAGAAGCAGATTAACTTGACCTAGTTTAAGTCCAATGACTAGCGTCAAGGGGATAGATAGCTAACGTTAACAAGGTTGTTTGAAATGGCCAGTGGTGCAACTCCAGAAACCAGTCATGACGATTCAAAGGCACCGGCAGCTGATGGAGTAAAGAAGGACTTTGGATATCTAGAATTACCGCAAGATCGCAAAGAAGGATGGATGGTACAGGAAGGATTCAAAGAAAAATTCATACGCAAGACTAAAGCCAACCCGTTTGTACCTATAGGTCGAATGCTCATTCTGCAAGCATGATAATAGTACACATTTATGTCGCGCCAAGATTTCATTAATCGTACAGAAACAGGTTTTTGTTGTTGCCGATGATACTGAAAAGGACAGAGGGTAAAATGTGGCTTTAGCGTCGGTAATTATTTATTAATTTGTGTATATTGAACAGTTAACATAAACACTACATAGAACGTTTTAGTTTATGAATATAGAAGCTGGATGTGATGAAAAGAATCATACATGCATAGAGGCAGGATGTGATGAGAAGACTCTTGGTTAAGAAGAGGCAGGATAGATGAAAGGAATAACACATACATTCATACATACATAAATAGAAGCTGGACGTTATGAAAGTAAATGCGTATGTAGCCAGACATCAAGCAGACAGAACAATTACCGACGCTAAACCCATATTTTACCGGCCAGAGTTTGTGTTACACAATTGAACAGTCTAGTGTGTGAACACGAGTAAGACCATTTTGGGTGTCGACTTGTTTCATGCAAGTTTTTAGTCAAAATCCCTGGAGTGAAAAATAACTTAATAGTTGTGAGTATCGTGGACTTTAACCTGGTAGTTTAAAACTTTTAAATATTGTTGCATGTAAAAGTTCTTAAGTGGCTATTGTTTGCAGTTTAGCTCCAGACTTCTGAACTTCCTGTGCATAATCAAATGTATTTGGACCCTAAGATGGGTTCTATACATATGAGGCAAAGTGGTATATATAACAGATACCACAGAAGGTATAATAAAGGCAAAATTAATTGCTGTCTTTCATGTGAAGACAGAGACGGCATCCTTGTAGTGTTGATTACTGATATGGGACACATTGTCTGTTTGCACAAAACTTGTTTTGTTATGACTGGTGTTCAAGGCTCCTTAACATTATGAAGCAGAAACACGATAGCAATCTAACGCCAGGAGACCGTGTTTTAATCTTGTTTGGGAGTTCATTTGCTTACAATACTGTTGGACTGGTTAGCCCAGATGGTCATTGGGGTCATTCAATGTTCAAAGTTTTTAAATGAGAAACTTTTCAATTGTGTCCAGTGTCCACAGCACCAAGTTACAACTCACTTGTGAATTAGTTCTTTTCTGCTAGTACATGGCCAGTTAGAACAGTTTGGAGACTTTTAAAAAGCACATCTTGAAAATTCTGTATACATACGAAGTTAAATACCTTCCATGGTTGAACTAGAAATCAAATGTTATAACAGTAATGGTCATTGTAATTTTCTTGTTTCTGTAGGACTTGCTGCAACAATTGGTGCCCTTTCGTATGGTCTGTGGCAGCTGAAAACGGGTGATAGAGTGATGTCACAGAAGATGATGCGTCTTAGGGTTGCTGCACAGGGTTTCACGGTGGCTGCTTTGCTTTGTGGGGTGGCATATCAGGCGATGCAAGGCAAGCGACCGTCGCCATAGGCATGTTCTCGGGACCTTAACAGATATACTTCCGTGACAAGTTATGGCTCATCAATATTGACGTGCCTTCATAAGGCCCGATTTGGCTGAACTCTGTAATGCAGGTGTTCATTAATTTTGCGAATATCCTGGAATTTTTTAACTTGAACACCATGCACAAGAGTTAGTGGTATACGAGCTGGCCGCATTTCGTTCCATTTGTATACTCTGGTTATCCGTGGGGGAGTTAGTCTTTAAAAGATTTAAGTGAACTGATGCCAATTTGTGTAAATATTGTACCAGAGCAAACATCTGTGAATAATGAACATGGCAGGATTTTTCTTTATCATCATGTGATCAACTGTTATAGTTAAGTGTATCCATTTCCAAGGGGGTAGTGTGAGAATGTTTATGAGATTAATGCTTCATGGTGGCATTGGAGGATTCATACTGGATCATTGCAAGGTAAAATGTAGAGCACTGAGAGGCGAGGTCTTGCGGTCCATCTGTCATTACAGACTGAGCTTCTGAATATTACCTGCATATAGCTTGGTTTTGGTGTGCTGTTGATTGATATCATGCACAATAGAAGTTATAAAATACAGTTTGTTGTATCAGAGGAAATTAAGACCTGCGTATTAGGACGGTCCAGTTGCCATGTTAGAAAATAAATATCAAATTTCGTCATAGTTGTCCTTATTTTATATACCAGACCTTACAGGCCAAAAATTAAGCAGACTCAATTTTAGAGTTGGCGCAAAAGCTGAAAAATTTTACTGAAATGAGGATGCTGCACGAACCTGAAGATTATAGCAGGCTTCTGCACTTGTATCTCATTTTCTTTGGTGGGTGTTTGAGAGCAGTGTGATTTCGAGCTCCTGGGGCAATGCACTTATTCTCTGTCAAAATCCTTGCATTAAAGAATCTAATGGCTTGCAACTGTTGAACTTGAGGGAAGTTTATACCTGTAACATTGTTGTGAATAATACATAACAGCTTTCAAGAGACACCTCAGATGTTTCTCCAAGCACTTTGTTTGGCCTGGCCATTTTTCACTCCCACATTGATCTTAATACAAAGGCTGCTACCATGGTTTAGAATCCCAAATGTACTGAATAGAATAAACCATTAAAAGAGGCTTGTAAGCTGAACAATGAACTTGGGAAATCCACTGGAATCATATGTTTTCTCTAGGATCTTTACTCTGACTTACTCATTGACAATAGGGCAGTAATGGCCCGGGCTTTCCTATGTTCACCATCAGACCAGTTGGATCGGCTTTCTATCCAATTGACAGAACAGGCCAGGGAGATGAGAGTAGTAAAAGATGTGTAGCAAGAGGTATACTTTAATCCATACATTCAGCTCTTCTGTAACAATAGATGAGAATCTTGTAACAAATACCTTCTTGAAGTTGTCCGCTCTCATTGGAAAGCATTTCTAATGCCATCAAAGTTTCTCTTCAAGAATTTCTCAGAATAGGCCTACACTCATTTTCATGTTATTCTTATTAACTTGAAACTTACTAAACACTAATCAGTGATTTTCATGTAATTTTAAAGTTTCTTTGTAAAAAATACAGGTTATACCAAATCTAAGAAATTTCTCAGTAGCAACAATTATCATTCAAAATTGAGCAAACCTTAGTTATTCTTTTAAAGACACAAAAGTTGGATCACATTGTAGTAGTCCCTAAATGAATAGAACCAGAACAAATGTTACTAAACTTAATATCTACCTTTTATATTTTTTACTACCCTACTATGTTTTTTTGACCAGGCCTGGGTTGGGAGCTCTTTGAATAGTTATCTTGAAGAGGTGCTATATAATTTGCATTGATTGATTGATGTGTATGTCTTTTTAACAAAGAGCTCAGTTTTCTACTCGGTCACACATCAACATGGTTGCTGCTTATACAGAAATACTAAAATGAGTTAATCCCACAATTGATGGCCACACCATTCCTTCCTCAGTACTTAAAATTCCAATGATAATATAATTGTGCTTGATTAGAAAAGTCATCTTATTGATAAACAGGAGCAGTTTGACTACTGAGCTATATCATGCACTATGGCTATTAGTGTTATCAGGTTAATTGGTTAGTGTTAAGTAATTGCAGTGTAACAAAATTAACACAGTGTTTGTACAATGAGCACATTTCTTCTTTGTTTTAAACACAGCTGAACCTCTATACAAAACAGAACTTCACATGTCACAAATTGACTCATGAGAGACATAGAGAACTTGAAAATCAGTCAGATATACACATGTGTCGTAGATTCCTGCAGATTTAACTAATTCACAAATGGTTGCATCTTCTTGCAAACTGAAATAAAATATAAGAAAACCTACTTGTGTAGTTCTATTTGGCATTTCCTTGTCCTTTAAATACAATCATGACATAATGTGGTATGTTATCATTTTTCGCTATGCTCGATGAAGCAGACATACTAGTTTTCTTTCTGTCTCCTCTACTTGATCTGTTATGCATAAAATGCAAAGGCATGCTAAATATGTCTGCAAAATAGAGATGGTAAAGAAGGACTGACAGCAGAGAGAGAGAGAGAGAGAGATATATATATATAGATATCTGTGCACAGTCTGCAGTTGTTCTGTTAACATAATTTTTTATGCTTGATCAAGGAAAAACGAAACATCAAAATGACGAGACACAACAGAATCAGAAGAATTGAACATAATCATTCAGTAGCCACAAACACTGATCAACAATTTGGCAAGAAGAGCTCTTGCGAATAGTAACAACAATGCCAAAATAAACAACAACTAAACAGGAAATTCATCTTAAGGTTTAATAAAATATATAATAGTAATAACAAACTTTTAGAATTACTTAACGTGTTCAGGTCTGGATATTCCCTAATTTAAGGAAGCACCAGATGAAGTTGCAACTGAAAATACACATGTTTAGGAAGTAATGCTTTTCTTTATACATGTGGCATTAATAACGGATTTTGATCAAAGGAAGTTTTACACTATCGATTTTTTATTTATCATGTAACGTAAACTAATTTGTTTTTCGTGTAATGTTTTTAGAGCCTTTCAAAAGGATGTCCTGGAATGGGTAGGTAAAATATGTACATATTGTAAATTCGGTATGCCCAGTTATTTCAGGAAAGCCTGTCCCTTTTTAGCTGAAGACCAATTCCAGCCCCACAGCAGTATATTGGATTGGAACTAATTAGTGCCTTTGTGGAACACACAGTATGAAAGTGACTGTGCTAGACACTACAGGAAGTTTAGCCCTGCAAGACCAACTGGGCAGAAAAATGAGCACAGGAAGGATGACAAAGGCAGGAGTCAAAGTAGGTAATTTTTTTGGACAACTCCATACTAGTCTTTAAAGCTACTGTACCAGACATCTTCTGATTCAATATGTCTGATTGATTTGCATTTCAACAAGGGTACAATTCACACATTCTTTTCTGAGCAATTTCTCTTGCAGATCATGAAATTAGCAACCTATCTGAATGTTAGGTATATTGTCTTCAACCACATCAATACGCTTCGGAATGTACTGCAATCTGGCAAAACAGAGAATGCTTTGCCATTTGTATCATGGATGCACCTTCAGGTAATTCGTGGCTATATTTGTTCTGCCAAGCACACCAACTGCTGATTTCAAAATGTTGCCATTTAGCATTGGAAACTCGATGGTCGATCTATCGCTCTTGAATTGGTCACCTGAATGTTGCAAACTTTGTAGCCATTACCTACTTTCCATTGAAGCATTTTCATTAGTGAGTTGATGTTGGGTTAAGGCCATTTGGTATGAGTTTCTTTGAAGTTGTACTATACAGAAAAATCTTAATTACATGTAAATTAAACTACCATACTTTGTGCAGAGCATATGCACAATAGTTTGGCAAAAGGTTCTGTTTGCAGAAATACTCCGTTGCTCCCCACTTCTCCCTCCTCTTCCCTCTGGGCCTACTACTAAATGTATCAAAGGACAACCGACCTAATTGTAACTGTCAACAACACATTGTCAGCGTTTTATGTAGACTGCACAAAATTGCACCAACAAATTTTACACATGTCTTCTGACAGTTTACAAGTGCAGTAATAACTACTTGATGTGTTCGTGTATCATTCTATGGTCTGTTTCCTAAGCGCTGTTCACAAGTAACCAGTGGCATTATGGTGATGGTGAATTCGGAAAACTTCTTTACATTCATTATACTGAAGCATAAATAACATTCCATGAACACAAATATTTACAATGACAGAAAACCGAAATAATTTAGCTACACTAGAGTCACCGATTATCACAAAATATTCTTCAATTCTCAATCACTGAGGCCTGTGACTACTCACAAATTAAGAATAAGACCTTTAACCTGGGGCGATACTGACTGTTCGCCATACTCTTCCTAAGGCTAACAAACAAGGCCAACAAACCAGAATACAGATCTTTTCATACAATCTTGTAGCCTAGAACAGAAAATCTCTCAATGGCATGATATATTATATCTTATTTACAATTAAATTGACACAGTTTGCTAAGAACTCTTCACGGTTATATGAAATTCAAAATAAACGCCAGCAAAGCTTTCAATGTAAGATGATGCATACAAGTTCAACCACAACACGTGCTGCTAGCTCCACAGAGGCAGACAAAACGAGACATCACTTCAACTCAATTAGCGTAGAAGCTTCAAATAGACTACACATGATCAAACATGCTTCATGCAGTCAGTGACTCTACTTAACCGCAGGGTAGTCGTTACGGAGTGTCATGACAAGATCAGCCCATTTAACACGAGGGTCACACCTGGCAAATCTCAGCTTGTTTTCCAACAAATATCATCTGTGATAAAAGCATGTTTTGTTTTCTTCCATTCTCCAAAGGCATTCTTTAACATCTTGGTTTCTTAAACTTCCATGCTGCATCTATTGACTCACGTCGTCTCCAACCACCCACCCCGTGTGTACCTCACATAAGCTCCGTACCACCATCTCCACCCGGCCTGTACCCCATATTCTTCCTCTGTAAGAACATGTGAATCTCTTTGAAGCTGGGACGACTTGCCTCGTCACGATGACAGCACTCGATCATCAGATCATAGACTTCACGAGTGCACAGTGCCGGCTGATCAAGACACTGTTCCATTCCATCGGCCATGTAGTAATGGTTGCAGCTTTCAACCACCTGTTTGTCGGTGAGGCCGTCAAGAGGCCACCGCCGAGCCAAGGTCAGGATCTCCCAGAGTGTCACGGCAAATGACCAGACATCACTTTTTGTTGAGTATTGGCCCTAAGACAAAGCAGTATAGCAGCACATAAAGATGGGCAAAGGTCATTATTAAACATCGATTTCATGCCAAGAAAGCAACCCCGCTAGCAGCTGTTCACATGTAAGATAAATGTGACTGAACAAAGTTCAACCAAGATATGTCATTTCCCGCTTCTATCACCTGAGCCAGATCCGCTCTCTTAGACAGTCACTCTCGTCACTCTCTGCTGTGTCCACGCTTGTGCATGCTCTGATCTGTTCTAGGATCGACTTTGGCAACATCACCTTCATTGGACTCTCCTCTCACATTTCCAAGCTCCATCCATCCTCGATGCGGCTGCTTGACTAATTGGTGGAGTTTCAAAATTTGGTCACATCTCTTCCTTCATTCATGAATCCCTTCATTGGCTCCCAGCAACTCATCGCATTCGTTTCAAGACCCTTGCGTTGAAGTGTAACTGTCTCCTTGGGTTTGTCCCGCCTACCTTTTGGCTCTCTGCACTAAGGTCTCCTCTGTTCCGCACCGGGTTTGCCTTCGTTTCTCTGCCCGTAGACTTCTGGTGGTTCCCCGCATGCGCTCTGCCATGACCCAATCCAGCAGCATCGCCTAAGTTGGTCCAACCAGCTGGAACAGCCTCCACCTTCCTCTTTGGGAGGAGCTGCTTTCTCTCTCCCCTGCTGCTTTCCTGAACTGCCTGAAAACTTTCCTTTTCTCCGTTTAGCTTAGTGTTGAGTCGTGAGCGCCTCTGATTCGAGGGCTATATAAGTGCTTCATTACATCGTAAATTTAAATTCTAGTAAGATAAGTAATGATGGTCTACTTCTAATCATCATTTCACAAATGTTAGAAAAGGTAAATATCACAAAGGTAAAGCAGGTAATGAACAGAAAGTAATGTTATATTTATGAAGTACTGCTGTCAAAGACAATGGCCAAATGCAGCCTTTAGTTTGGTGCTGCAAAATTTATTTATATTACATTACCGAACTGAGGTTTGTGGCATTGCATTGAAGGAGTTTTTGGCCGAATGTGGAGATGGGGGGTCAAAACCCGGCTTCTATTTATTGAGATAAAGGCTGAAATAAATAAATATGTCTTCTTTATGTTGAATTCAAATATTTAGTTGGAGAAAAATGACTTTTAGTGGATGTGGTGTCAAGATTTGCATTGCTAGAACATGCATGCTTTCAATGGTGAACGATCAAGATTTTATATGCCGACCTGCCATTGTTTGCAAAGTAGCAAAGAGATTTTGATGCCGCATGCCTTATCTCATACAGATTATAGCACTTCATTTCCCTGCAGAGTTGCAGAGTAATCAAGTAATGGTTGCTAAGATATTTTATGACATGGATATTCTGAAACTTTAACTTCAATTTTCTCAGTTGTACTATTGAAAGGGTCAAACAAGTAAAACTTAAGTTAGATAAAAGCTATTTCGATTCTGTAAAAAGTATTTTGAAGCAGATGCATTGTAGAATATGATCAAATAAAAAAGTCAAAGACCCCACGCCTCACAAATGGAAAATACATGACTGCAGACTAAAAACAATTGCTGGGCAATGCTGGCCCAACAGTGGGTTGTTAACTCAAATTCTGGAGCTGCAAAGCATAAATAGCCGACCAGAAATGCTAACCAGCAAGACCGCTTCCCAGGACATCCACCGGATTGGAAGTCCAACGTAGTCTTGTAAGGTGCAGTAGTCCATTCGATGTCTGGAATAGCTGCGTCCAAGGTCGGCCACTCTGACGACATACTGAGGACCGATGAGACAGTTTCTTGAAGCTAGGTCACGATGAACCACGTTGAGCACCTCCATCTGCTTCATGCCAGATGCAATCTGTGAAGCTATGTACACCAGGCTCCCATAGCTACAACAACAAAACAACACATTTCTGAGTAGCATTGAAGAGGTTTCTTGAAATTACTTACTCTAGGAACTCATCTTGCAAGAGACAACTCCCTAGTACATGCATTGCACAAGGTCAGTGCATTGCCGACTACACAGCATGTAAGCCCTACACTGCTACATAGTAGTGTCGGTACTGGACCATTACATTACAATTACCAGTACCACCCAACTAATATGCTGGGCAGGGACTGGGTGCAGATATTGGCTACAACGGGAGCCCCAATAGGGACACGAATCCCGTAAGTGTAGCCATGCCATCTGAACCAACTCAGCCCGCCATACTGTACTACAGCAGGGCCGACTGAGAGGCTTAAGCAGCTGACGTGTAATTGGATTGTTTCGATCATGTTTGTATCTCACCTGCTGAAAGATGCTGCCACTTAGAAACCATACATCTGAGAAATTGCTCTTTTGTCTCTTCAAACAAGAAGCAACCTAAAGGTAGGCTTTGTATGGCAGTGCCACCAACTGGTGAATTTTGATTGCATAATGTGGTGCAGAAATAACCCCAGTCATGTCCTAGGCTATCAACTGCCTCCTATTAAGAATGTTACCTGCTCACTCTATCCTGGTTAGAACTGGTTATGTAACGGAAGTTTAAGTATTTCTTTATTGAACCAACTGCATATCTGAAGTGAGTAGACCTACAAAGGCATGGCGAAGAACCAATTGTAAAAAAGAAGGGCCAGCAACTGACCTGAGCTCTTTTGTGTCTCTCCTCATCGTTGTACCTCCTTCAGCAATGTGTTGCTGCAGGAAAGTCTTGAGGTCTCCGTATTCACCGGCCTCCATAAGAACTCCGCACGAACTGAACGGACCGTCGGTTGTACAAAGACCAACAACCTGCGATATGTTGCCATGCTTCAGAAGCAACATGGTCTTCAATTCCTGTGAAAACTCTGCTCTAAATACAACAAACCTAGAGAATTATTATTTGGTCTTTGGAAAAACGATCTCCTTATGGTAATCAGATTACTGGGTCTGTATAAATCAAAAGTAGGATGAATCACGCAGGACAAATGCGCAGTAATACACAAAGGTAAAGGCATGACATTAAGCAATATGCTACCACATCAGATAACAATCACATTTATAAAGGAAAGACAAAAATTAATTAAAAATTTACTAGAACAGCTAAACCCTTTAAACTAAACAGTTTATAACACAGACCTCAAACAATCAGCAAAACTCAAGTATGCAAAGAAATCAATGAAATAAGAAGAAAACAACCAGAACAAGGACCAAGCAGACAGATCAATGAGTCATAAAACAAAGACCACATCTAAGCCAGTAATAAGAAAGTCCAGCTAAACAAGCCACTCTGTTCACTCCCTTCCTTTCCTACTACAGATAAATCAGAGGACACAGTTGACATAAATATAGCAGCTGCACATTCAGCCTCTTTATGAAACAACTTGATGAACATAAACCGATGGCTCTCAAGCCATAAAGAAGCTGAACAAATCATTGAGGATGTGGACTGGAACCATAGAAGCCTATATGAGATCAGAACAACCTATGAAAGGACCAATATGGCAAAAACAAAATTAAAAGATCCATGCATTATGGTAATAAACCCAAAGAAATCAAAGGAGTTTCCCTTCCCTTAATTCCCATATTCAGCACACCAATTATACCATACATATGATAGCTGACATCCAGCAGATGACCTGAACTTAATAATAACACAGCTCACATGTAGGACAATTGCCCGAAAACAGATGTCTGATACGATACTGGTAACTAGAAGCCAAGTGATTAATAAATGAAGGACTTGATGAATATAAATGGAGCCAACCTCAGTTGATCGTCGGCTCCACCCCTCAGCCATCGGACAATGACGAGCAATGACCTTGAGTTCGAACTAAGAGTCGATGACGCTCCTGAAGACAGATCAGATCGTGGCCCCAGAAGCACTTCCGACAGATGAACCTAGGTGGCACAGCACACAAACTCTATGAGGCTATCCAGGATGACAAGGAAGGCTGAGGTAGGTAAAGCTGCATGACCTTGGGGTGAACTTGATGAATCCTTTATTGATTAAGGACATGGAAACATCATTCATCCAACACTAACACAATATCCTTCTTATACAATTTGGGCTTTCCCTTGGCCTTCTTTAGTATGGAAAGCAAGGTTTTCATGTTACAGAGCCAAGCAAAGGAGAGGTTACACTCATTCTCACTCATTGGCTTTTGTGCACTTTGAACTCTGCATGCTATATTGTATGATATTGCATTTAACCATTAAGCACTTTACCCAAGGTTTCTAATCACAAGGTTTGGATACAGAGCTAGTGAACAGAAGGACCTACTCTCTACTCCCATCGTAATCCCAGTAAAAAAATATACTGCACAGTACAGAGACTTTCAAGTCCAATTTAATGAATTGCACAAAATCGTTTAACTGAGTTCACTCTGCAGGCTCAGAGTCACAATCGCTGGCTTATAGAGCATATCTGAGTAGACAATTTCCACCAAGTACCGAATCTGAGCATTTTGGTGCACTATTTTCCGGATCCAGGTACAAACCGAATAGTAGTGGCAACTCGGGTCCGGCGAGTACCACCCACAGGCAAAGTTTAAAATTCTCGACTTTCGTCACTTCGCCGTATCGCGTAATGAAAAACCAGCAAAATAAATGTTTGTGCCTGTAATAACTACTAATACGGCTTAAAATTTTTAATTTTCAGTTATAGATTGTTAAATGTTTATGAAAAAATTATTTCATTAAAAAATTTTTTACTTTTAACTATTTGTGTATTCTTCCCAAACCCTGATGTGTAATCTGACTTTACCTTTGACAAATCAGTTCACAAGGCCCATCATAGCCATCACAACCAAACAATATGTGCACAGGAAGTTCTGTAACTATCGCCCGACACAAAAGATCAGCCATCTCAACATGCTTTCCTTCTTCTGCTGAATCCATGCCAACTTTACAACAAAGACAACACTATGGTTAGCATATGAATCCATGCTTGCCTGGTTGCATGACAATCTCCTACTACATAACCTGACCAGTCAGTCTATGCTTCGCTGACCAGTCACGCTGGCGCCACCCGCATAATTAATATTCATCAACAATGCATCACTCTTCAGCCGCTGACATCATCATGCCATTGTTCGAGTTTTATGCGACAATACAATCTAATAAAACTGTGTACAATATGTATTAAATATGTTGCTTATTTTGAATCAATAGAAAATGCTTCCAGTTTATTCGTATGAGATAAGAAAAACAGATAACATATTGTAGAGGGAATGAGAAAACAACTTGCACAGGACAAAGTAAGTATCAATGGAATTAGTCAGAGAATGTTCAGATGAATCACCAAACGAGACATGAGACCAATTTCAAAGGGTGTTTTGGCCATGTGGCAACATGTAGGTCCATCCCACAGGGTGCCACTTCATCGGTCCCATGAGCCTGCTACTGTGTAGGGACTTAGAACAAGTCCTTTTGATGCACAAATTGCTCAGTGACATTGATCGATGCCTGTAAATAGATACCGGCATTGTGCAAATACACAAGCAATACATCGCAATGATGTATGTAGCTTGAAAGTCATTGCATCATGCGAAAGCGGCCGCTTGTTGCTGAGCCTTACATACCACCAAATGGAAGCGGCAGCTTGTTGCTGAGCCTTACATACCACCAAATGGAAGCGTCATCTTGTTGCTGAGCCTTACATACCACCAAATGGAAGCGGCAGCTTGTTGCTGAGCCTTACATACCACCAAATGGTGTACTTATGCGACTAAGTCTACCTCATTCCATTGGCAGGATGTAGGAGAGGTTCTCACTCTGTTTCTAGGGTCTTGATAATTATCAGTCAGTCAATTGCATAATGGAATTTGCCTTCTTTTCCACAAATCCTAACCCTATTCCATTCCTATCCCTTACCTCTGTTACTGCACCGATTCTAAACACCACTCACCATAGTCTGTCTCTCTGCCTTAAACTTGACTCTTTGATTCTTAACCTGGATCACAATTTCAACTTACCTGCCTATCAGTTTTGTTTTTACTGAGCGCCTGAGAATAAGCCATTGTCTTCATTTTTATATGCTGTAGAAATGTCATTTATTTATTTATAAAAATTTATAATGCGCACAAAGTCACACCTAAATGGGAATCTGAGGCACCAAGAGAGCTGCCAAGGGAAGATGCACATGAGATTTACAATCCTTGAAAACCAAGGAGAAATTGCGAGTATTGAGTCACCTTTTGAACGAAGTGAATTTGAGCTATGAAGAAGAGAGTGGCAGTCGATTCCATTCCAAGGAAGCAGAGGCATGGAATGCATGAATGCCCATGACTGTTCTGCATTGTCGCTCAGCTAAAGACCTATAATACTTGATGAATATAGGCAAGGAGGAGGAATGTAAGGAGCTAGTACTTAGTGATTGAAGGTAGGTGGCTGTGCTGGTGCTGAGGGCTTTGTAGGTCAAATTAGGACAGGTTAAATATTCATTATTAATTCAACAGGAAGCAATAAAGATGATGGATTAGGACTGAAACTTTCATGGTGGGGCATGCAGCACTACATGAGAAAACGAGTTTTGGAGAAACCTTGAGATAACGATTGCCCCTGACTTCCAAAATTAAACCAAGCAGTATAATTTGGTACCAGCTTCACCTTGATAAATGTATAGATCAGGTTCAAAAAGTACTGGCTATGCAATCACCCTGACAAGAGCTCAGCATGCACCCTGACTGCATCTCCCAAGGTCTGGTCGTGTGTGTGTCTAGGGACAGGTTATCCTCTCTGATCTTCTGAGCCTTTGATGTCAAATACCAGAGGCTGATACTATGCACGCTGTGTCAAATAAATGCAGAATTTATGACTTGATCAGACATTACATTCCTATTTTAGTTCTTCTTTATTCCCCATTTGTCATACCAATCTCTCCTGAATTGCCTTCTTGCTCTGATTTATGTCAAGTGTTATGAAAGAACATCAAGACCAATAAGAAATGTGAATGGCGTAATGTAATGCAAAAGTACAGCCTACATCTCAAAAAGCAATAAGGCTTGGCAGCTCAATGACATAAATTGTAGGGTTGGTAGTGATTAAAGAAAATTAATAGATTAATCTTCAAAATTTAACTTCAATAAATACAATAAATTTGATTAATCTGGTAACTGTTATGTAAACACTGTTAAAATGATAGGTCACTAAGGCAGTTACATCTATCTTCTAAAAAAAATTTAATCATTCCATCTGCTGAACGTGATACATCAGAAAATTATTTATATCAATGAAGACATTTAATTTTGTTGCCATCCTCAAATTTTTCATCAACATTGATCTTCAATGCAAAATGATCGCTTAATTTTCCACTCAAACGTTTCACATTAACATTGCTCGCCATATCTTTTACTCCAGAAATGGGCCTCTAGATATCATTAAATAAGTAAAAAACATGAATCGAACAAGTAAAAAATAATCTAGATGTTTGTTTACGATTGTTTGATAGTTAAAATCTGCAGCAATGTTTTTTTAGTGATTAAAGAAAATGAATAGATTAATCTTCAAAATTTAACATAAAAAAATGAATAGAATGAATAGTATTTAAACTCACCATGTTTTGTACAGTCAGACACTCTAGCATTCTTACGTAAATATGTAGAAAAGAAAGTAAGAAATCGTCTTTCAACAGACAATTAATGCTTAAGACTATCACATTAGCCACACTAATGACATTTGCTGCCAAACATCCTTGAGCAGTTTGTTCATCAACAGGAATTAATTACTTAATTGACAAGTATAAATAAAACAAGAGAGAATGGCCAACCTCTCCAAACCGTGACTCTCCAAGACGTTCGATGAGAGCGACCTGGTCAGAGGCAACGACTAGAGGATCTGCAACGGCCTCCTTCTCCAAGGACAAAGGTGAACAAACACCACTCAGCTCTCGTGTGAACAACTGCGGCAAGATTTCCGCCGACGAAGGAATGGAACTGGAACTGTTCTTTCGACTGGATGTCCATGGTTCCCTGCTAGGAATGTTGTCGTAGATCGGTTCCTGCTGGAAGTCGCCATCTGGTGGCAGGGCTGGTTTACTAATTGTGGCTGATGGCGAGGGACTGTAACTCGTAACAACTGGTTTCGTAACTTTTGGCAGTGGATAAGGAAGCGGCATACAGGTGTCTAAAAACCATTGAACTGTGACATATAGAGAAGGCGTTAATAATATAAGGTGAACAACACACATCTGAAAATAAACTCCTACATGTGTCTTACCTAAACAGATTTGAAAATGCTATGTGTAATTCAATTGCAAGTTTCTAAAACAAATTCTGAGTTAAGTTCAAACTCCAGCAAGGTTCTGACCACTGCTGCTTCCTAACTAAATCTTCCACATAGTATCATACTATATATTAGATTTCTATAGCACCTCTAGCAGAATAACTATTCAGAGGTGCTCTTAGCACATAAACCCCAAAATAGTCCAAGTCTTGGGCAGCAATATAAGTGCCAGTCAGCTTAAAAATGTTAGCTATTATTATGAAATGACTTACATCTGCGATGCCTGATAAAGATGATAAGCAAGATGGCAAGAAGGGCAAAGGTCAGGCCGGACATAACCCCAATGATGATGCCAATGTATCTGTCATTCAACTGCTTTGTATTCGCAGTTTCAACATTACCAGACATCGATGTTACTGCATCATCTGTCAAATCAACACAATAACACCTTTAATGTAATTATCTGTTTCCTCTAATAACACTAATCATTCTTTGCATGTAACTATTTATTCTCTGTAATATAATGATTTATCCATTGTAATATAGTTATTCATTTTTTCAGTAGATTCTTCAGTAGCGCGGCAACATGAAGTCATTCAAAATTGGTGTGGAAAGCTACTCAGTGATCTTAGTAGCAACTCCTATTGGCTATTTTATCAGACACTCTTCCTCTTAGGCAGGTATAAATGTCACATATTGCTGTGATGCCACTTAGATGGTACAACATTCAGGTATGTTAACCACCAGAGATGCAATGAAAGTGGCAGAGAGGGAAAGAAAAAGAGAGAGAGTGAGAGCACTTACCATCAGGAACGTTGTCCTCGGAGTCTGGATACAGTTTGGATGCGTCCGTTGCGGAGACTGGCAGCAAGGCATCGTCATCACCTGTGGCTGCTGAGATCACAGACTTCACTTTGTCTTCGTTCACATGGAGAGGCACAGTGGATATATTTTTCGTTCGATTGATGGAATTGGAACTGGCAGCAGATGCAGCAACAGCTGCCTCCTCTTCTTTGGATGCATCGGAAACTATCGGTTCTGTAGGATCAAACGACAATTCATTTCCAAGAATGTATATACTTCAGTATGTTCATTTAATACACCTATACCTGACATACATACCTGACTACAGAAAATGATAGATTGGCTGAATAAGATCCCGATGGAATATGAAATGAAGATAAAAAAATTAAAAAAGACAAGTAATGTGGGCACAAGTAAAAAAGAGGAAACAACAGTTAATATTGCTAGAGCTGAAAAGGAAATAGAACTAGTATGAAAATTCTCCTACCTAGGAAGTATGGGGTCACAAATTGTGCAAAGTGCCATGCAGAAATAAAGAGAAGAATAGACATGGCAAAATATGCCTTCTTTAAAAGAAAGGAATGATTTAGAGGAAAGCTAAATAAGATTCTGAAGAAATGAATGTTCAAATCTAGGATATACTATTATTAAATTGTTTGCTATCAATAAACAGTGCATTTAAATTATGAAATACCCAGTGCACTGCTAAGATAGATAAATATGTAGGCTAAGCTGATTTAAAAAAACTTATAACTCGAAATGCAAAAGTCAAACACATATTTAAATAAATTGCAAATGCCACAGAAGTTGGTTGGTTATCATCTGAAACCAAAATCAAAGTGTTGACGTTTTGCACTTGAGTTCAGATACTGTTCAGAGGTTAAGGGATTTTGGCTGACTATAAACACCATTCATATAGCTGGTCCGGTTAGCTACATTGGCTAGGACGCAGGTCAAGGTGTCTCTAGGCATGATAAATTGATGATGTTCATTCTTCACCTGCCAATTGCGGCTATATATGTCAGAGAGTTAATCTCCAGCTATCTGAAATGGCACGGGCTGTATCAATGAGTATCTCAATTCATCAATTCATTTCCATATGAGCAGGATAAAGGCTATACAGTCAATAAGAAATGTGTACATTTCTGTTTTCCATTTAGTAATGGACATTCAAATTTAAATGGCAGCTTAATAACAGTCTATAGAAACCTACCTATGAAAACTATTCACGCATTTCTATGTTCCATATAGGTGCCACAGGTATATAAATTGCTTTTTCTTTTCAATTAAAATAACGCTCTGCTCTGTGTTGCAGCAACATAGATTCCTTTATACATTATACGGCAAGAGGCCATAATTCAGAAAGAAAGACATAAAACGTGGCCCATAACAGTACAAAAGAAAGAGAGAGCATGAAAGCCAATCATTTTTCAACACATAAAGGCACGACAGCCAGAGATGATTAATACGTTCAGGCATGAAAGTAGGCCATAATATGACCAGACAAGCATTTAATTGAAACTCATAAAAGCAGGCAGCAAGTGGTAACATATCAGAGATAATAAATGGTAAGAATTTATTCATTCTGAGAAGGGTCAATGTTTACATTACCTCTGAGCAACCGAATTGACAACAAGGTAAGTCTGAGGCAATCAGTGGTAAATCAACGATAAAATAAGTGGTCAACCTGAAGTAAAAATGGTAAACCACAGAAAATGAGCAATAGCAAGTGGCTAAAATAAAAATGAGTATGTATCAGAGGTAAGGTATGAAATAGAGCTTACCTGATTCAAAGTGAACCTCACTAACGAGCATCCACTTCGAGTCAAAGAAGAGCCAGACTTTAACGAATCGGCCAATTCTGTTATTGAGCGGAATGTCAACACGTCTTGCATATTCCATGACCGAGTCCCTCGCATAAACATGCTCAATAGGTGGCACCACGAACTGCAGACTGTCCAAAGCAAAAAACACCTTGGCCGCCCTGAATATGCGCACGTCTTTCGAAAAAAGATTGTTACCAAAGATGTGCAGAACCGAAAAGTTTCGGACACAGTCAAATTTAAATGTAATCTCGACGGGATTATCTCCAAAGGTGTCGCTTTTCCACCCGACCCACTCATATCCACGAATTCCAATATTCTTTGGATCAAGACGAAAATTAGACTGTCCTTCATCTCCATCCATCAGCTGGCCGAGACCACCGCTGAGGTATCCACTCGAAAGTATTCCATCGTACGTTAAGTCGAATAGATCCAAGTCGGCGCCTCTTCTCTCTCCCTGGTGCATGTCGTAGGATACA
Organism: Bimastos eiseni; assembly: GCA_959347315.1. Classification (NCBI taxonomy): domain Eukaryota; kingdom Metazoa; phylum Annelida; class Clitellata; order Crassiclitellata; family Lumbricidae; genus Bimastos; species Bimastos eiseni. The sequence goes on from OY365806.1 coordinate 9,675,273, forward strand.
ACACCATCTGGAAAAACATTTCCTACTCTTTAGAACCAGTTTCTTCTTTGTATATGCAGTTTTCAGATCATTTCTTCGGTTTTTATTCAAAACAACAGGAATGATCCAGAAGAAAATGAAAACTCACAAAACTCCATATCATATGAAGGATTTTTAGGCATACAGACAAAATAAGAAAATTGTAATCGTAATCTTCACATTTCTAAAGCGCTACTTGAAAGCCAGACGCAGGGTACCAGCTTATTCACGAACCATTCCAACAGAAATCTTTATGTTCTCTTATGCCTTAATTAAGCTTTATGACTCTGAGCACAAAGTTAAGCCATTTATTCAGCAGTAAATAATTAATTAACAAAATGTAATGTAAATCTTCGAAAATTTCTCAGTACCCACAAAAGCCATGTCCGGGACCACCTTATCCACAGGTGCAATACCAAATGAATTCGGTAATAGCCAAGCCTCTCGTTTCGTTCAGGTGCCAAGTCGAAATCCAGATGGGTCAAGCCGAAGAGATAGCACAGCCACATGATTTATTTTTCTGCAGGTAAAATCGTGATTGAAAACAGCAATGCGGCTGAATGAGTCAGTACTAATATCCACTGACACGATATGGCATCTCAAACCGGGTCATAGAGTCCAGTTTGCAAGCCAGCTTCATATTAATCAGCCGATACAATGTACTTGTGACTGATGAAATAGCCTCTCTACTTCAATCATCATAATGAAAAGAAGGAGAGATTAAACAAATGGAAGACGACATCCTGCCAATATCTGACACTGACAGGAGATGCTGTGAAAGGCTGTAAACAGTTCAATAAAACATTATCCATACCTGATGCCACACGTGAGCAATTAACAGTAACCATTCATACAATCCATATAATCATGGATGACTACATGCACAGCAGGTAGAGCAACAACCCTATCCGTACATCGGCTAAAGAAACAGACAAGATCCCTGGCTAGCAGTTCTCCTTACACTTCCTATACGATCCGGGTCCCAAATAATGCCTGTCTTCAATAGCCACCAGGAGTGGAATGTAGCAAAAAATGCTGTCCTTTTCTAAACTCTGGTTGACTCTGGACGCCAATGAAAGCTGGGTCTTGTGGGTATGGTAGAGAGATTGGACATCAGTAAGAATGTAAAAAAATATTGAAATCCCGGCCCAGGTACCTATTGACCTGCAGAGTGGGTACCCGACCACGTGGACACTTTTTTAGGAAATGTAGGAAATTGCGAATTTTTACAGAATGTCAGGCACCCGAGAACCGATTTCATAGCCCCAGTGGTCAGCTAACATGAACAACGGAACATTTTGCGGTATATATGTTCTGGTAAAATTGCGCATTTTTATGCAATGTTTGGTACCCGAGACCGATTTCATTGCCCGGGCAGTCAGCCAATATGAACCACAAAACTTTTCCAGCATATGTTCGGGTAAAATCGCGCATATTTACGGAATGTCGGGTAAATGAGAACCGATTTCATTGCCTGGGCAGTCCGCCTCGGGCGGGTACCCGGGTGCCCGTTGACAGCCGTAGACATCAGCGTGTATGCTACGATTACGGCACATGGACAGAGCAAACAAAGCAAAGAAGGACTCTTATTCGTACAACTGTGTTTCATCAGTACACATCATATGATCCGTTGTAAAAGAAAACAACACACAATATTCTACCAGAGGATAAAAGACTTTGTTGTTTATAATTATTATTATGAAATTTTAATGCCAACACAGTCATTCAGAATGAGGGAAAGTAAGTCAGTCACTAGATGAAACACTGTCATAATTATTAATTATCTATGGAGATGTCTAACAGCTATTGAGAAAAAGTATGTGCAGAGTCATTTCTTGAAAGATGGAAAAGAGTTCGAGCATCGGCAAAACATTAGTCATCGGGTCCATTCCTTGAGGCAGCAAAAAAATGTACGAGAGACGACTGGTGACAGTTCTGCAAAGAGGCTCAACTAAAAGAGTCACACCCTAAGATCTAGGTTGCAGGGAGGAAAGGGATGACAAGTGGCTGAAGGTAGGTAGAAGTGCTCATTGAATTTCAGTGGTCAGACAGACTAGTTTAAATTTTACTATGAATACAACAGGAAACTAAAGCAGCTGAATATGGTCAAGGAGTTTGTTATAAGAAGACGCTCACAGAACTACACGAGCCAGGATTTTGATATGAACATTTGACTTTAAGATGTGAGATACTACAGAATCGAGACAGTTTGTACAAGCCTGGCAAAAACAGACACGACAAGAGGCTATGGCTGTAACATGCCTCAAATGGTAAGAGCAGACCTCATGTGACATATTGCCTGATACAACAGATACAGGATTCACAAATGTATATCTTAAGCAAGGTTGAAAGAAAAGATTCCTATCTAGATTGACACCAAGTATTTTAGCAGCATTTGATAGTGAGATAGCAATGCCAGCAGACAATGAATGCTATACAGAGAAAGGAAATAGTAAAACATGGCCCTGTCAGTTTTATCTGGGTTCTTGACCAAATCATTGAGACAGCATAGAAGAGACATTGAGACAAGCACAGAAGAGAGGCACTCAAGCTTTACCTTCCGAGACCGATCAATGAAAAGTTGAGTATTGTCAGTCTCATAACCCTGTAACAGGACCATAAAATGATCGACTAAGCGGTTGATCTGTGAAGTGAAGATTATATATAATAAGGGGCTCAGAACAATTCCATGTCAAGCACCAGCAGAGCAGAGAGAAACATTATACCTGGCAGTATTAATACCGATTTGTGCAATCCTCTGCCAAGGTAAGAAGCTAGCCAGTGGTTTAATTAAGGAACTCAATGAATCTGTCTGACCACTGATCTATCGAATCTAGAAACAAAACTTGCTATAAAAGTCAACAATATCGAAAGCAGCGCAGAAGACGAGCCATGCCATACTGACAGTCATGCCATTCCAGTGTCAGTGGACGAGAAGGTGTTGTCCAGAATAAAGGCAAGGCAACCTCTGCAAAGTAGCCTTCACAGGAAGCGAACTATAGGAAATTAATTAAGGACTCCAATATACATAAGGACGCTTACAATTAAGCCTTAGCCTCATCCAAATGCATGTTTACAATTCCTGCGGATGAGGAGTAGAACCAATATGTACAAATAAACACCTTAAACGTCTTAAAAAAGTTTCACCATAATTGTAAACTGGTGTTCCCATGTGCAACACAGTGAAATAACGATGCAATGTGGTTTAGCATTGCACAGCACCATCCACCCACCTCATGGAATGGAGAAAGTGCTGCTTGTATTTAGAGCACATGTACAGTTAGTGACATCAGCATTAAACCTGAGCTGATCATTTGTATAGCACATTTCAGAATCACTCAGCAATGAGCATATATTAACATTCATTGTGGCTTCGTAAATGCTTGTCAATTATATTTGCTCATAAAATAATCTATTTTACAAATCTATGTGAGGCAATTGTTGAAATAATCTAAGAATCACATTTCACCATAATTTCACTTCTGCAGCAACAATGTAAAAATATAATAATGATAAAGACATCAGTTGAAGATCATTGATAAGTAGTCAGTCAGGGCTTCTCCTCATCATCAAGGGCAAGTTGGGAGGAACACCAGGAGCTTCAATACAGTCTAATGCATGTGCAGGGGTCAGATACAAATTAAGCCTATATAATTTCATTTACTTAGATCATCACCACTCAGTAAGATAATGACTCATAATGAAGAAAGACCAAAGACAAGTAAAACTGGCTGTGATGGAATCCAGATGGGGACCTGCGTTTCCTTAATTCACAGCCAAGTGATTTAAAATCTATCAGCGTTTCATCAGAGTTCCTTCAATTTCATCCGGATGACTGATGTCACTGTCCGAGGAGGCTGATGTGCCGCTGGCATGCACAGCAGCAGGCAACCACCACCACCAGCAGCAGCAGCATCTCTGATCCCTCTCTCAATAAACGTATCAATACATCACCATCGGACAATAGCATGATTCATCCTGATGAAATTGAACAGACTTCAATAAAACGTCAGCAGATTGATCGGCATTATTTTGCAGTAAATAAAGTTACGACAAAACCCAAATGGGGTCAGCAGGCGAATGGCAGATGCCATGAAGCTAACAACAAGCAAAAACTGAAAGGTATATATAATGGATGAAGAAGCGAATTTCAGATGAATTTCCTTTCCTGAATCCTAGAGTCTTCAGAGTACTGTCTGCTGATATGAGGCACTTGTGTGGTAAGAATAGGCAGAAACTGTCACAGAATATCCATACACTATGCTACAGCTGAATGATTTACACTGCTGTGAAATCAAATACTATTTATTTAGTAATAATAGTCACTTTTAGTTAGAAGTAGAAGCACTACATACAGTAACAACAGTATGACTGGTAAAATATAATAGTCAAATAATAATAATAATTAATAAACAATTGTAATAAAAAATAATAATAAAAATTAAAACAACAATTATGATATTGAAACAAACAAAATATTTTAAGAAATTATTATTATTACTATAGCAAAAAATGAAAGTTGTGATGTCATGCACACAAACATCGGCCCACATCTAAACACACCCAATGACACGTATGCAAAAAGATACACACACCTACACACGCAGTGTAACACACATACCACTTATATGCCTTTCACAATAACAAACATAGCAACGAAACCAATGAATAATACAAGAAATACTGAGAAGAGTAACGTCAGAAGAATGAAAAGTTATGACAAAACAGAGAAAACGAGCAACACAGACCTGTCCAGATACAGCCATAGAGTTCAATGCGAAGGCAGGCGTGCTTAGGATGAGTGCTATAAGGAATGACACGAATGCGTCTGGCGATGATTGGTGGACTGACATCCCGTAGTTCAGCAATGTACGTGTTAGAATTGCCTTGAAAAAGCTAAAAGAAAACACATTAGAATAGTACAGCGACTATGTCTTCTGAATGTGTCAAGAACGTTGCACAAGAGATGGCCAATAATTTTGACTGACAGTCAATTCAAACTGCAATAGAACCACCACCCCATCCACCACACACACCACCACCACACCCACCACAATCATCACTGCCACCACCAGCAGCATCCGATCACCCTGTTATCGTCAAGATCATAATGAAATCATCATCCCAATCATTATCATCCTCAGTCATCATCATTGTCAGCATCAGCAGCATCACTTAATCATACATATTACCATCCTATCAGAAGTAACAGATATTTAAAATCAAATGACAAAATATCATCATTTGCTTTACCAATTGCTTCTTGCTCAATCAATTCTGTCTTTTCCGAACAAGATAATAATATCCAGTCACTTTCAACCAAGATCCAAGGAAATCCCAAAAGGAAGAGGATATTTAGAGATAGAGCACCATCAGTATCAATGTCAAAACTGTCACAAGAAAGGAAAGATCAGTGGACACAACCCAGAGATCTTAAATTGTTGGGATCTGGCAGGGAGACAGTATAAGACGCGATAGTAAGAAGAAACAACGGCCTTGAGAGTCAATACGAATGAGACGTATAATCAAATGACACACATCAGATAAAAACAGGAAGACTGCACAACCCTGAATTTTATAAGACTCTATCTCTAAATATCCTCTTCCTTTTGGGATTTCCTTGGATCTTGGTTGAAAGATCGTGGGCCATATAATTTTCAAATTGATTAAATCTCTAATCAGGACAGAGTCCTATGTTGTTCACAGACAAGACGCCTGTGCTAGATAAAGAGAGAATGATGATGCTGTAATGAACAAGGCCTGCAGTTGATATAATAGGTAAACAGTAATTATCAATCAGGAATAGCCCAAAATGCCTGTTGTATAACAGCCACAACAAGCACATTGGTTGGCATATGCTGCCAAAGGTACTAAACTTTCATGTGACACTAAATCGCTTACCTCTTGACCCCTGCGATTTTTAAACCGGAACCATGAGCCGCCATCCTCACGCTGGTAGTTGACCATGTACTGTTCCGTGTACTCCTGACCCTAAAACAGTGCAATGAAGTCCTGTTAAGTAGAACAATACAGCAAATTATCAGCCTAACTCGGTTTCTCTAAATCTAATTAAAACTGCAACGACTTCTAAGGCACAGGACAGCAATTGATTGTCAAGCGAAACCATAATAATAAATGGAAATTCAACGGAATGGAATGATCAGGCGAAATCCGATTGGTCAGCAAAACCAAAGATGATAAGCAAGATCACACAGATTCTTGAGGCATTAATCGCATCCCTAACACAGTTAAACCTGAATTTATCGACTGTACACTTGCAATGGGAGCAAACAATTAAATACACATATTTGAACTTTTAAAACTTGGATGGGAAAAGTGGTCAACAGATCAGAAATCTTCCGTAGATAAACAACAGAATGCAACAGAGAAGAGACTCCGCTCTTCCAACTCTACTTGGACTTGTCCCCCACCTCAATCCACGACCCGATTTCTCACTTCCGACATGGTTTGCAAGCTCCATCAGCAAACATCATCTACATCACATTGAAAGAACAAGATCGATAAAAAATGTCGCCTCAGGATCGGAAGCAAAGATCAGCATTTGAAACGATCTGAATGCCCTGCAGCACTTCTGCCTTTCAGTCTCAAGCCTCACGATTCACGTCAGGCCAATATTCACAGCACCCTCTTGAGATGCATTGGAAATACTAGTCCACGGATGCCGCAATGAACTATTGACTTCCATTTCCTTTCACAGGCCTCAAGTACAAGACAGTCCCAGTATGCATCAGTCAGACGATAGATACAGTTCTAATTGTAATTAATAAAATGACTAACTAAAAAAATTTTTTCCTTTCACATACTTGTTTGATTATATTAAAACTGTTAGAAATAAATCCATTTTCATATGGAATTTCCACACTCGGTCAAAGAAGTCGTATCCAAAGTAGGGCAAGAGTCTAGCTTATGCCAGCAAATCTTTTGGGTGGGGGGCAACTTGAGCTGCCATCTAGTTTTATGGGGACAGAATGCATTGACCAATCTGAAATCGCTGTTGAAACAAATTGCTGTGGGAATGGTTTGGATGAGAGGATTTTAAGGCATCATCAGAAGAGAATCTTTGTTTTGAAACTTCACCAAAACAGAAGACAGCAATAAAATATTTTACATTAACACCTGAATGTCCTCTTGCAGACACTCGTGGCATTCCTGGGACCAGGTTTGCATCATACCCTACATTCTCACACATTAAAACAGAGGGAAAGGAGTTATTACACACCAAAACTTACCAAACAACAATTTACAACACCAACAGAACTATCACAAAAAAGACTGTTTACGTAATTGTACTCAACAGCGCCAAGGACAATTTTTAAGCAACGTCATGCCTATGTAAAAACACACACACACACACACACACCTGAACACAAATTAATGTACACAGGATATAAAAGGACATAAAAGGACACTAAACTCTGAGGCACTATTACATTACAACAAAATTCATGGGCAAATCGGTTGATGAATGTTTGCTGTTCCGGAAGCGCAGGCATCGCCTAATTGATCCACGGCAGCAGCAGCAGCAGCAGCGAAGTCGTTGTTTCGCTCGTAAGCCAGATTACAATTAACTCCGGCGAAAGCTTCAGAGGAAGCAGTTCGACCGATTGACAGGCTAGCGACAAATTTGACAGTGAATCTGAGGATGCGGCCAGGGCATCCTCTGAGATGCTGCTGATGCTGCTGCTGATGGCACTACGGAGGCTGGTGCCAGTTGTCGACATTGGATAATCGATGTACATGTAGTTGGGTGTGCACTTTCATGGATGTCTTGGCCTCAGAGGACACGGCAGGCGGGCGGGCTGGCGAGCCGAGGCAGCCTCATCCTTGACCGTCGTCCAGTCAACACAAGACGAGGCCGCTGCTTCATAATAAGCACGATTACGAGATTCGTTGGCGTGCTGCGATAAATTTAGCCGTCGTTTCTGCGTCCGTTCGAAGGTTCCTGCGGCTCAGTCGAGACACGAATCTGTTTAGCTGTCACTGTCACGTAAGGGCACAGGTAACGATGATTAATGGATAGGTGATGCAGCCGTAGAAGGAGATTTTCCCCTTTGAAACGAAACATGCAGCTCTAAGCTCCTGTCAGTCAAGTCGCCTAGGTATTGAACGGCTTTCACCGACTCAGTGGATATCGCAGAAGGAAGAACACCCGACGACGAAGGATTAGCGCTATAAGGAGGAAATAGGGAAGGGAAAAGGAAGAAAAACCACCGACGGCCAACGGCAACTCAATGAAGACAGCGAAGCCGATGATGCAAGAGAACTAAGAGACCGATTGGGAAGATTAAGGAAATGACAAACACCATAAAGTGTCTGTGGCGACTTTGTAAGGTTCTTAAAAGGCACTACATAAATAGCCATATATACACGCAAAACTGATCAAGTGTAGGACTAACCTTATCCAGAGCGGTGAGCATATATAATTATATCATAAGTATGTTCTTAACATAGAACTGCACTTTTTTGACTGACAAAATACAGAAAAGAGACATAATTTCTATACGTTTTTTGTAAATTCCGGCAGCATGCGACTCAGTTACACACAGTCCTAACAGTTTGACTCTGACATCCGCCTTTTACGGGACTTGAGCTGTAATTGCAAATTTACATAATTGCACTCACTTATCAAACTAAATGGTCTTCAAGCCCTTGTGAAAAAAGTAAACACACATAGCATGTGTATTTGTGTAAATATATACATATATATATTGTTTAAAAAAAGTTTATCAAAAACTTGATATGTATATAATCATTATATAATGTAGCCTATGTACAATATATACATATATATATATATATATATATTGTGTATTCGTATAAATATATATATATATATATATGTATGTATATGGTTATGTGTGGTCTGAATTGTTAGTTTTACAATTTGCCAGGAGACAGAAGCATGACTATGGATACCTGCTTAATTTAAGAGTGACGTGCCGCCCACCTACAGATAGACGCGTCTTACCACCAGCTAAACTCCGATGGCAGCCAACGGAGTGATCTTCGGGCATGCGCCGTCGTCGTTCTGCTGTAGTTTAGCACTTGGGCCCTAGAGGGCGGCACGCAACAGCTCGGAACATAAAATCGCAATCAGGCCATTGAATTGTGTTGGCTGGCTAATGAATGAATGCCCACATCTAGTGTTTATTAGCTAATTCCCATTAACCCTAATAAAGACGAACACTGGCCAAAAGCAGAGCGCCTTATTTCCTGTGAATAAATTCCTATGTGGCATAATAACGTCCCCTTTTAACGTCGTCGGTGCATGGTTTATGCGCAAAAACGGGCAAGAGGCCTTCTAAGGAACTAGCACACCGACCGGTCAGCGATAAAACGTCCTGAAAGCCCATGTCGTCCGGGGCAGGAAAGAGCTAAACTAGGGCTGTAAACATGACATAACCGAAAAGCGACTAATATAATTACACGCCCTTTCTGCCGGCCGACCTACGATTCAACTTCTGACATATGTTCCCATCTGATTGGAGGAGTCCTTCAAAGACCGTTCCACGAAACGACCATCGCCGATCCTTGCAATCTCGCGCAGCACAAAAGCAACACATTCCTCAGTGTCCAAAACGAGAAATGAAAACCAAGACAACCTGACAACTATGACTTTGTGTTGGACTTTATAGATCACCTTCGTGAGGTTCTACGACGACGCTATATAAATGTCAATGGTATATACCTGATCTGATCAAATGACTTCTATAACACCATGGTCTTATTACATCAATCTACGGTTTGCTCAAGTTAAGTTGTCTAAGAATCACATTCCTCATAAGACTGGTAAAAATCAAATACTCATAAACTCCAAAGAATTTTAAAGATCCACATCAACCATTTAAATCAATTGTATGGACATCTCTTGTGAACTGTTGCACAAAATATTTACACATCAGAATAAAAAAATAGTGGCTGTGTACAGTGCATAATCATCATCATCATCATCATCGTCATCATCATAATCATCCCCATTCCCCACCATCATCATATACAGTCGTCATTCTATTCAGCACGGGGGGGACAGCACCCTTTTCTTCAGAGCTGACTGTGTTACAGAGGTATATAAATCATCTTCTCGTTATTATCATTGTTATTACAACTATTATTATTATTATTAATACCAGACATTTGCCTGTACTAAGAGGATTGAAATGATCACTGCATAAAGGATTAGATAGGAGTTCCATCTATTGAAATGGAGTGAATTAGTGTGAATCCTCTCGCTCTGACTTCCCACTCCTCTTCCTCTACCCTACCCTCCTCTTCCCAGTAGTTCCACCCTCCCAAACCTCTCCCATCTACCTCGCTCTACCTCTCTACCCCACCCCATTCACTCCCTCAACCGAAAATAAATGAGTGCAGTTCACTGCCTAAGACCTTAAAGTAGCATGACTACTAGCATAACAGGAATGTTGACTTCACCACAAGACAGACATTTCTCATTTACTATATTATCATTTATCATCATCATCATCATCGTCGTCGTCAACATCATCATCATCATCCTCATCATCAACATCGTCGTCGTCATCATCATCCTCATCGTAATCATCATCATCATCGTTACCATCGTCGTCGTCACCATTGTCATCATCATCATATCAGCTCCTACAATTAATATTTATAAACTTTATCATCATTAAATAACAATATTTTTTGCCTACATTATAGTTCTATGCTTAAACAGCCTTTAGCCTATTTATACACTTCATACAGAACATTCTCATGTGTCTAAACCGATAAGTTGAATGCTAGCCATGACAGATATATTCTAGAGAGATTGATTGTCTAGCGTTCTCCAAATCTCAATGATCCATATCATCTGGTATTATATGTAACTGCAGCAATCGTCGCAATCTGAAAAGCACAAGTGACGTGGCATCTTGTACTTCCATGACGACTGACTGTACCAAATCAAGTCATATTATCCTCATGCAGATATATAATCATATATTCAACATATATACTGTTCTACATTATAATTGATGTTTACATAATAGATTTCATAATTTACAAAAATAATGAGTAATTAATGCACACAGGCCACATCAAAACTTCATCAAATCACCAGGACACTGGGTTAGCCACCGAGAAATCCTAAGGACAACCAACCAATTAAAATCAGTGTTAGATCGGCTCTTCCTTTCAGCATATTACAGCCTATTTTTCAACCTTCTGCATTTTATCTGCATCTAATCATTGCCTGAAGACTTTCTTATTTCCTCGGGCCTGTATCCCTGAAGGACTCCTGAATTCTAGTACAGTAAGAATCACTTTATAAATTCTCATTTACAATACATACATCATAAGCAGCTGTGTTCTTTACCCTTCCAGGAACGTAATTCTAATTACTTGGTGGGTGCCTTGATAGACCACTGTTCCTCAGATGCAGCAGGGTCCTTAGGGGTCAAGAATAGAAGAACAAACACCAAAGTCATCCGGCACAAGATCAGTTATCACTTAAATGCTTAAGCAGAGTAGTGGAAATCTCAGAAGATGGACTGAGGTATGCATAGTTAATAGTTACATACTGAATAAAGCTGACACCCAGCAAGCAGTCAACCATCATGACTCTCATGACCAATGCTACTGTAGCAAGCAATCAGTCATCATGACTCTCATGACCAATGCTACTGCAGCAAGAGTCATGATGACTCTCATGACCAATGCTGCTTTAGCAAGCAATCAGTCATCATAATGACTCTCATGACCAATGCCACTGTTGCAAGCAATCAGTCATCATGACTCTCGTGAGCAATGCTACTGCAGCAAGCAATCAGTCATCATGACTCTCATGACCAATGCTGCTGTAGCAAGCAATCAGTCAATATGACTCTCATGACCAATGAGCTGCATAGCTCTTCATCGCACTGGTCAGTACTTGTGGAAAAACTTGTCTTCAAGGTTTTACAAATGTTCACCTTTCAACAGCTACATTTTATAAATCATAAAAGAACCCCTTGTTTGTCAGAGTCACCAGTACACAGGAAATATAATCAGGGATGAAGCAAAACTCTGTACAGAACTCGGCTCAATCCAATTTTCTTGATACTCGGCAAAACTCGGACTCAAATAAACAATGGGTACAAGTATTAATCTTTCCAATTTTCTGTTTTGAAAACGAAAATCTGATTTTTTTATTACAAAATCGACGTAACTACAAGTACAAATACTGTCATATTCATTTACAAAACGACATTCGACCTAATTAAAAACACAAATACTGCTACTGTTACTACTTCCTAGTGTAACTACTGCAAAACTAAATAATTCATTAAAGTTGTGCAAACTGTCAACCTAAGCATCAAGAGAATGAAAACTTTTTAAATATTCGAAACACGGACTCGGCCTCGGCAGAATTAAACACGTAAAATTCGGAACTCGGGCTCGGCAAAAACTTCAAACGCAGTTCATCCCTAAATATAATAGCGAAAGGTACAGTACAGCAGTCTAACAGCAAAAACAAATGACAAGAGCAATTACAACTAATGAAAACCCTACAGTACAGTGACATAAAAAAAGCTTCTGACAATGGTGATGACAATAACAGCAACAAAGATGTTAATACTGCGATAAAATTGCTTCTGTCTGTGTTGCTTCCCTAGTGAACCTTGTCCTTTGCTATGCACAATATGCTCCCTGTTGAGTCTCGTCTTCATTTTCCTAAAGCACCATCTGCGACAGTCGACTCATCTCCGCCACATTATAAGCCTCAATTCTGCATCAATTGGACTTCAATCAATAGCAGTTCATCAGCCATAAGAGCTCCCTGGACAGTGCTTGTCTCAGCTCAAAGTACCTCTTCCAGGTCTATCCATGGGGTTGTTGAACTGCAATTCCCGGCAAGATGTCATACTGAGCGCTAGGCTCTGTCTTACTATGCTCTGTGGACAGTGGCCCCAATCTCATCTAAACAGGGTCACATGCAAAAGGGAAATAACAATTAACTAATCTCATCTCTAATCCATCATATTAAATCCATTTGTAATCGGTAAGCTATATCATCAATGTCAATCAATCCATCAATGTCTTGCCTATACAGCATACACAGTTATGTGACACAAGAACATTTTCAATTCATGCCAGTACTAACGTTACATTTGAACATGCAAGCATTCAAAAAGATTATCATTTTGTATCAACATAATTTTCAGCATTATTTTTTGCTGTTAATTAATCTCTTATAAATTAATTTGTTATTATATTTATATCTTTACTATAATATTTATTTAAAATTATAATATATCTGATCTAATCCAAAAACTAGCTTGCTAAAATTATCATTAAATGGACAATTTCTAAAGCTTCTAAAGCGCCGTAATGCAGTCATGCCGCTACAAGAGCACTTTACTATATGCTGATGAAGCAATTGCTTCAGAAAGTACCGTTTACGATAAAACCTAATGGAAATATCATTAAAGTGCATGCCGTGGTTATGATGACTGTATTAGGTATTAAATGCTATGCTTATGTCTTACCTGACCATGTCCAAAGTGTCCCTGTGTTTCAATAATCGTAATGACTTTAAGTTCTCCAAGATCAATCTGTAAGTATTCAAATGATTCCTTCGACACTTCTTCTTTAGGGCACCAGGCTCCACCCTGCTTTTCATTTCGAATTCTAAAACAGAAAGTGCTCAATATGTACTAAAGCATTAAAGTTTCGGTAATTATAGACTTTAATGGAAATTCATTTCCAAGGAGCAAATCTAATAAATTCAATCACAAGATGTCTAATGTTATCATTGTGGAATAGGTTGCCTAGCAACCTCCCTAACGAAATTCCTGGTCCTCCGTTGCTACTTTTCCGCAGGTGTTGTCAGGTCGGAAATGCCCCTGAGGAGTTTATTTTCACCTGGAGCTATATAAATTCACGATTACGATTTCAACATGGAGACTGCAATCTGTTGCAGTCAGTTTCCAGCAATGATGACTGACTGAATAGCACAGCATGGGATTTTCAATAATGAGTCAGGAAATGAAGTCATTATTTCAAAGGCAAGGTTTGGAGTTACAAAGGAAACTCCGAATTTACAAGTACAACCGAGCGCTTTGCAATAGTCCACTCTAAGTTCAATTGTTAAAACAGAAAATTCTCAGAAGCAGGATCAGACTTTCAAGCAAATAGCAATCAATCTCTTTCTGTAAATATTGCAAACCCATATACTATAGCATGTAAGATCTGTGCCCAGTTAATAGATTGCTCCTTCCATGTTTTTGCTAAGATAAAACATCTAACACTTTAATGACAAGCTGCATTGGTCCCCAGTCACTTTAGTATATGCTGATCAATAAAGTGTTAAATTCCAAGCTCAGGCCTTTGAGGACTTAGCATCCCGCCTCCTCACAGGATATCATCATGCGCTACATAAGAACAGGTAAATTGACAATAATTACTTTTATTACTGGTCATTAAGTTCTTACTGCACCTTATCTTACCTTAGACATATGGCTTACCTTACCTTCGACATATGGAGGCCAACATATAGGGTCAAGAGAGGGCTAAGAATTTACATCTGCTGCACTGTTGGCCCTTGACCAAAGCAGCATAATCCTAAGTTGTGCAGATATGTTTAGATATCATTTGCAATTCACTACACTGACCCCAATTGTCCATATCCAAAAAAATACATTATATTGGCGTTGAAGCTTTCTTGAATAAAAAATCTGTAAAGCCACAAACACTATAAAATTGCAGACGAAAACTTTTATTATGTCATTCTAAAACAGAGCTCTTTATTTGTCCAGAATCCAAAAAAAATGGAATTACTTGAATTGATATTCTGCAAAGAAATCGGTGACACGTGGTTAATGAATTCATTAACGTATTATTATCAGATGAGAAAATTTCCTCACAGAGTTCAATATTTAACAACAGGACAGGAGTGCAGTTCATTCACTCCATACGTTCTCAGTTGATGGCGGACGGCATTCAATATGGAATCTTATATTTTGTTTCATAATATCTCTATATTATTGTCACTTATAAATGACGACTGCCCCATCAAGGAGAAAACAAACTAATATAAAGCACAATGACGCACAACAATAAAAACCTCTCCGATATTCCCGTGGGCTGGATTTCTCCAGCACCAGAACAACCAGGATAAAATTCATGAGCAGCCATTAAACTGGTTTTTGTGCTTGGGCACTAAAATTTATCCAGAATACAAAAGGGTGACCATTTCTGAGTGAGTAGGAAGCATAATGGGTTTACATAAAACAAACCTAAACATAAAGGGCATTGATCAATATAGGATCACGTGAGAAGTATATATAGTGCACTGGCAGAATAAAGTGTAATAAGAATAGTTGTAAAATAAAATGGAAAAAAATGAACTGAGCACCTTGTACCTGGCAATTCATTGTGCTCAAATAAGCAGTTAATATATAATCTGGTCAGTATGGCTGCTTAAGATGCTACTTTCATGATCTGTGTATACAATATGAAATTTGGGGATTTTGATACTTCATGTCAGGGCATGCATGGATCTACAAAATACCTGACCATCTCCTCGCACCCTAAGAATTGACTCTCGCACCCCTTTGGGTGCTAGCATCCCAGGTTAACAACCATTGGTAGATTGGCTGCACTACCGTAGAACTGTCACCACCAATCCAAGGACCTCTCAGCCTTAATTGTCTCGTCAATAACCTGAAACCGCTAAGAATGGACGAGTCCACAGTGGCCTGCAAGATACTGACAAACGTAGTCTCCAAAACATTGAAAAACAATAAAGTAGAAGAGAAAAAGGATCCAAGAACATATGCTGCGTCACATTCACATTAGAATGTTAATTATCAAAACAAAATTCCAAAATGATCAACTAATTGATAAAAAAGACACGCTTGAGAAACAGACACTTTGACCGGCATGGTCAAAGTGTCTGTTTCTCAAGCGTGTCTTTTTTATCATAACACCATGACACCATATATACAGGTGGCATACCTGTATATATGGTGTTATGGTGTATGACACTGTATGGTGTTATTTGGTGTATGGTGTTATCAAAAGAATCGGTATAAATATGCGGTCACAATGTCAAGTGACCTACTATAAATCGGCTTTACCTATATTTGTGGCAAGGTAGTAGATGAATCCATTTATACAATAATGAAAGAGATTAAGTCTTCACTGTTCGTGAAGATAGAATGAACGATTCCGGCCAAGAACAGCTCGAAAGTGTGAATGTAACAGAACGGACAGGTTTACCAATACGCACCCTTGCAGACACCAAGTAGTAGACTAGTAAAAATCTCCCAGTGAAAGGTCATCCCAAATTATCAAAACCAAAATAGAGTTTTATGGAAAGTCTTGCAGGATGGAAAGCTGTTAAAAACGTTCCCTTATACCTGATGCCTCACCTCTTGCAATAGAGAGGTCAGCTTAAATATCGAATTATGAATGTTGATTAGGAGTCCAAATTAAATCAATGGCAGACTGATGCCCTGTAAAAATAACAACAGCACTGTAGAAGTTGACAGACAAAATAAATAACACACATATGTGTACGTTGTGGCCGTTAGGTAGAGCTGAAAGGGTTCCCAATACCTTGAGGGAAATAGTCCTGTGTCTGATCACCTGGATAAGTGTGACTACTACTTTATTGCTACTGTTATCTCTGGAGATAAGATACCAAAGAATACAAGTACAATTAATCTTCCTATGCATAATCTGACATTACGAAGCTTTTAGCATTTGACATAAGACTGGGAAATAATCCTTTCCTATCCGCACTGTCACAAGCCTAGACTGACCCTTTATGGGTACTCCACTAAAGCTCTGAAACGCGGGACTAGTGGGGCGGTCCGAAAGGATGCATCTGAATGCCCTGTAACGTCCATCCACATTCTACAAGCAGCCCACATTGTCTGGGACTGCTAATCCTTAGTCAAACACGGGTCTTCAGCCCCTATCCAAACGCCCATTCTATAATCGCTTGTCACAACGGCGTGACAGAGACCTACAGGAATGACTTCAGGCCAGGGCAGCCAGCTATAATTTGTCCAAATTGACTATAAGGTGACAGATTCATAAGTGCCACATAAGTCTTGACAAGCCCCGCATCATCCCACTTTATCCCACCCCCATACGCTTCGGATTAAAGCAGGCGGTGCACGCAGGACACTAATTTGCATAGTTAATTCGGCGCTTGCCCTAGAACAGTGGGGGTCGGTCTTCTTTGCCAGGCCAAAGGCAGTGGGGGAATTAAGAGGATTTAGGGGTTACGCCACACGGGGAATACTGATGGCCCTGTTGATCATCGTTTCTTAAAATAAACATTTGCATTGCTAAGGTTTACTAAGGCCGGCTAATGCGAACTGCTGAGTCTAATGTGACATGAAACTAATTGCACCATTTGCCAAAGACAATATATCACAGAGCAACAG